>JAJEKV010000009.1:840127-1029228 GCA_021234155.1 Isoetes taiwanensis | reverse complement strand
TCAGTTACGTATTGCTAGTTTTAATTTGTGTTAATTGAGTTCGGCTAACAAAAAAAATCTAGTAGAATAAGCAATTTGTTTTATTGAGTAGAGGTTACAATTTGTTTTATCAGTATATGTTCGCCAATCCAAAGGTTATAATGTTGTACATTTTTCCGAATGCAAATGACCAACAAAGCGAAGCCTTTAACAATCATATTTTTATAAAGCATCTCCTGCTGGATCTTTGGTATATATTATAAGACGTTATCAATGTCTCAATGGATATGCTGTCACCAACCTTTACAACAAATTGTTACAAGTTTCAAAGCCTATTTATAGAATCACATATCATTTGCAATATCTATTGATGCATCCTGGGCCCTTCGAACACTCCTGCACGATTGCTTGTGTTAGATGAGCACGGATGGTTTGTTGTATAGATTTATGTTTTAGATTGGCTTGTTGCATAGATGAGACACCTGGACAAAAGCACACCTCGTGAAATTAGAATGTCCAAATAACCAACGTGAATAAAAAATATAAGAAATAACTAGGCCCAACATCACATTTTTCCTAACCTGTGTATGCCTTTCTAATATTATTATGTTATTTAATAACTCTTATATCATGATATCTTTATGGATGTACAGAAGGGCACATAAATCGCCCCTTAACCACTGGAAATGATTTTGTCTCTATTAAACCAGAAAAGGATGCAAAGAGGCTTCGACTATCGCACTCTGTATACGTACCAGAGATACCGTGGGAATTGAGACAATTAAACTTTCGATCCAAAACATGACTCATAAGATCGTAGACTAGCTCATTCAAGTTCAAACAAATCATAAGCGATATCTGCTGAAGGCCTGTAAACCAGACAGCTACATACTGTAAAGTCACAAGGTCATGCCAGATATACCTGTTGCTAAATGTCCCAGCAACCAAGAGTCGGGCCGCAGCTGAGATGCCCTATGCAGAAAAATTATGAACAGACAGCTTAGATGACACTTAGGATAAGACATGTCATAAGACTTGTACTCTTATTAGCAAAACTAGAAAACATGGGGAAATGTGCTGTATAGAGAGAATAATATAAAAACAGAAACAGCGATGTTCTCGCCTCCCATATACCTGCTTGCCTACAGATGCATATAATGTGCTGACCATTGCACCAGCAGATCCAGAACTTGGTGGTGCCACAACTACAGTACCATTCTTTCCTATTGTTTCCACTTAATTCCCGTGTGTCCACTTTGAACCTCAAATCGATGATCCTTAACTCCCATATCTGCTGTCAACCTCCGCCAAAGAAGGTAGAAAGCAAGAAACTCCCATTTCAACCTCTATAGAATACTATGACATGCAGCGTCTATAAATGCAATGATGTGGCTAAACTTATGTCTGTGGAGCAGCCTGGATTAAAATAATAAGCATACACGGTCCAACGAAGTCTCTGATGTTTCAATGAAGATCCATGAATATTTATCCTCAAAGATAATAAATCTATACATAAAGCCATTGTTCGTAATAAGTTCAAAATGACATGAAAGGAATACTTACTTGGGAAAGACGGTCACTAAATCCATAATCAGAAACATAAAGAATAGCAACACTAGTTAGCTGCTTTAACGCTTCGCTCTTGATGTGCTGATTGTCTACTATCACATAATACAACAGTTTAGTTAACAAAGATTTGTACAAAATTTAGGGCTATTGGCAAAGCTTAACGAGAGTTATACCATTCTCTGCATGTGAAAATCTAAAACCAATGAAGAGCTGCAAAGTCAGGAAACCGGGGCGTCAACAGTTCTATACCGTTGTTAGATCCATGGAAGAATTTTGGTTTTTAAGAAGTTAAATCAGAAATGCTCTTCAATGAGCATCAAGAGATGGGTTTTGACCATCTTTCTCTTTCTTGACAACAAAGGCAACGCATGCACCCTTTGGTAGAAATTGTTGAGACACAATGTCACACCTTTTATGTAGTATTTATATTTTGTTCTCATGGCTAATGCCTCCCTTTGGTAGAGAGATCAACAGGAAGAAAGTAGAAGTATGAAACATAACTTGCAGAGGAATTACTCCTTCAATAGGTTTGAAGTTTCCTTCCTCCATTGTGCATTGCAATATAGAGCCAAAACAACAGCCTGTTGCGTCTTTTGCACAGGAAGTCTAATCAGGTAGTTTTTAACTAAGATTATTATAAGAATTGAAAGCAAATATGTGCCTTCAACCTAAACTACAGAATCCTAAAACTAGCTTTTGGAAAGCTTGCATCAAAAATACAGAAAGAGGAACCAGCCAAGAACTCCGGATTTCGGCCACAATTCTGCGCCCCTTGAATTCAACCTGGTAGTTAAAGAAAGCTATTTATGCATGTCGTGCAAACTCCATCTGAAGCTAACCATTGCACAGATGTTCCATCTGCAAAATCATTCCTGGCTATGCGCGGCAGACCAAAAACGTGTCGGTCTTTGATGTCTGCTCATAATTCAACCTTATCCGGTTTAGCCCGCTTGTCGATTATTATTCCGTGGTCACGACGAAAAAAGCAGGGCCCCGGGTTTAGCTGCCGTCGATTATTTCCAGGAAAGTCATGAGGAAGGAGGAAGAAGCAAGCCCTGCTTTTGCGGGACCAAAGATTCCTCCCCCACACTATTATATATGTTGTTAAGATAACATGCAAATTTTCAAATGCATGCTTTGAGACTTTGAGATTTATAGCCTATAGTGGAATTTCATAATAAAAGATGAGTGAAATTTCAACATAGATCAATGTGACTGATTCTATTTGCTTGGCTACAATAATGGCTTTGCAAAAAGCATGGCACCACAGCATAGAAGGTAAAGAAAATATGCCGTGATCAAGCTTTTGATAATTTAATTTGCACTTGTTAACGATAATTGATTTGTTTGTGTAGAGTGTAGGAGAGTTGACTGAATATAAAAAGATTTCGTGATCATTGCAAGTAGCCAAATATTAACGTTGGTCGCTTTTTCTAACATAGTACTCAAGGAACTTAAGGTTTTATAGCCATTGATCATCATATGTACAATCTTACTTGCAAGCACAACACATCATACCATGCTCAAAACCTTGCAAGAGCAATCACCGGAAAGCAAGAAACCATGTCCTTATAGCTCCTCAAAACTAAAATGCCCGTGGGTGAATCATCATTAACGTAAATTATGGAAATGTGAAAAGCTAGAGTAATCCCAAGAATAGAAAGAGTTTTATCGCGAATAGAGAATGAATGAAGTATAAAACAAAGCTTTTACCTTTGTTCTCGAAGAATCAAATTGTCACTTTGTCCAATGAAACAACACTCGTAGGTAAAGCCAAGTCCGGTAATATATCAAGATGGAACTCCGGCCTGTAAAGTCAAAACAAAAGCCTCTATGTATTAGGACTTTGTGTGCATCAATGAGTCGATTCTCAAAATTAAGAATAGGTTAAATCTAAAACCTCAAATTTTATCCATAGCGGTTTATCGCTTATATCATAGTCTCAGGCCTCCGATTTTAACCGTATATAACCACTTTACTTAAGAAGGAAACATTTTTTTCCTCTTTTTTTTTTTCCACGGCCGTTAGGATTCGCAGCCCTGGCATCCCAGCCGCTGATCGGGTGGGTCATCGGGTCTAACACTTACACTAAAAATTTATAATATAGGATGGTAGAGAACAAATGCCCATTTTTTGCAATCACGTATTTTAATTTTCTACTTCGTGTATTTTGTAGATTCTTTTGAGATAATTTCATGATTTTAGGCTACAACATTTTACAACATTCTGTTTTTCATTCTTCTTTGGACCACTATGGAGTTGACACATCAACAAAATTGAACCTAAAATGCTTCCATCATGAAGGCTCACCCGCATACTTCCCGAGTGGAAATGTGCCGACGCGATTCGAACCTAAAATGCTTCCATGTTTAAGAAGGTCATCCCAAGACATTCCTGTGTAGCAAAATAGGCCTCCGCGCCTGCATCTGCTTCTGACTCCAAGTTTTGTCACCTCGTGAGTATCTTCTTTATATACGTAGCTGGCGCTTAGGCGTTGTTCTATCCTCCCGCTCCCTTTAAGCTATTGACGGACAATTTTTGGCACGCTCTTTCTCTTCTGGGAAATACATTCAATTTTTTTTATTTTATTTTTGTGACGCTTTTCCTCCCCCGTCATACTACGATCAATACATCACAGTGTAATAACACCTAATCTTTCCCCACGTTAGCAGAAGGTCATTATATGACCTTCCCGCCAGGTCGCCAGAGCTCTATGCTACCGCCAAGACGCCTATTTCCACAATGTAGTTACATAAGTGACCTCTCTCGTGATACGTAAAGGCGTTATTATTATTTTCATTGCACATTTAACTTTCCTTCCTCACAAATTCCATGCCTTGTTGCTCTTAAGGATTTTGAGCCATCTATATTTTCACTTAAATGCTCCCTCATAGAGGTGAAACTTGCTGTACTACTGACATTTGTTAGTGGAAGTAATGGACCCACTTTGAGGTTTTCTCTTTATCTTAGAACGAGATCAATGGAAACTTTCTGTCCGCATCATATACAGGCTATTCCATTTTCGTACAGATACACATCTTTTCTATATATTAAATGATTTTATTCTATTGAATGACTATCTAGCCTAGGATATGCCATATCCTATATGTTTGGTGTTTTTTTCTAACTTTCTCCCAGCTTGAGCTCAATTGACGCAATCATGGCTCCTCATGGTCACCAATTTTGTCTAGATACGTGGAATGTGGTCTTTTTCCATTTTCTATATAGTGGACTGGTTACTATCGTGAATTGACTCTTTCAGACTATGTAGAGATATGTCTTCATTGAAACAATGTCGCCATTAAATGTCGATGTCTACCATTATTTTGCCTGAGTGTCTCTAGTTTTCCTCTTTCACATTGACTTTGACATTTCTAACCCACCTACCTAATTGTTAACTTTCAGTTAACATTGCATTTGTTGGCCCTTCATTTTTGTTAGCCCAAGGCTATTGTAGCTTCCCATCTTGTTTTGGTCTGTGTGATCCTTTTCAACCCATTATCTATATTTCTGCATTTAATTTTAGGCTTTATATCATCATTCCCACCTTTTGCTTATCGTGGAACTCTTCGCCCTATTAGGTGCATGCTCATTTACAATATTCATTTGACCACATTTATCTCGCAGTCTACGCTGATCCTCCATTTTAGTAACTCCTACGCTTCTAACCAATGACTTGTCTTTTATTCTAATTTACGTGTTTTATTTATACGATCTTATTTCTTAGCCTATAGCTGTGTTTTGGTATCCTCAACCCTACCAATCCATGACATTTGTTGCCTATGGGCTGTCTTTCAACTCAGTGGTGCCACTGTCAGATTTAATTAAAAGGAATTCATTCCATTCCTACCTTTTTCGAACTCGTTATTTTACACAAAAAGGAGCAACCGACCTCGAAAACCGTATTCTTAATTCGACCAAACCGAACTGCATCCAAGCTTTCTCCCGCCTGGATACTCCAGCTCATCCCTGCTTTGGGGCTTATTTGTCATTCAAAATAAGAGTTTTTCTGAGTGAATTCTCAATACCAAGACTTTTTGGCTCTATTTTAGGTGGGTAGACAAGAGATCATAAATCTGTAACAAAAATTAAGCAAATTGTTTACTTAATCACCAAAAATATCTAGTTTTGAGATACCTTATATTTATAAATGGCTCATTATGAATATACATTACAATAGGGTGAAGAGACCATAGTGGCCTTGATTGTCGTGTCGATTGGAGCACCCTCTTCACACATGAAACCACTCTTAATCGCGAACGGCAAGCAAGGAGCTCTCCGGCCCAAGTCACGAGCAAATCCTACGCATTTATAGAAATTTGTATGAGGAGTTCTTTCATAGGCCACGTATTTCTTGCGTCCAACCCATGTCAACAATCTCTTTCCCTGCATCTTCTTCTCACAATAAAACTGCCCTTTTCATTGCTCCCAAGCATGTACTATCCGGTCGAGATAAGGACCGCAAAAAGACAAAATCAAGTTAGTCAAGGGATGCTACATGCAAAAAATAAAATAAAACAGCCTAGCTATTTTTTGGAAAAATATGGGAAACAAGAGTCTCGACTACAGTCGAGAAAGGCAAACAAAGCGAAAAACACAAGCTTTAGGGGTTATATTCTCGACCGCGAGTCGAGAAAGTTGAGCTCAAAGCGAAAAACGCAGCCTAGAGGTTTTCGACTGCTGCCAGCGAAAGGCAACAATGCGAACAGGTTTTTTCACCGCCGTAGAGGAGGTTCAGCAAAACTAGCTTTTTTCGACCGAGTCGAGACGAAGCCAGTTTAAAAACGCCAGTGCCTTAAAATGGCGGGCCCAGCCTCCCGACCCCCAAAACCCCATGCCGCTTTGAGGCTTCTGCCTCTCTCTCGACCATGAAATGAGAAAAGGCCCCATGACCCCTAAAAACTCAAGGTTGCTTGAGCTCCTCGACCATGAACGAGAAAGGCCCATGGACCCCCAAAACCCATTTTGTTTGAGTCGCCTTCCTCGACTCGCGAAGCCTAGGAGGCTCTCGCCCCAGATTTTCCAAAATGGCCCTAAGAACAAATTGTGTGCTAATACTAATGTGTGCTAGTATAAAACAATTGTTACATACTAATGTGCTAAATACTAATGGCCGTAGGTGTTGATTTTCAATGTGTGCTAGTATAAACTAGCACACCTTAATTAGCGTATTTTAGTACTTACACTAATTTCATAATGCACGCATTAGCATTAGAAATAAAGTGAACTAATTTAAAGTATACTATTATCTTGTATAGTTTTCAACTTTATCTTAGACATAAGAATTATATGCCTAGCACCTCTAAGGTCAACATATGGTGTAAAATATGATTATATAAGCACACAACCATGCCATCAATCTACAAAATTCAATATTTATGGCGGCCAATAATTAATAAATTATAAACCCCAATTAATGCAGGTATCCTGTGAAATTTAAAATTTGGCACGCATCTCTGCTATTTTTTCCATTAACCTTAGAAATAACCGTGATATATCTCAGATTCATTTTTAGTACACACCATATTATTCCGCTCAGATTTGGTTTTTTTTCTCCCACCTCTTAAGTTCAAATTGAAATTGAAAAGGGGACATTTTAAATTTGAAATTGCTGGGGGCTCAAATCGAAATTGAAAAGGGAGACGGTAATGACTTTAGAAGAAGAAATTTGCACACTTCACGAATCGTATCGGCTATGGCGAAGTCTCACATCCGCCATGGTGCATGGAAGGCTTTAGATGCTATCCAAGAAACCATTTCCTTTCATCCGGCTTCATGAAGATCCTGTGCTAAGCAAAACCGTCTAACTGGCTCTGAATCTTCTTCTCCGCGATTAGAACTCGACCATGTGTTAACCGAGATGGTCAAGATCGCGGGCGGTGATGGAGATGCTGAAAAGAATGGCAACACCATGCTTTGGCTATGGTCGAAAATACAGAGAGCGACTGTGGAAGGTGAAAAAATGTTTCACATGCTCGAAAAGCCGACTTATTATTCTTGAAGGAGAGAAGGGAGGCTGGAAGATCCGCTTATAGTACTTCTCCCGACCTCGGGCTTTTTTCGCTTCCAATTTACTTCTGTAACTCACCCTTCTTCCAGCTATGTTCCATTTTCCAAGATCTTACATGTTCAAAGCCTGTAAGAACTTATAATACGCACTGATGTGCCAGTTGGAATCCACCCGCCCATGAGAAAAGAATTGGCATTCTCCGATGGAGAGAATTGCGAAGGATTTCATTGAAAATCATACTACATGATGTCGCTCTCTCCCATATAAAGCCCTTCCCCCGCTCCAAACCAAGCAAGCAAAGCTCCTCAAGGTAAGAACAACCTTTTCAAATAACTTATGAATATGCGCGGTCTCAAGATTCCTCGACGAGAGTATCACAGCCAGTACTAATATTAAGAAAAAGGTGGTTCACGAGAATACGAAAAGTGAAAATGTGGAGTTGTGAGCACAAAAATCGGCAGTTGTGGGGTAATGGGATGAAAAGTCCCAAGTCCACTCCAAGATGAAGGGTCAGAGCAACAAGCACTGCCGCCAAGAGAATACATGCTGGCGAAAATAATACAGCACAAACCTGCCAAATTTGAACTGCATCGATGCCGAGAGCGGCTTCTAAGGAAGTGGAAGCCAACTTTTAAACAAGTAGTTGTGGGAGCAAGGGACTTTCCTAGCACCGCCTTAAAAGAAATGAATATCATAAAATATTCAACGTTGTGTTTGCAAGTGAGCTTCTACTGTGAAATGCTTGAACATGGCTGCCTTCAGTGGATCGGATCGGCAGGTGGAGAGGCTACTGCAGACCGAGGCCTGCGCCTTGACCTGCTCCTCCCGGTGTGTAAAGGGGACCCCACTTTCCAACCCCTCGACCACTAGCCTAGAAGAGAAAAGCTCATATTTTTTATTTAATTAATTAAAATATTTTATATTTAATTAAAGAAATTATTAATTATATTTTTGGCACACCTTTAATCTCAAGGGGTTTAGTTATTTTTAATCCTTGGCGGGGTTTAATATTCCATTATTTTGGAGAAAGGTTGGGGAGTAAGGACCTTGCCCCTTGCCCCAACCCTCCTCTTTGCCCCTTTTGCTCTCTCTCTACCCTCCCTCCTCGCTTGCCTCTTTGCCTCTCTCTCCCCCTTCCCTCCCTCCTTTCCCTCCCTCCTTCTTCCAACATATCCTCCCTCCCTTGTCTTTTCTCTCCTCCTCTTCTCCAACTTAGCCTTCCTCTTCTTCCACCCTAGCCCCTTCCTCTCTCCTCCAACCTCGTGGCCCTCCTCCTTCTCCCTTCTACCCTTCTCCCTATCAAGGTGTGCCCCATCTCCTCCCAGATCTCGGTGAAAAATTCCCAAAATTCTGCAAAATTCCCGAGATTATCCCACTTAATTAAATACGTACTCTTACTTCAATGTTCTTCTATGTGTACCTCCGGGTTGATGAGTGAGGCGAAGCGCATGTCTCTGCTCTAGACCTCGACTTCTATCTTGCGTAGATTTCGACACCATCTGCCTTGTTGCCTTGCTCTTCACTCTTCCTTCCCACGACTCCGCCCCACTGCACCATCTAGCCTATAATCGGCTTCCAATTCTCACAACCTAGCCCACTTCAATACTTTCGTGCATTTGCAATCTCTCCTAGAGGCGGCTCACATTTTCATCTTTGGTGGTCACAAGCTTCAAACTATGTTATTTCTTTTCCATTTCCTTATAGCATTATCTTACACTTATCCTCGCCTGGAAGCGGCCCATCTATAAGGACTGCTGTGTTCTTCTTCTCGATTTTTGCCTCCCCAACAACAACCTTCCTCCTCTCTCTCTCCTCTCCCTCCTCCCTCCTCCCTCCCAATTCTTCTATTGTTATCTCTCCTCTATTCTTCTATTGCCATTCCATTTACGCCTTTTGAGACACGCTTGTTCCATTTAAGTATTTTGCGACATGTTTTCCACACTTTGTTAAAGGTTATGGCTCAATGTCTTATAGTTATGTTACGTATTTGGGTTTGAAATATATACTTGAACTGAAACATCTGGCCTGTACTTAAGAACGGATTATTCTGGATTCTGCTGAGGGTGCTCCCTCAATTTAGTCATTCGATTTATGCTGGCTTTTTACCTTGGCATTTTACAAAGCACGGATTCTTCATCGTAAGCACGTGGTCCATATCGTAACGGTGTTTCTAGCCATTTTGTTTTTCCACGCTGCGGGGTCTTGTCTTCTCTCTCAACCTCTCTCTCCACCGAGTTTAACATTACTGGTCGCCAATTTTTCCGGTATTGACATTCCATTTCATGTTTACATTGATTAATCGTCATGGATTTTATGTTAAGGCCTCACTTTTGCTTGCATCTATGTTTTTGCCCTGATTAGCAGCTATGTGGAATTGAACTGTACAACTCATTATGCTATCTATTTTGCTCTTGCTACTTATTTATATTACAATTCCATTGAGTCTTTCTATATTATTAGAAACCACTGAATTTTTGTATTTTGAGTTTCATGATTAGGGGCATTTATTCCTAACTTTTCGCATTTTTTGCATGGTCCTAAGTTACGGCGAACGTGTTTTCCTAGGAGGTTGTTCCTGGATGTGTGTCATTCTCAGCTTGGTTTGAAATTTTTTAGGATGATGCGCGAGCATTTGCCTTTTTAACTTATGGGCATTCACATGGTTTTTAACTTGATAATTAGAGGTGGTTTTCTATAACACTAGAGTTAACTCTTTGATGGACCATAAATGGTTCATTTGTACAGCTCGCTTTAAAATTCATATAAAATCAATACATAACCTTTCTACACGCTAATGTATGGCGTACTATGTTGCATGTGAAAAATAGTTAAAATGCATATACCCTAAAATTGAAAGTTATGTTTAGGTGAATCAAGGGGCTGCCCGCCTTTGTTTCGTATTTACATAATGTAAAACCTGCTCCCCACAAAACGTATTTTTTGATTTTCATTGGTAATGGTATTTTTCTATACGAAGATAAGGATGAATACACAAAAAACCTTGTTCCAATCAAGTCTAGAAAGGAAGATATAGTCAATAAACATGATGGTCAAAATGAAGCTTTTCTCGCTCTCTCAGGACCAATAATTGTCTTTAAGGTCAAAGCCTAATTAAATTCTATAACTTTGCATGAAATGATTTTTTTACCAAATTTGGTATATAAGTAGTTGACTAATTGCTTCATGCATAAAAATATTGTTCGGCCTGTAATTTAGTTGTTCAAATTTTGACTTATAGTAACAATTTAAGTCACTTTTAATTCGATGTTTATTTTGTTATATTTAGTGGAAATTCCATTGAAATAGTATGTCATTGAAAAAAATCATATATGAATGCTTATATGGATATGAAACCAATGAAAAACAAGAAGAAAAAGAGCAAAAAAAGGCACGATCGTGATAAATCAATAAAGGTTTCTCGTACTCTAAGACCACATCGGTTCACAGTTCATTTTAATCAATAATAACTTCTTTACCTTATTCAACTTCGTCAATTTTAGGATATTAGTATTTCATGAGATCCTCTATCAACAAAAAATATCTCTTGCTAGGTTTGGGCTAAAACTTTTAGTATTACTTCCAAGTTATCATCAAATGTTTTCCATATTTGATCTCTAGACTTGTACTTTAAAATAAACTTCAAACACCATATTTCAAAGCTTCTAAGTTAAGATAGCAATGCAAGATGAACCAAGAAAATACGAAAAGGGTATGACTCAAAGAAGATCAAGATAGACTCCTGCTATGTCCGAGTGCTAAATATTGGTCCACACGACCTCTCATTTAAAAAGTCAAAACCATCATCATCTTAATCAATTTTTGAATATAGTTTATATCACATTATATATGATAGCTATTGAAGCTGATTGGTGGAGGATTGTCTATCTAAGTGTGATATCAAGACAAAAATTAAGTAGTTAAGGGCTACTTTGAATGTATGACAAAGTCCACTTACACCTTTCAAAAGATTATCTATAGACGCATTTAGAAATCATAATATCATCAGAGGGGGACAAAATGAATAGAAGTTTAATGCAATACTTAGAGAAATTTTCTTAATCCAATGGATTTTTAATCTCGGACTTATAAATAGTCCATGCTTATTTATATTCAAATATTGTATATAATATATTATTCCCACATGAAATTTGAGATATTTATTGCCAACAAAGGTCTCAAATTTACAAAAAATTATAGCTTCTATCATGTGTGCTGATCTACATGTACTAGTGGTCCCACTAGACTACAACACTTTGGAGCAAAATGGCCATTACTGTCTAGCTTTTAAGATAGTGGAAAGTAAGCAGGTTTCTTCAATTTTTTCTAATAAGACTATGGTTTCAAGGACCTCAATATCACTTTTTATCATATATTGAGCATTTAAAAGGCTTATGTGGAGAAATGTGGTGCAATAAGTTAATATTTTAGATGAATTAGAAAAATGATATGAAAAGTCTTTTGATCTAGTCATGGCTAAACTTCGTGATATTGTCTCATTCATCAATAACCATCATTACTCATTATTGTTGAGTTTTAGAGCTATATGGGCATAATCAATGCACTTTGGAACCTTTCTTTGTGTTCATCCTCAAGTTATATTAGATCTTTGATCTAGGATAATGCATGGTTATACCTCAGCTTACACCATATTTATGTAAAGTAAATTCCTATATAGAGTTAATTGGAATGCATCATTTACTATCCTTATGAGACTTATAGATGGGGTTTATTGTATAATTTTCTTAATCCATATTTTTATTTTGAATTTTGTGACAATAATTTCTTTTAGTTAATAACAATGATACTAATAAACATATAAACATAAACAAAAATTCCTTGGACTATAGCTTCTGTCTAGTTATGACTCATTGTCACAAAAAATTAAGTCAAAACTTGTGGCTAATAAGAGAAATAATTCTTGAACCTCATGCAAGACTTCCTTTTAAGCAAAATAGGGTTTGAAGCGACTTCCAATTGATATCAAATGATAGTGGCAAACATGGAAACAGTGCAAATTGGATATGCTTTATCATAATATGTCAATTAATTTATATTTTAGCAAGGTTTAGACACTTTTATGCTAGAAAAATTGAAGCAAGAATGTAGTTCTGAATGTCAGAAACAAATTTCAAAAGTTTGAATAATCATACTAATATAAGGTGGAACTGGAAGTATCATGAAATTTTGCCAGTCGTGTTAAGAATGCGAAGACTTGAATATGGTGGTATATTTTGAAAATTGCTACCGGAGATATACTCAGCTATGGCAGGGGTACAGACTATTTCTCGGTCCATGGTCTGCAAATGTCCCTGAATTTCAAAGTGATAAGGTATGTTTTGCGCATTACGTATATTATTTTTAGAATATGAGTGGAATCTAACTCGTTTAGTCTTCGACTTTATCTTGGCTCTTGGTTGTTCCCCACTTCACTCTTATTCTTGTTCCGGCATCATTTCACGTGACCGATGCACCCTCTTTTGCTAGGTATTTCTATTTGATGCCAACCTCATTTTGCTTTGATCTTCTCGTGATTTTTGACTTTGTGCTGCTAATATGTCTCATGGTACCTACCTCATCCCTCCCAACTTTACCTCATCCTCGCTTCCTATAAATGTCACTATTTCATTATTTAGTGTGCCTATATTTGGTCATATCTCGGGCCTACATTCAAGATAACAGATGAGTCTTAACTCAAACTTGTCCATTGTTTCGCCATACTGCCTTCGTGCTTATATTCAAGGGTTCTTAACCTTCCTCTCGACTTTGTGTGTTCTCGGTTCCGCCATAATTTCACCTCAACCCTGCCCTCGCTCTAGTAAGCACGCTTTGTTGGGGCATTTATTTATAGGTTTCCTACATGTTTATCAATTCTCCTTATCATGTCTTATTTCAAAACCATTGTCTCTCTTTTATGTCCCGCTCACATTGTTTTAAATTCGCTGTAATCGTAGACTTTTGTGTCACAAACTGTTTCATTTGGCAAATCGAATCATACACCTTTCTCACGTCATTGTTTTACGGCCTTTAGGCTTCCTCCAGCGTAGTCCTGTCCTCACAATCATCCAAGGTACACCATTCCGCACCCTTTCTAGCTATGCATGAGATTTGCAGATCACAACCCACCCACTCCCACACATGGGTCCCATAATACTGGATTGCCACATCCCCGCCTTGCATGCCCTACTCCTCTAAAGCCATGAGCCATCCCTTGCAATTGGCATTATAATGGGCTGGCCTCCCTTTACGTTGTCTCTCTTCCGATCCATTCTCTATAGTTCCCATTTCCAAAACTAATTTCAGCCACTACTTGATAACTTATTGGCAAGCTTTGTACCCCTCAAATCTCACCAATTCACACCTCCTCGGTTGATCTGGGCACTCCTTGTTAGGCTGGGTTCTTCACCTGTTTTCTGACTCCCCAAGACAATCTCGTCATAATATACAACTCTCGATTTATCATGTATACTAATTCATTGACAAATCATCCTCGTCATTGATGTTTCTTTTACATCCCTACTGCAACCCTTGTCAAGATTTTTCATTTTTGATCCTCCTTGTTCTCACTCAGCCATATCACCAACCCTGCCATCTCTACCTCAATGTTGAGCTCTCATCCGCCTCTCCCATCCCAGCTATAACCTTACCTCACTGGACCGTGATGGTTATCTTTATGCATTTGTTCCATGTCCGTGATTCATCTCTCGCTTAAGTGGGATTCTCAAGCGACTGACCAACACTTGACGCTTCTCCAGCCTGGGCTGAGCACGAGGACTTATGGGCTGATACTATGTTCGCAAGAGTCATAAGAAGCCCAGTATGGTCATCCTGCACCCCGGAGTTCCACCACTATTCATGGGCTCTAATTTTCGGTTTTACTATTGCGACAACAGGGTCCTGCTATTTACTAACAATATGTCATCACTGAAAATTCCATTTATCTTTTTCTCGCCCTCACGATGGCTAGCCTCCTGCACTCCACCTGACGCCAAGACTTAATCTTTACTGGCCTTAAATCTCAATTTTGACTTCGACTGTACTGACCTTCTTTATTCTTTTCATAAGCCTCTTGCTTGATCTACGGTTGTGATCCGAATGTAACCCCAATCTCTTCCTTCTTGACCTTCCTTAACCTCTACCCCAACCTCATTCCTCGCTTTCTTTTAAAAGTACATTATTCATATTGCGCATCTAGTCCGGCTTTTAGATCTTCCTTTTTCCTCCTCATGTGACCTGAGATATCTTATCATTCTCAAGCCTTGAACCTCTTTGTTGTTTAATCCAGCTTATGTTTTCAAACACCGCTGCAACACGCTGGCCTACATGATGCTGCAGGTTCGTGCACACAGTCGCAGCATCTCGCTGGGCCATCTTCCTCCACCCGCCTACAACCCGCCTCAGGAGTTCCGTGTCGATGTTCGTGTTCACCATGAATGACATCACCGCCTCCAAGGTGTGGCTCATGGCGTTGCCCCACATCTAGATGCTCACTGGGCCTGGAGGTAAGGAAGTTCCTCCCAGTCACGGCTTTTATGTTCTCGCTAGTCTATTCCCGAATGGCATCGATCCGAGCCTCCCCGACCATTATTTCGAGGACGAGTACCATATATGTGCTCGGCCCTTTGGCTCAAGTATTTGGGTAGTTCTCCTCACAGCAAAGATTCTTTCCCTTGGCCCATTGCTCACACTCCACTCTTTATATGTTATTTTGAGTTTTTCGTTCATTGTTTATATGTGTTTATGTTCAAAGATCACCACCCACAAGTTTTCCAATTCATACTGATGTAATTATTTCCACCCAATGATGCTATATCTATATTTCCAACCTATGATGCCAGATGGTCTCAATCTGCTGGTGATGCTATTTTTCTTTTCCACCTCTTGGTGATGTTTTCTACTTGTTTTTTGTAAGTTCTCGGCAGTCCCTCCTAGAATATTCTACTGCTCCTCAGAAAAACATGTATGCTCCTTTCATGAATATGTATGCTAAAAACGTGACCGAAATTTTCTTGTTGGAACTTTGTTAAAATCGTAGTAAAAAGAGCCCTAAATAATTTTAGAAGTAAAAATTTTTAAATGACCGGCTCAACCCGTCACCAGAATCAAGGTACCCGGAATATCATTCCAAGTTATTGAGGACACGGCATAGAAATAATAAACGAGCGGCTAAAAGTCAACCTTATTTCAATATTGTTAATTCTTAGCGATGCTCACGAAAAAATCTAATTTGCGGATACGTGAGATCAAGGTGTAAATTGTGCATATTTTTAGAAATTGTTTTTGTATGCCTAAATAACATCTCCTGAAATATGCTTTTCTGTATATGCAAATTAATTTCATATGAAGAATAAACACTTTCACTATTGAAATGAAGCTGACATATTTCGTTAGAGTCTAAACAACTAGTTACTTCTGGCAAAGTTTTCATGATCATCTATCGAAGCGGATACATTTATTAGAGTCTAAACAACTAGTTATTTCTGGAAAAGTTTTTATGATCATCTATCGTGCACAAATAACCATCTCGTGCTTATCCTGCAAGTAATAAAGGTGCATGACATACTGAACAATGAAATAGGTTGATGTTACCCAGACTACCCTGTTCTATCTTTTAATAGTTATGCTACATCAATTGTTTTAAAGTTAGCAATAAGCGTACAAAGGTCCGGATGCAAAGTGTGCAGATTAGAGTGGCTGATTTCTTGAGGAAAGATAAAGGTATAACATCAAGTAACAGGAGTTAAAAGGGCTGTCCATAAAAGTGTGGCCCAAATTCCTCACCATGCATCTGCCAGCCTCCTAGTTTCCCATGTTCCTAGGATGAGCAGCAGAACAACGTTCTCCAAGGGCCATAATTCTGAGGCACCCAGCTCATTTCAAAGACATCCAATCCAGCAGCTCCAAGCCTCCCTTGCAAGAGAGCCTTCACCAGCTCCTGCTCATCAACCACAGGTCCTCTAGCAACATTCACCAAAGTTCCTGTAGGACCAAGAGCATCTATAACTTCTTTATTCACAACGTGCGTAGTCTCCTTGGTTAACGCACACGCTACAACAAGAATATCAGAATTTTTGGCTAGCTCTAGAACACTCTCATAGTAGTGATAGGCACAATCTTTTTTCAGCTTTCTGGAATGGTAGGCTATAGGGCACCCAAAGGCCTCTGCCCTCTTTGCCACAGCCATTCCAATCCTACCAAGTCCCACAATTCCAATTCGCTTTCCACTCACCTGCATACAAGTCATAAAGATCTTGAGCTAGCCAACGAAAGTAGATGGTTCTATTTGTGTATGATGAAGCTATATTCAGTGAGTTATTTGAACAGATCCTGCTTATCTATTTCTAAGATGATGCATTATGACAATGTAAATGTTTGCGTTGGTACGTGGTCTGATAATTTGAAAATGGATTAAAGTAATCTAGAGCATATTACAGCCTTTGGTAATAATGAGACATCTACGGCTGGAAACTATATTCATTCAGGATTCCTTATCAAGCATCAAAATGACTGCCAACTAAGTCTTGATATTTTGACATTGGTTTAAGCAGAAATGTATTATAGTTGTCCTACTCATCCATACTGACACCATAAGACTTTCAATTACAAAACTAGCATACAGTATCATGGCGAAAATGGACACACCAGGTGGCACGCAAATCAGGCAGTTCATATATTCAGATCAGGCCTTCCAACCTTCATGTTAAACATACCACTTTCAATTACACTTATTTACTATAGTAAAATTCCTAGTAGCGACGCACACAGATTGCAAGATTTTTAAGTTTCATATAGGATTAGACTATTCTCTGGAAGGACTGTGGATTTAACAACAGTCCGATGAGCTAAACTCCTGATGAAAACTAGCTCGAGGGGATGGATTAAATCTAAGTAGAAGTCTTGGCAAAGACTAGCATGTGTTATAGCCAGAAAATTCTGCACCAGTTACAATAGAGAAAGATTTTCATCTCTAACCAGAGGAATCTGGTGTTCCTAAGACAGGATACTAGTCCGGGAACATACACATATAGAGATGAGGAGCCATTTTGGCTAAGCAAAGAGCACAAAAGACAGCATGGTTTATATCAATGCAAAGAACTGGAAAAACATAAACCAGCAAAATCTACTCTTGTGGGCAGTGAGATAATCTCTTTGACGGCTACAGACCGAAGTACATGAGGCCCATCTCGGCTGGCATTATTATTCTTCGCATGACTGCCAATATGAGCGCCATTGCCGTATCTGCAGTCTCTTCCGTCACAACATCTGGGGTATATGTAACCATGATTCCTCGATCTCTGCACATGCCCAAATCAATGTGATCCAAACCAACGCTGTAAGTAGAAATTATTTCCAAATTTGGCATCTGGAGCACCATGTCTCTGGTAACCCGAGCATGCGGAGTGCAAACAAGGCCACGGAACTTGTGGCCATTGTGGGCAACAAAGGCATTCTGATCCTGGGCTTCCCATAAACGATGAAGCTCAAATTTTGAATCCAGAGCATTGACAAGATCCGGCAATATGGCCACTGTTTGAAGAATCGCGGGCTTTTGCATTCTGGATCGACGGAAGAGGTTTGTTGCAGAGCCAAAACGTAGTAGAGAACAAATGCCCAATTTTCGCAATCACGTATTTTAACTTTTCTATTTCGTGTATTTTGTATTTTAACTTTTCTACTTCGTGTATTTTGTAGATTCTTTAGACATAATTACGATTTTAAAGAATAGAATAGAATACGCATTTATCGGCCCATGGAGACCAACCGCCTACGGGACCCAAGTACAGCAGAGAGCAAGAAAGGCAGATACTGCGATTAAACTCGAAGGGTTTCTGGGAAACCTTAGAGCAATAAGGATGCCTTATAATCACAAGTACGTACCGGTGTTAATGCCTGGACAAAGTATAACTGAAGTCCTCACAGATCCATTACCTCCCCGAGGTACGATCCTTAACAAGCCTACAGAGGTCGCGGCTCTGCAGCTCATGCAAGGCCCCGATGGGGCACAACTAATCGAAGCATACCGAGTCTCGATATACCGTGACACGGACAGCTCGAGGGCGTGACTCTCGCATCCTCACGGCTCTGCTGACGCGACTGACAGACTGGCTCACGGCCCCTAATCCATCTCCCCTGCCTCAATGCTGAGGTGGTGCACTCCCATGTAATGGAAGCAATCACCCCAAGCTACGGGTAGATGGGTGCGCCAGTATGGTGTGGGCCCCTCGTGAGCGGATTAACCTCGCCACATGGAGACTTGGCTACCTTGACATGTGACAGTGGCCTCAGATTCAAAGCTTGGCCATGAAGCAAGCATCCAAGTACCGCTTCAAGGCACATGTTCTCTGTACGAGACTGGGTTCACACATCTCAGGTGCCTCGCACATTCCATAGCGAGAACCACTGGTTGCTTTGTTCTTCAAGAAGCTTTGTCAGCCATGCCCATCGCCATCGCTAAAGCAAGGCTGGCAAAATGTCATCCAGGCCACCACCTTCTGGAAGTAAATAAGGACGCTCCAAATACAGCCTCTCTCAATGGAAGGAAGCCTGCCTCGAGCAAGAGACTGAGGGATCAGGATTTCTACTCCCCAAAGGTTCTGCCAAGAAAGCCTTCTCAGACTGCCCCAGATCGCTCTAAGTGGTGAGGGATATCACCGGGCTCTACACTTCTCGCCCCATGGGGAGGAGGCGGACTGCTCAACCAAGGCCCTAACAAGTGTGCCCCCGTGACCCCATGCATACAGCCTGGCCAGGATCGTTGTTTGCATTGCACATTGTGGCTTTCTCCTGTACCTCTGCAGCGACCCGTAACTCGGCGGACATCCCAAAGGTGTGGTGTAGTAGAAACTCACGCCCAAATACTTATAAGACCGAGCCACCTCCACTACTCCCGCCTGCAAGTGAATGGAGGGGAAGGACGGGTGCCGGATGATGGGACCAAAGAAGACTTCGTTCTGCTGCTAACTCCTCATGTCGCTGACTCATGTAAAGTGTCCAAAAGCATCCGTGTGGCGTTGCATGTCCTTCCGCGAGGCGCAGCGTGTCAATATCATCGCAGATATATGAGTCGCTTCTGGATTGTGGTGCATCAACCGAAGGCCTGCGTCGCTTAGCCATTCTTCTAGTCGGCAATGTACAAGTCAAGAGCCGCCGGATAGAGGGCAGTTCAAGACCCCTATCGTGCCATACTAACAACTGCCTCCATAATGTGAGACGACCGAGCAAGCCTCAGATAGTCTCAGATATAAGATTTCGCGTCGACGGGGTCCCTATCAGTTCTCAATCATCTCCACAACTATCCCGAGGTACCGTATCAAAGCCTTTATAAATCCACAAAGCAACAAGACAGACTCGGGCCGATTCCTGCCATCCTCTATGAGTGTTCTAGCAGAGGAGGGTGCCCATTATTAAGATGGTTTTTTTTGTTTTTGACCTTCGGTTTTGAACTAATATTATGAAAATTTTCGAAAGTTTCAGTTTTCTTCACCGATAGTGTGTACACGAAGTTCCGACAAATTGAAAGGTTGCTATAAAGATTTTAAGTCAGATGCATTTCTGACACCAATTGGACTTCTAAATGCTCCTTCAATCGACCACCAAAGCTCCTTCAATGTAATTCATTAAATACCAATAATCACCTTCATTTTAATTCGCCGTGTTGCCCATCAATACAACATTTATTTAACTCAATTCTTTTAGTAGTTCTTAAGGTGGGCTATTAAAGAACAAAGGTGGGCTATTGAAGGGCAAAAGCATATCAAAAGGTAAAAGGGCTATTAAGGTGAAAACTGGCTATTGAAGGAGTGGGTGAAAGAAGGCAATCTCCCTACAACATTATTTTACACAACATTTTGCTTTTTCACTTCGACCTCTATGGAGTTGACACATCAACAAAATTGAAACCGCAAAATGTTTCATGTTTTGGCGGCCACTTCTAAAGACATTCCCTTTAGGTGTGGTTATGCCGACGCCTTTAATTTGAAACCCAAAATGCTTCCTGGTTAAAGCCGAAGATGGTTCACCGCAATGACATTCCCTAGTAGAATATGCCTCTCGCGACCGGGTATCTACCGTTTCCGCTCCAGATTTATCACCCGGAGTGACCTTCTTATATGCCGCAGCACAGCGTAGGGCGCTAATTTATCCTCCTCGCCCTATGCCATTACATGGCAATTTTGGCACGCCGGAAATACATCTACCAAACATTCAATTTTTTTATTTTATTTTTGTGATCGCCGCTTCACGCCGGATTACCGGACATCGCAGCGCAATAAACACCTAACTTTCCACATTACGTGAGAAGGTCAGTTTATATGACCTTCCGCTGTGCTGTCAACAGCTCCACGCTAGCTCGCCGTCGCCTTTCCACAACAGAAGGTCACGCCGCGACTTTTCCTCAGATATCGCAGAAAGGATGATCAGCCAATCCAACACCTATCCCAAGAAAAAGGTGACATGTGTCGCACTTTCTAAACCTGAAAGTTGTGCGGCAACTTTACTTTGTTTTTACTCGACTTTCAGCTTTCTAAATTGTTTGTTCTGTCATTATTACTTACCTTTCTATTGTTTTTACCTACCACTTCTGGTTTCAATGTAGGATGCTTGACACTTGGACGACTGGATTAAGCAACAGCTTTTCACGTTGAGAAGTTTTGATGCTGAAGGTCGGTTAAAAAGCTTCAGTGTTTCACGCCACAAATTTTCCTAGATTAAGAAAGAAGCCCAAAAGAGCTTCTCTTATCCATATCAATCACACCTGCTATTCATCCACTTATGCATTTTGCCCCAAAAAGGGGCACCAAGAAAAAGCCTAAGCATAAGGGTTAGGGTCAGTGATCACATGTAATTGAAATTGCCAACATAGAAACTCAATCAAAATTGCCTCCATTTCCTCAAAAAACTGGAACCAAATTTAATTAGTAAGATTGCTCAAAAACTTGGGTGAAGTATGCCTAGACCTTGGTTGCCAATTTTGGCGATCCTTATTTTATACACCGATCAGACTTAAGATATTAATACGCTATTGCAGTAGTTCAGAGCTGTGGGATTTCGACACATAGTATCACAACTCCCATTAACTGCACAGTAAAAATGATTGTGTCTGCCCCTTAAGGAATTTTAATGGTTTTTTTGATGAGTTATTTTTTCCTATACTGAAGCATTTCGGTTTTCTCCAATTCGAGATGATTCACAATGGGATGACGCATTAGAAGAGGTAGAAGCGAGGTAAAAACGAAATGAAATGTTTTTGCATGGAACCAAATCCAAAGATCGAGAAAAACGTATAGTGAGTATAACTACGCAGCTCGCCATGTGGCGTCTACTAGAAATTCCACGATCGCGGACAGTCGCCTTCAAGATACAATTAATGTATAGAGTCACAACAACCAAGGTACTGACATTGTAACCCACTGATCATTATTACAACACTAATGCCTGGCCATGGCCGCAGCGTTATGGACCCACACAGGGATCCTAAAACTTGTTTAGCTCAATTTTTTCATAAATCTAATATATAATTAAGTAAACTATGTGAGAAATTATCTTGGTTGTCACATAACTTTGGTAATTTCCAAGTTTTAAGTTGTATGTATGCTCTTAAACCTTGGGTTTTACTAACTATAAGAAATTGCTCACCTTCTAGTGTCTAATTCTTTTGTTAGACTCTAATTTCAAACATCTTGTTTTGGGAGTAGTTTGGTTCATTCCAATTATACCTTTTAAAACATACCGTGTGATTTTTAATCAGGTCAATGGAATTATTACATACATAACGGTACCTGCTGTCGAAGTATTTTGCAAATAATAAGTCAACGATAGAAAATAGTGCGATCATAAGTCATCGATTGAAAATAGTGCACCTATAAAGTATGCTATATGAAATCTAGTGCGATAATTAATCCTAGCCTTGTCCATATGCCTTGAAAATTACACATTGCATAGCTACTACATTGAATTGCATTGTTGGTCTGCATAGCACCAGCACAACTACTACATTGAATTGCATTATTGAATTGCATTGTTGGTTCTATAGCAATTATGCACAACTACTACATTTGAATTGGTATTATTGGTTCCATGGGTAGTTAAGGGGCTATTTCTATCCTTAATCCATTGAATTGCATTGTTGGTTTTATATAGTAGTTGTTGGACTATTTTGTCCATTCACTGGTAATGTTAATTTATAGCAAGTTATGGGGCTATTTTTACCTGTGTCTTCATGGCTGCATTTCTTTTCTCATTAATGGAGTTCCACCTGCCATTGCAACTATGCCCCCGTTCCTCCACCATTACAAATTAGGTGCTGAGTCCCTGTCAAAGGTGGAGCAGCCAATTCTTTTCGAGAAATGCCACTTTGGGGAAAGGCATTAAGTGCAAAGGTGAAAATGGGAGTACGATGTAGCAAAATGTTAATTTTGGATTAATTGTGATGTGTATTCATTGTCTTCAAAATCTAAAGAGTACGTTAAAGGTGAGTAGATGAATTAAAAATTTTAAACAAAAAGTTCGTTACATTTTAAAAGGAACCATTAAAAATGTTACTTGCCTATGAAAGTGACCAATTTGACAGAACGAATCATCTGTATACATTAAAAATTTTCATGAGAATACATCCCTTTAAGGGGCTACTGCTATAAAAACACTTGTAAAGCTGGTAGACAAAAAACTTGTGGCTCCTTGCTTCAATAAACCCCATTTCGCCTAAAGCTCAGCATGATCTGCCAAAAGTTTAAAAGCCACCTATTCATTCTATCTTAAACATCACCTCGTAATTCTACACGACAACTAAAACAGATCAGCATTCAAAGGCCATACCATAAGACTCTCGCTTTTCCCCAAATAAAACTCGAAGTCATCGAGACTTTATACATTGATCTCGAGGATCCGGCTTTTTCTCAAAGAAGTTTGAACTTACAGATCGAGCTCATCGCAGTTTGAGAGGTCCCACTCACACCGGGGACGATCAACTGTAAAAAATGCACCACCATCCGATACAAATTTCAGCCCAAAGATATAAACTTGGTGAAACTTGGAGGGCCATTGTTCAAGCCTTGCAACCCTACAACATTTTTCCAGAAAAGCATCCTTAGTTAATTCCGTGATGATCACCTTTAAACCTCAAGCTCAAATGGTCAAGATAGATTTTGAAAAAGAGCTAGAAAAATTAGGTAACCAGCAGAAAGTAAATAACGCTATTCAACCATATACTTATGGAGCATGCATAACATGTACATAGCTTAATTCTGTATTCAATATCTCATATCACATCCATGTCGCCTCGATCTCAAGTCTTGCCATGCGTGCTATTACCTCGCATCGCTTCATCCTATATGTACCATACCTTTCAATAAGTTCCAATATGGCTATCAATCCCATTCTCCTTCATGAGAAAAAGCGTAAGAGAATGGCATAAAACAATGCATCTTCAGAAAGAACATATTTTAATCTCTCGTGGGGAATATTTACAAATGTCTTTTCATATCTTTGCTGTCTCCATCATGGGGACAGATAGATTGCTAAAGCTTTTTGCAATATTGTACAATAACAACTTTTGTGCAGATGGGCTTTGCCAAGAAACCTGCCATCAACTGGCGCCAAAATTGAAAATTTGATCGGGTTTTTAGGAGCTCTGCCAGATTGGCCAGCCAATTCGCCATGTGATAGAGGCCTAACAAATTTCATTAGCATGCAGAGAAAATACTCAACAATCTTAGATCTTGAGATTTTGGGAGCTACGTTTCTGATGCCCGTATAGGATAAGAAAATGAAGAATGTACATGTAAAAGATTGAGGCCGCGACCACATTAATGCCAAATTTTAAGTTCTAGCGTGAGCATGTCTTGTTGATGTTTTCCCATTCTACAAATTATAAAACACTAATGTATAGGTAAAATCATGTTGTTGCCGCCGCAGTGGCATCCATTTTTACTTTTACTGGGTGGAGGCGATAGATGTTCCATGTATTGTATATGTTGATGGTAGACTTAATAAGATTGATCGTACAAAATAAAGGTCACTAATGAATGGAAGTCCATGGCATGCAATTAATGTGAATCGTGAATCTAAAAAATCATGGAGACGAACTCCGAAAATGAGTAAGTCACGGGCCGAGAATGGACACCATTAGAGGCACTCTTGATCCAAAATATTTCCTTATATAAAAGGCCATTTGTACCATAGGTCAGCTTTTGTTTTTGCCGTTGTTTGTTCCTTCCGCCCATGCCCACGTTAAAGCCCAAAACTTGTGTCTATCTACGCCAAGAGCAACAATGGGACCTAGTTATAATGATCGCATAACATAAACCGAGCAAAAGTGATGAAAATACATTTACCTTGATAGAAAAAATGAAAGCCTAGTTCCACATCGATACAAAGCGATTTTTATACTTTTTATTCCCAAATTTGTTTCCTACAAGGCCACGTCTCAAGGAACCAAAGCAGTTCTGGGGTGCAATTTATACATAAAGGGTATGGCATCTCGCTCTGAGGCAGTAAAAAACCCCTTACACGCAATTTTAAAAGGCAATGGACTCTCCGTATAGATATTGTCTAAATCTATGCCTAAAACACCCCTAACCCTAAGTATATGTACGCGAATGGTCCAAAACACCTCCATCGAATCCTCATGGGTTATACCGGGATCAAAGATGAACTCGGCAAAGCAGTCAGTCACGTGCCTAATCAAAGGCAACCTGAATAAAAGAAAGGAGTCCGTGACGCCGTAGTGCAAAAGAGGGATACCAAATGTTTCATCCAAATTTTGTGAAAGACTTTCTCTTAAATCCACACGAATAGAGTTGCATATGCCAAATCCATCGCTTTCTCAATCATTCTAGACATCCTAAGAATCCTTAATGCTATGCACCATGGCCTCATATATCTTCTTCTACAAATTACCTAATACCCAACTAATATCTTAGATGATGTTGTTGCCGCTAACATATTGCTCTCCTCAGATATGAAGATATGCAAGACGAGAAGGGAGGAAGAAGAAAAATAAAAAGAGCTTCTGCTGTGAGAGTCAGATCAAGATAATCTTGAGCTCCTCTTTTCTCTGAATTTCCATGTAATCCAAGATGAACCTCCAAAGAATCGATGGAGGCTTTTACTTCGAAGCTCCCACCGGCTAAGATAAGTACCACCATAATCACAATTCCAAGTATCACATATTTTACCCAATGGTGTTTTCCATAACACTCCATCTAAAACCTGGAGCTCTTGAACTCGGGCCACAGAGATAGAGCTCAAAAAAATTGAACTCCACCACCAAGAAGGAAGTCGTTTTCTTAACACGCATCAAGTTTGATTCTGTGCTCTAGATCTCGAGCCAAGCAGATCTAGGGTCAGTCCAACACTTATCGAGATTATATTATACTCGTGAGAGTCGCATCAAGATAATCTTGAGCTCCTCTTCAATTTCGCGTAATCCAAGTATGAACTCTAAAGAATCGATAGAGGCTTTTACGGGGAGCCTTTCCCCGCTAAGATAGTACCGGGTAACCATAATCACACCTAATTAGCTATTTTGACCCAATGGTGTTTTTCCATAACACGGTATCTAAAACCTTTGGGAGCTCTTTGGAACTCAGCCAGATAGAGCTTCAAAAAAATTGAACTCCACCGCATCAAGAAGAAGCGCCTCGTTTTTTTAACACTTAATCACGGACGGCAGCTCTCTAGATCCGAGCCGCTGGATCTAGGGTCATCCAACACCGTGATAACATTATAATATAAGATGATCCTATCTAAATCTAAACGATGACGAGAGGAACTTATTTAAGCAAAGCCTTTCTTGATGTTTATTATGGCCAATTTAGCGCTTTTCACATTGGCCAATTTGCAATCTTTAGGACTCTATCATTAATAAAATGGAAATATGATAGCTTTTTTTTTTACTAGGGTGCATATTGTGTCACACGCAAGGTGGTTCTACATGCTGGTAATGGCGACTTGACCTGCTCCAAACCGGCCAGAAAATATAGTGTGCCCTCGTAGATTTTGGTGTAGAGGCTCCGGATCTTCAAATAATCGTGATTTTACCTAATCTCTCTCTTGGGAAAGAACGCGAATCTATGAAGAACTCTATAAAACTACATAAAATTTTATGAAAAAATAGTTCCCCTATTTCTACTTTGTAGGGGATTGATTGGTCCTCCATTTTCGGTTCTGCAGGTGAACCCAACTAATGCCGGTCGCAGAACCTCACCTGCAAAATCGGGAATGGAGCCTCCAACCTCGATTTCTATGTACAATAGGGATACTCCATCATCATTACCCTTTCCATTTATAGCAGAGACAAAACATAAGGCTATTATTGACATCAATTTGGAACCAAAAATTGCTCCGACTATTGCAATGACATGTATAAAGACAAAAGCCTTTCAATAATGCTACATTGATCATATATGAAAAATGTTCGTCAAGGAACATATTGAATAAGACAAAAAAGAAGTGGACTATAGAACACATAGCCTTGCAAAACAAACAAGTATGGAAGTTGCAAGCATATACTTATACATAATGATATGACGTGGACTGGGCGACTTTTAGGGTGATTAGTCTTGTTGCAGTAATTCTTGTAATAATAAGTTCGTAATAGTAGATTCTTAAAAACATCCACCATTACTTAGAGGATGAATCATCAGATGAATTTGAGAGTAAGTCTTGCAGACCCTACGGCTAATATTAGATTCTTAAGAACATCCACCGTTACTTAGAGGATGAATCATCAAACAATGTGAGTAAACCTTGCGCACTTCGCCATTCTTGGCCCCATTCGATCTTTCAGCCCACTACGCACTTTCTCTCCTCAAGCTATCCTCAGACATGAATAGCAAGAGTAAGCCTCAAGTAAGTGGTGAAATGCCTTCCTATCTTTCTACAAGCCTCCATTTCTAAAATCTCCTCGAATGGTTTATCAATTTCCTAGTTGTACGTAATGATTCTTAAATTCATATCTCACACTCCATCATGACAATTGTCCAAGAATTTGCGTTTCTATGCCAATGACTCGCTTTTACCGTGACAGATAGTCAGGAAGAGGCCTTGGTATAAAAGTCGGATCATAAACTTCAATGGTCCGTAATTAGCCCGCTTGCTTTTGATAAGGAGGCTTTTGTCGCCTTTCGCCAGGTACTGTATGCCTCTATCCGTCAACCTTCTTCCTGCTCAAGCTCCTATGTTCATCCTGCTCATGGACTAACTCTTTGCCAGCTTGCTTTGCATTCCTATTATGAAGATGCTTCATATATAGTTCCTATGGTGTCATCTCAAAGACTACTCGGGCCAAAATATGTTCTTACTTTACTCATTTATGTTGTTTCTTCATGCTTCCGGGAGATTGTTATAGCCGATGGTCCTAATCTTTAAGTATAAGAAGAGTCAGCGCAACAGTCAATTGCAAGAAGTCCATGAGGAAGAAGTCTCATATAGTCATCCCACGAGGCTATCATGCTCAGATTATTCAGTGGTATGATAATTGATGTCTCGTTGATAATCATCTCGAGGATGTTAACATGATGATTGTGATGAGGCTATTAAACGCCTTCAAGGTGGCACAAGGAGTATGATTATACTGTGTATAGGTGGTTTTGCTTTAGTGAATATTTTATCCTCTAGGTTTGAGTCCATGTCACGATCCCTTGTATGTATTCTCGATTTTCTCGATAATAAATTGTCGCCCTTCAAAAAAAAAAAAAAAAACTTTGTAGGCTATTATATTGATTGAAAATGCTTCATGCTACTGAGTGACAAGGGGATTGATAGCCAAGTCGGGTGACGTAACATAATTTTGATGGATGATATGTTCGCTCAGATCTTCAATCATTAGTTTTATTCATCCAAGATTTGCATTCAATAATATTCCCAATATTTTCTGCTAAAAAGTAGATGTGCTAGAAACCGAATCAACAAAGTTTATACCTTTCTACATTAGAGTCACATTTCTATATATAATTGTCTCATCTTCGTCGCTATTTATAGCGTGCTTCATTTGACAAAGTGAACTGCAAAAGTTCGAATCAATGTCCATTCTAGTTTACCATCAAAGGCCCTAGGACTTCTCGCCATAGTGCAAGATGATGCACATTATCACATGCTATATTTAATTCACCAATTGAGATTCCAGCCTTTATGCGAAAAAATTCGTGCTCTATGGTTTGAATAATGCCTACATTTAATATATTTCAACAAGCCCAAATACCGTCCAAAATCATAAGTCGCCAATTTTAATTCACTCCGCTTATGGACTAAAAATGAACCAACTAGTTGGTTATTCGTGACATCCATCCCATCAGAACATGTTGCTCCTTTAATCCATAATTCTACCATACCTCGCTTTTCGTGAGATTTTCCAATACAATAGGCCAATAAATGATATAACTCGTTGGATGCATGATCCACCATATTCTTTTGGGAAATATAGCAAACCTGCATATCATGAGGTGGGCCGATAATAATTCTTTTCCATACATTGGTCATAGAATTTTCAACCTATAAGAGCAAAAATACAATTCTCTCCTAAGAACAATCAAGGCCATGCGTACTAATCCACCAAGGAAACTACGTAATCTATAACGATGTCGTAATTCAAACCCATAAGTCTAGTAGCTCTAGTTGACGCTGTTCAAGCAGACTATAAAGCTCTTAATATGGAAATATGATCGACTTCGTAGAATCAACATAATGTAGCTTGAGAGTTATAAACAAATCGATGCATATCGTACAAAACCGGCCAAAAGTCAAACATATGTCTCCAATTCTTAGTACACACAACAAAGTCGTGATAAGATCATGAATTTGTAAGTGAGCTAGTAAGTAACCATTTCCGTGTCTTCAGAAGATGTTTGCATAACGCCATTTTTCGCTTCCTTCAACAATTTTATTCGCTATTTCAAAGTTTTCTCGTGTTCCTGATAGGAAGCGCCGAAGTTTGCCATTTACGGAACTTGGGTAAGTTGTAGATGGTGATAGCTCATGCAGGCTAAAGAGAGTTGCGCTCAGGGTTTGTTGTGGAGTGTCGGTATCATCATTGGGGCGCTTCTCCTTTCTCCTCACTGCTTTGTAAACATTACCATTCTTTTAATATATTGATGACATAGTTCTTCAAAAAAAAACTTTTATTCGGCACTGTCGTTGAACTCGCTTAGCATTCTAAAAATTCAAAAGCATACTTATTATAGGAAACACAAACCATAGTACAAGATAAGAATGAAGCCCTGCTGTCAACCGTAAAAATAAACCGGAATAAGAGAACAAAGTTATTTGGCGGCAGATGAACTTTGAATCGTGGCCACCTTTACAAACCGAATCACACAAAATATTACCTAAAGAAAGCAAAAAGATTCACTGCGAAAAACCGCAGATCGGCAAGCCTTTGTTCTTCATCACATCCGCTCTCCTTCTAACCTTCCGATAATTGTTGCTCCTTTATTCACGCTCGATGCAATTGACTCATATAATATACCGATATGCCGTGGTTTGAATAAAAAAAAAAACTTAATTCGGCATTAACCGAAGTTTCTCTCCAACAAAGAAGGGAAAATGGAAGATCGGCTAAGATATGATGAGCCATACCAAAAGGTCCGAAAGTGCCATATGCCATAGGATAAAAATACATTAAAATAAGGTAATTAAATGCCAAGCTAAGGCTATTCTCACATCTTCGTAATGTAAGATCAAAAAGAAGAGAATGCAAATGTACTTTAATGAAGTTGTAGGTTTGCGTTTCTTAAGGCTAGGCAACCGTTCCATCTAATTTTCTCAACCGTCCATTTATTTTAGATCAAAATCTAACGCCCGATTATGTGTCCATGTCAAATTTCAAGACACGTGGATAGCCTAGGCTTTGAGATAACGTGACACCCAGGGTTAGGCTGTTGTGTTAAAAAAAAAATGGATGGGCATTTTGAGAATTTAAAAAATATGAAGGGAAATATGGGGATTTCTTGAAAAATTGTTATTTGGGTATTTTTCCTTGAAAAATAAACTTTGAATTAATTCTAGTTGTGGCTGCTCTAACCGGAGGTAGCATTACCCTTGCCGAATTCTGTGCTTGGTGCTGGCCACGTCGCGGCCATCGCGTAAGCAAAAATCATGTCCATCGGATCCTTTATTTTCAGATTCATGGTTGGAGAAAATTCAAAGAACTCCGTAAAATCGGGCCTCGCCTCTGGTAAAATTAGTCTTCTACTCCTGCGATACCGAACTCTTTGCCGTGATACCAAGATTAGAATTCGGTGTGACCTTTGCTTTGGTCTCCAATCTGATGTATCATTTTCTTTCTTAGATTTTGTAAGCATATTTTGTGGTCCTGAGGTTTCAATGATCGCTTTCACCTCTCGGCTCCGAATATCCTTATTTCATGTCCAGAAGCTTCTGAGGCGCGAGCCGGGCCTTTGGCGGGATGGAGTGGTTTCCAGCAGCTCATTGTGACAAGAAGAATTACAACAATGTGTGAGCATTTGTGTTGATTTCAGCATTTGAGCATGAGGCACAAATAAAAAGGAATTTCCCTCGATAACTAATGCAGCTGTAACCATGAGGCTATGGTGACGCCTTTTTTCCATCACTCTGAGTCGGTGTTAGCTCCAGAGCGTGACTTCAAGGCACTAACTGTGATGCTCCACCGAATCTTAAATCCTCTCCCCTTTAATTTGCAGGTAGCATCTATTTCCTTTTTAAAAAGGTTCACCCAAAGAGAACTAATACTTGACAAATTAATGACGGCCAAAGATAGAGGTGAGCCAGAATCGCTTTACATTCTTTACTTTGTTTAGGTGACGCTTAACTTATGTGCTCAAGTAGCGGTTGGAGACGATTTCTGCCCACGCGCCTATCATCGGGCCGTGACCCGCATTCAATAAATCTCATGCTCAATGTAATCTGCGGTCAGCCGACTCCAAGCAAAGGGAGATAATGGAATCGATGCCCCAATTTGTTTCGGGACTCGCGAAGTCTTCCTCACGGGATGCCGTGATGATCACATATTCGTGGACTTTATCAGAGATTCCTCGGTTTTCATCAAGGGAAATAAATGGTTGGAACACTTTGGCATTTAGAATCAGAGGTATGCTACATGATGATCTTCAGTTTTAGTTATAATTACAAGAAAATATCTTATTTACTGGCCAGCCTTTTGGCATCTAGAATAGAACTCCGAAAAACCCGCAGAAACTCGCATTTTAAGAGCTCAGATGTACTACCTTTTAAGAACTCGACCAAAGTGAATTTTCGGTGGCATTGTCCTATATTACGAGATGATTCAAACATTACACTTTATGTAGAATGTGGAGTGCCATGTTTACTAACTTGGGCCATTTTCACCTCTCTTTTCAATCAAGGTAAGATTCTCAACAAGACAAAGATCGCCCTTAAAAATTCCGCTATGATAATTTGGATATCAATGTGCATACTAGTGAGTTGTATAGCGTAAGAATTTATCCGCTTACAAGACAAAGGTCAGAGATTCATCGACCAAACTCATGGAAATGCTTCCTTGTCTTTGACTGGTGAAACTCATCTTCCGCTCCATATGGATACAGATGGTTCACATGCCTACCTCAGTATGTGAAACTTCCTCTCCTGGTGTTTCCATGCTTAGCCCGTTGGTGTCGCCTCTTTGTATAACATTGCTATGTGGGCACCTATCTAAGATGTCTCTTTGCATTGCTCAAGATATTCTTGCAAGTTATTATGTATTATTTGGTGGATTTGCTAAAATGAAGCTTGATTTGTGAAAAGAAGCAGCTTTTTTGGGTCGACTTACACTTTTTTAACTTGTTCAGTGGGAATAGCACTTAACTGGTATACAAATCGTATGCCCTGCCAAACATCGTTAGCATCAAGGTAAGTTAAGGTTTTACTTTTGGGCAATTTATTTTTATATTAGTTTCTAATGTTCTTCTTAAATGTGCTTTCTATGATATTCTTCGGGTTTTATCTCGCTTTACATTTTCAAGAGAGCGTGATGATTGTGGTGAGTATTTGTATTTCTTCTTCACATTATGATTGTTGGCTAGGTTTCTTTGATTTTTCTTTTGCACAAAGTTGCAAGAGGTGACAAGAGAAGTGGGGAGAAACAATCTCCAATGCTTCTTTAAAATACCCGCCTTTTTATCCATGGGGAGGCTACTCTCGATCATTGGTTTTGGCAACATTTTTATTACCGCTTATTGGTCTCTCTTTCACTTCATGGGTGATGCAAATGATTTGAATCCTATACGAAGATCCAAAGTTGGTAGAATTTATGTGTCCTCAGACGATTATGTTCAAGATCTACAATGCATAAGCTGGATAGTCAAAGTACCGCGCTATGGTGCTACTGGGTCAGTTTTTGTGAAACTCAGATGCCTTTGTAAAATGTACAAGACCTAGATGGAAATGCGATTTTCATTGCCATGATGAGTTTATTTTCCTCGAAGCTTTAGTAGTTAATGCTTCGCATGAAGACACAATTTAATGGGTTGATGCTAGGTACGATTGGGCAGCCAAGAAAAGTCGGTTTAAAGGCTACTTCTTGTGGACCATAATTGGCTGGCGTTAGGCAAGAAAAAATTGGCGTGTTGAGAGTTTGTTGGTCCCGCTTTTAATGTAACGCTATCGCTAAGTGTGCCTTTTTCGACCTATGTTAGGTTGGAGAGTTTGTTGGTCCCCGCTTAATGTAACGCTATCGCGCCTTTTTGACCTTTTATGTTGGCGCTGAACCGATGGATGGCAATGGTCAACCGCGATGGTTTACATCATTCCATGCACTTGTAAATCCTTATTTTAAATAAAAGTGGAATCGCATTATATCATTGGCTGAAATATTATGTTGGACAAGAGTCCTATACGTGATGAGAGAAACCACCCATCTTCTCCTGTAATGGTTCCGCTACGCTTAAGGTTTCGATAAGTCATCACTCTCTCCTAACTGACCGTATTGGGAGTCCAAAGGAATACATTCCAGCCTGTTTTATCGCTTGTACAAAGAGATTGTCAAACGACATTCCGGTGGAAAGGAACGTAAAGCCGACTTTCCATTTTAACTATAAAAGTTGTATATGACTTTCCAAAGCAACAGAAAAGTTGTATGTTTTTGTTAGAGTTTTAATCCTTATTGTTTATTCTTTTGAGCTTAGCAAAACACTTGGTAGATATGGGTAATAAAGGTTACTTTATGACAAATGCAAAGCAAACATCATTATGACAAGTTATAATTGATGCTCTTCCAGCTTGTTGTGGAAATGCATATGCGGATATAATCTTCGGCCTACAAATTGGCCAGAATCTGAGAACTTGACCAAAAAATTAACTCCTGAATGTATTTAGATGAGGCAATCCTTAAGGAGGGATTGCATCGAGGTGCATTGAAGATATAGTTCTTTCCCTAAAGATCTAATCGTACTGTAGTTTCTTATTGGGTCGAAGAAATCTTACACTGTATTTTTACTTTAGGTGAGAGTCCACTCAAATTAAATTTGTTTTATTTTGTTTATTTTTATACATACAATAAAGGATAAATTCAACTTCCTTTTATGGAGTTCTTACAATACATTTGTTGTACGCGCAATGAAACCATTTCTATATTGAATTGCAAATGTTTTAACAATACGCTATAGAACACTTGTGTACCTCACTATACAAAGCACCTCGTCTCTTTTGTGAGCACATTCTATTTTCTACAATGCAACCTCATTATTGGCGTATTTGCTTTACTCTTCAATTTTTCGACATTCTTTATTTAATAGTCCGGCTTTTGATACGATATTCCTTGCTCAATAGAGAACAGAATCAATGTTTCAATGTGCTTAGTCCAAGTTGATAGTTACAAGCAAAATTCCACTTCTCGCGATAGTCTTCGAGATCCTCGCGATGGGGAGTGCGCCATGGCGTAAATCTTCTTGTTCCCTCAAGCTTCTCCTGGGATTTGGGTACTGGATTTTTGTTGCCGATATTTCAGATTCACTTTACTTTGGAGCGTCTTATCTTTTGGACTGATACTATACTAGTGTTGCACAATGTAACATTCATATTAATACATATCTTCTTAAAGATGTCACAAATCTAAATTACTACTGACAAAATTTCAACATAAACCCATCTACTCAAATTTCTTCCCGTGAGCCGGTTCCTGGCGCATGGAGAAGAGAAGGCCCTCATACTGAAGTTCTAGCTGAAGTCAAAGACTAATAAAAATTCCACACAACAACTTACTTAAGTTCAGATCTTGCAAGTTCTGTATTTTTCAAAAAATCGGGCTGAAATTTTTTGCCTCTGCCTAAGTTCAGCAGTTTTTAAGCCAGCCCTTCGCACTTCGTCCATGTGAACCCAGCACCAACCCTGCAGTTCTGCTAGTTTTCGAGTTTCTTTTCTCTTTTTATTTGGCTCGTTTGCAGTGTGACACATCATCACGAACAGAGGCGAGTGGTGGAGAAAAACATTGAGGACATGGACATGGAGGGTCCACGTAATGCCAATCTTTACATTTCAAAATTCTCAAATTTTCATGGCCCCGAGCTCCTGGATATGGCGACGGCCCTAGCAGGACGAACCCTGCCTTCGACGCATTCTTCTTCTTCGCTAACAACCGGATGCCAGGTTCCGCCAAGGTTAGCTTGTGTATTATTCTACTCTGGCAAGCAGAAGATCAATCTTTTAGGTCCTAGAACATCTGCCTTTAGAACACCTAATTTTGTGGTCCAATGCAAGGCCACCGAGGTCTCTGCTGCCGAATCAGGCTTGGAAAATACCGCTTCCACTAGTGGCGTGAATTGGACACCCATTATCCCTGTCACAGCTCTGCCTAGAGGTGAAAGGAGACTTATCAGACAGGATGGGGAGACAATTTTACTTCTTTGGTATAAGGACAATGTGTTTGCCATTGAAAACAAATCGCCAGCTGAAGGTGCCTATACTGAGGGCTTCATTGATGCAAAATTGACCGCTGTAAGTCCTTTCGTTTGGATTCTACTCCCCAAACTTCATCTTTTCGTTTGCTACCTAAATTGCTAACCTAACTTGCTTATATTCTTTCTGAAAGAGAATCGAATTCTATACTGTCATGTTTTTAAAATAAAAAGTGCACAATTTCTCCCTGATCTTTTATTATTAAAAATAAGGTTGTTATATGTTGAACCTGTGATATTTTTTCTACATATCATGCATAGGTTCTGATCTTTTGACATGTATCGATGTCTCTAGGATGGCTGCATTGTATGTCCATCTACAGCTTCCACTTTTGACTTGAGAACTGGACAGATCAAAGAGTGGTACCCAACCAACCCCGTTCTCAGATTTGTCCTTCAACCATTAAGGCAGCTCATTGTTTACCCTGTCAAGGTAGAGTCGGAATACATATATATTGATATGAGAGGAAGGGGCAGTGGTGAAGCTGCAGAAATTGTCTTCAGTGGAAAGACACAAGCTGGAAGAACTGTTACAAATATAGATACTCAAGAGGTATGCTATATGGACCATATTGTTGCCTCTCATTTTTCTTCAACTATTATTTTGCTCATTTTACTTAAATATTAATCCAGGTCAAGATGGAGGTTGATGAGAGCTCAGGAGGATTTGGTTTCACTCCAAAGAACGAAGTTATCAATGGCAGGGCAGCTGCAGTTGGATTGTTTCTGGTGTTGATCCAAGAGCTTGTTACAGGAAAGGGATTTTTGAAGGGCATTGGTTTTCTCGACTTCCTGTACCAATATCTTAAGTGAATCGTTTGAATAAGAATATCTAGTATAGAGCTTATGTTCCACTTGCTGGAATGGTTGTTATTAGTTATTTTATTCTTGTTTTCACAAAATATAAATTTATACATTGGCAACTTCTATTGACGAGAAACCAATGACAAAAACATGGTCCAAATTTCAAATACAAATTTGTTTTTTTTTTTTTTCTTTTTGGTCGGAGGGGAGCTGGGATGCATGCACCACAAAAAAAGCATGTAAAGTTTTTTTACCATTTTTTTCATTCTTTTTTATAATAGGCAGATTGGTTTTCGTGGACAATAAAACATTCTATTCTATTCTATCCTATCCTTTTCGATGGTTTTTTTAGCAGGCTTGCCTAACCTCCTCTACAACATTTCTGCAATTCTAGCTTGTCCACGTTGACATCCACCTAGATTAAATTAAACTTAAGCCATTGAATCTACATATTTTTGCATCAAAGAATAGAAAATAACTAAAAAAAAAAAAAAAAAACTAATAATTCTTTTCTCCACTCTTTCACGACTTCTTTTCACTTTCTAAGCTTTGTGGTCATGGCGACCGGGTTTACGCGCCTTCCGAAGCTTCCAATGCCCATGACGATAAGTCATAGCTTCTAATCTATTAATATTAAGTATAATTACATATATAATTATTTCTCCATAGATTCGATTCTAATATTCTATCCATTTCTGGTGAGACGTGTACATCTTTTTCTTGGGTACAAAATTCCGGCGAAGAATTTCAAGTGGAGTGTGTGATTTCTTGGCTGACAAAATCGATACCAAGGATTCAACTGTGGGCGTGAGGTACTACTGGCAAAAGAGATCATAGCTAAACCTCTTCTACTTCCAGAAGTATCCTCGTGCTTGCCTCCTGGCCCGTGAACTCTCAAGATGGCTATATGATTTCGATCCATTCCAGCCTTCGGGTATTTACTCGCTATTCGCCATCATTCCCTCGTAGAGAGATAGCCTTTCCATGCCCTGCGATCTTTAGGGAACCTTAAGGTGTCCGATAGCCCCTCCTCGGCCGCAAAACCGAATCAATCTTTTCTCGCCGGGCCGCAGATAAAGCTTGGCTTCTTTATTTCTGCCGCTGCATTTGCGGCTCAAGCTTCTTTTTGTTGAATTTGTTGAACTCACATTTGAACCCAACAAAATCCACTCACTCTTCTAATTGCTTCTCCTGACTGGAAGGGTAAAACAGCCCTGGAGGGTCGCTTAAAGTGTAATGGGCCAATAAGAACTGGCGACAAAGGGCCTCAACGCAGGTTTTAACTCTTTCCTCGGTCGTATGCCATCAAGTCCTCGACTTGTGGCTGATGCACAACCGCTGTAAAGTCAATAAGGAAGCCATCCCGCAAGATTTCTGTAAGATCATAGAGGATCCTTTCTATCTTTGCGCCCCAAGATATCGCCAGAATAACGCTTGCACCAAAATTCTTTTGGTTATTCAAGAGTACTAAGAAAGAAGGTTGAGCCCTCGAGTTTGAGGGTTTTATCTTCGCCACTACGCCTTCTATGGCTAAACTCTTCCAATCGGTAAAGGGGTTCATTGGTCGACGCACTTCGCTCGCTCTTCCCGTCAGAGGTACAAAAGGTAGAGGAATGCTCTCGCCAGCCTATCTCCTCGTCCCCTTACTATATCGGGTCCATAATGATGCTCGCAAATCGCTTCAAAACAAGCTTCCCAACTCCATTGCGGACAATGGGGAGTGTCACCTCGCCCTTATGCCCTTAATGACATTCCTGCGATGCTCATCACCCCTAACATCCGGAGCGGTGGTGTAGTCGAGGTAGAGCCGCTAATCGCCCCCGCTGGTGACACATGCGTACACTTTCGGGCAGAGAATCAAGGAAGGTGGCGTGACCGATGCCTTACGTTAGAGATGAGGTCTATCATTGAGGAGATAAGGGTGAAGAAGATCAAAGGGGACCGCAGGAGTCCTGTTCTCCATCCAAATACCATTGCTAGTTTAAGGAGCCATAAGGATGAAGGCGCTAAGGAAGGAGGAGAAAAACTCGAAACGAGAATGGAATGAACTCCCTAATGGCCTAAAAGTAACTTTATAATTTCCTTTTAGGCACGCTCCCAAAGTTAGAAGGAATTTATCATTTAATTAGTAATTTTACGCTTAAATTCACACCAAGTGGCGAAAAAAGACATTTTTATATTTACAACTCAAAATGAGAATATTTCATAGATAAGTTCACAATAATTTTACAACAAGAAAGAAAGTTTAGTAACCGAAACTCCCTCGATCCTTCAGGCTAGCTTCGAGGTCCTGGCATTATGGTAACCCTTTGTACGGCTGGCGCAGGTTGGCGCCGCCAAAATCTTCTATGCGAGGTAAGTTTCCCGTGTTCTCCTGAGTGCGCGCAGGATTGCAAAGGCTTCAAACCTCGTGCCTGCTTTAAATTCGGCAATTCCTAACAAGCCGAAAAGGGAGCCGACGACCAATGGCTCAGGTCTTCCGATAATTTACGTATCTCTCGAGCTACCGCCGAAATCTATGGGCTTCCGCCGGTTTGATCTGGCTGGCCCAATACCGGATGGATTTCCCCACGGCTGTCTGATGCTTCACTACCGAACGATTTTGCTCCCCGCCTCGGTTTCAATGTCTTCATGACAGGGCATCTTCTTCTACGTTTTGTCTTGTAATCCACACTCTTTCGTTTCATAGATTCTTCCTTCCTATTACCCCACTCCCTATTCTTCCTTATTCGCCTCCGCTCGATCTACATGTTGATCCACATTTTGATCAAGATTTTGATCTCCCCCGATGGTCAACATTCCCATTCCCCACATCAACACTGTCCCCCGCTGATCAACTTGCCGGGTTCTCGGCCAATGGGCATCCTCCTCGCCTTTACTTGTTTTCTCTCTCTCAGATCTTCTCGCTCTCCTGTCCAAGAATCAGATCCGCCTCGGCAATCTCCGCATGGCACGGTGAGCTCTCGATAACGCTGCACAAGGTCCAGCGGGTCTCTGGTAAAGGTAGGGGAACATTTTCAAAAACAAAGGCATACAATTCTTCGCTCCAAAAAGAAATTAGGGAAGAGTGGGAATGGTCTTCAGACATAAGTATATTGCCCCTTCCTACTAGTGCATGAATTCACACCCGCTCCTTCCGTAGGGGCACTCAGCTATTTGGTGAAGGCCTCTACCCTAGCAAGGTGTCAACTGCTGGGCTCTCTGCCCCGATAAGCTCCGGCGGATCTTCTCCTCGCTGGCCGGTGGATAAACTTAATAAGGGCCTAAGCTGATCGGGGCCGCTTCATTGGGCGGGTGGGTTGGTTTGTGCCGCTTAGTCAAGGAGGAAGCGGCCAAATGAAAGATTGATAGGGTATTCTACTGACCCCAAATGAGTCGATTTACAAGGAGGTCTAGAATGTTGTCAATCATAGGGTTACCACCGAAGATAAACCACTAGGACACTAAACAACCGGAAGACAGCCGCCTCTTCTTTGTGGGTCCACTGCGGATTTCAAGCTAAAGATCATGGTACCGGGCGATGGACAAGAAGAGAGAAGAAGTAGGGCGCCAGTTTGAATAGGTAGCTTAGAGGGCTGTGCCAAGGCTTAGGGTTTTAGGGTGGTTGGCATGTAGAGGCCTGGGTTATGTATGGAAAAGGAGCTCTAGTCCCAGCTATGTATGAGAGGAAAGTCGCGGCAAAGAAACACACTTTTTTAAAAAAATGACTCAAATTTAAATTTAACTTTTAACTTTTATTAAATTTTTTCAATTTAAAAAAAAAAAAAAAAAACCCAAAAATCAAGCTTCAGATTCTCCATCCTGATAATTCCTACCTGAAATATCAAGTCTGCTTTGCCCCTTTAGGAAATTAACACCGTGTATTCTTTCCTAAGCCAGATAAGGTCATACCACAATTATTTTGTATTTTTATAGCCAATATAAGAAATCTATGTAATTGGTATCTTGAACATTTCATCATTAATACACAATTATTGTTTAACATCCTTTGTATTTCAAAATAGAGCATTTTCTACAATGTTCCGTAAAATGCCTAACTCTACAATCGCTTTTCTTAAAACAGAATACATTATCTAAGCTATTGCATCATAACCATATAAGAATAATGGTAGATACTTTTTGTATTCCAGATTGAACTCATATGCTAAAAATTCACAAATGTACAACTCTCAAAGCTTTAGTCAAGCTAATATTCCAGATCTAAAGCATACCATGAAATGTACATGACCTGTAAGTCCTTCATTGAGAAATAAAAATCTCCATATTGAACGAAGCATTTGTAGTCCTTATGACCATACCATACTAAGAAACATCAGCATGGAGCAAGAAACCCGGCTACCTCAAGTAAAGAGAACCACAAAGGATGCCAGCCTTAATCAGTAAAAGCCCAAGCTACCAATGTAAGCAAGAGGGTTTCTTGTACCCCTTCACTCACACCTAACATGTCAATATGTAATCATTGGGAGAATAACTCGATCTCCAGACTTATAAAGAGATAATAGCAAATGTCATATACCCACAGATTTTGAATATGGGTAACATCATGTGATCATAAACGCCTTATTAGATACTCAAGTAGGGTAATTCTCGTTCTTGAGTCCCTTCTAAAATGCCACAAACGCCTTTTGAATAAGCCAGCACATTAAAACCACCCACTGTGATACACATTTTATAGCCATACACTACCTCTTTAAAATGAATCAGCCTTTTATAGATTATGTAATAAATACTATATTTATTGGATCAAGCATCTATTATTATTTTCCTTCCAACTCATTCAAAACCATAATATTATAACCCCAAATATTACCATCCAAAGATTCCAAATGGCCTCGAATTTTACATGCTTTTACTTTTATGCAAGAAAGGATCTTAAGTTAAACTTCAAAGATATCATGTTATATAGACTGCAGGTCTAGCACTTGTTCTCCAAACAATCAACATATTTCTGCATGACGTCAAGTAATAACCAGATATTACAAAGGCCCGTGATTCAGATTCAGGATTATTTCAAAGTTATGCTTCAAAGCACCTAAGAATTTTAATGAGCAACTTGTTCACCGTGATTTTGTATAGGCCTCGCGTAGGATCCAAATGCTTGAATATACCATAATTAGCAAAGATAAGAGAATGATAAACTAGAATAGAACCTCGATTGTCATGTCCACTATGGATAGCTCCGTTTGTTTTTGCCGCTTATTTTGTTCTGATAATACCGTGATGCATCCTCAGATCTTCAAATCGATCAACTAAACTCTTCAATAGTCTAACTCGCTTGTCTTCCACAAATTTGAGGGAAGCACCCGGCAGATTATTTTCACCGCAATTAATTCCAGCCCTCTAGATTCTTCTGGATACCACTCAGCAGCAAAAGATGGAGTTTCTAGCGATCACCTTCCATTTAAAAGATTCAACATTTCATTTCAACCTTCCCTTCTAGGTGGTAAGATTAAGTCATTCTTTCTTCCTTCCATTTCTCAGAGCAAGGGACTTGCATAAGATCAAGTAGCAATACCACGTAACCTATACGCCTTCGTGTTTTTACCGCCGAGCTTCTGTCATTTATCCTCTGCGACAGGATGTGTATCTAAACCAGGTCGTGGTCTCAGGTAAACACATGCATAAGGTACCCCGCTACATGCCCAAAACCAAAATCGCACATATCTTTTGCTTTCTCAAGAAAATCCACATTCCACATAGCAACGCCAATTTGATGGAACCTCCAATCTTTTCTTGCGAAACCTAAAGGCCTTTTTTTTTTCCTTTTTCCATACACCTTCTCATTTATTTTCCTCGTGATCCATCGCCTTGGCCATTTAAATTATCCACCGCCTTCAATTAATTGCCTTATTTCTATAAGAACAACCTAGTATATTCATCTCAAACTCTTCAAACAGCACAACCCTATGGTTTATGCCATGTCTCCATAAACCGTCATTACTCCATATTTTTACCATATCAAGGGCTATTTTTTGAGAGATATCAATTACATGGCAATATGCCTTCATTGCATATTCGGGATACTATATATTGGCTACATGTTACAACCTCGTATGTATCATATTTGAGCTTCACAGGATTTTACATAGGGTTGTGACCCTATCCATGCACATCATAATCTTAGCACCAAATATGGTCATATAATAAAAAAAAAAAAAAAAAACTAATAATTCCTTCTCCACTCTTTCACGCACTTCTTTCACTTTCGGTTTTGTGGTCATGGCGATCTGGTTTCATGCCTTCTGAAAGCTTCAATGTCGATGACGATGCTGCAGTTTCTAATCTACACATATATAATTACATATATAATTATTTCTCCATAGATTCGATTCTAATATTCTATCCATTTCTCGTGACGGTACATCTTTTTCGTACAAAAATCTCGCCAAGAATTTCAAGTGGAGTGTGTGATTTCTTGGCTGACAAAATCGATACCAAGGATTCAACTGTGGGCGTGAGGTACTACTGGCAAAAGAGATCATAGCTAAACCTCTTCTATCGGTAGCATTCTTGCAGGCTTGCCTCGGTTTCGGGCCCGTGGAACTTGAAGATGGCTATAAGATTTCTGGATCCATTCCATTTTTGGTATGAATGTTGTTCGCCAAAGATTCCTCGCAGGATTTCAAGCGCCTCAGATCTTTAGGGGAACCCTAAGGTGTCCGGATAGCCTCCGCCGCGTGTGTGTAAAATCAATCAATCTTTCTTTCCTGCTTTTGTTGCAGATGCTTGGCTTCTTTATTTATGCCGCTTGCATTTATACCGCTTTCTTTTTTGTTGAATTTAGAGCCGAATCATGATTTGAACCCGCTAACAAAAACTAATTCTCGCCTAATTGCTTCTCTTCCCGCATAACCAAACCACCTCTTCTAGTTTTATAGCGACATAAGCCGCAGAACCCCATTATTTGCACCTACTTAATTTCGTACCAAAGAACCCCATAATGCTACACTCTGGATTCAAGCGATTTATCCAAGCCTCCTTCCTGCAAAAATCAAAGTTGACCTCCCAATCCAAAATCACCAGCAGTGATCTTCACAGACAGATTTTCAAAACTAGATTCTTTTGTGTAATTTATGTCACAAGCCGATCCTCCACGCCTTTCTCCAAAATCAACTTACGTCCTTTGAATTTGCTGAATTTCCTTGTATCCCATAAGTACCTCTAGCCGATGCTTGTCTCCTCCCCTTTTTTAATTCAATCGTGATACACCTACTTTGCATTTTTGTTTTTTTTCTTTACCGCCATCAGCCATTACACCCTTATCAAATATTATGTTATTTTAACTCTAAGGATATTATTATAGGAATGCTGCATGCTGATTTTCAACATCTTTATGCTAAGTGCTAAGTGTTAAGTGCCCATGCCCTTGCATCATCAATCCATCGGTTAGCACCGGCCGCTTAAGCTAGGACTTTGCTTTTTCTCTTGAGCATTTCCGCTTGCCTCTTGAATGTCGAATTCTTCAAGAGAAACGATCCCGAGGTGCTTCACGTAATAACGATTTTACTTTCTCGCGAACCTCCCATTTTTGCTATGTTTTCTCCGGGTTAACAAATGCTAGTGCACGAATATACACTCCAAGAAGCTATACCAAGGTAAACCTTACCTTGTACTCTTACTAATGATACCGTGATTCATCAAAAGGGCATGAGTGTCAATGGCGTCTAACTCGCGATTCTATTAGTGTGACCTCTAAATTGACGCAGAATATACATAAATGACAAACAAACTACATATAAGAGATTAATGACCTAATATGTTAGTAAATACCCATTAGTAAGAACTCTATATTTGAAATTTCATAATCACATTTCAATGATACACTTTCCTGACACCACTTCCTTCCTCCCCGCTTGTTTTGGCCGATATTCGTCTACTCCAGAGGGCTCCTGGATCATTGGATGTCCGCTTTCGTGATGATCCTAAACTTTTCATCATTAGAAGCAACTCTCGCTTTTATCAAATTTTAGTTAATCGTCACTTCAAATACAGTACAATTAACTCGTTGTGAGGTGCATTATATTACATGTACTCTGGGACATATATATTGGCATATGTATTTGGGGCTCCTCACCAACTCCAAGTGGATGCCCCTGCTAATTTTAATATATCGAAAACAACTGAGGGATTATTTAATGGTTCAATTTCTTAATCATATTTGATGCCCCTTTCAATGGTTCAATGTGCTATATTAATATATTATTATCAATAAGCTACATAATCTGTACGGAATAAATATAAATATTGTACGAAATATGTGTTAATGTTGTACGAAATGTGTACAAAAATTAAAAATAATAATAATAATAATAAAGATGGCCTAAGGGTGTACAGGGTTCAAATTTTTTTTTTGACCCTTTCGAGGCCTAATGGTAGTTCTATATAACACGAGCTCCATACTTAAAAAATGTTGCAATGGAACTACATGGAAAATGGGTCATGGGGTATGAAATAATATTAATACAGTGAAGAACATGGGATCCGTATATTATAGAATACAACGAAGTGTAAATATCCCTAGTCGAGCACACCTTCTTTGGTAGGTCACCTTGCAGCCTCAGATACCTTAGAAATATACCATGGCCTCCCAGACCATTGAAATATATTTAGAGTCGAAGGCAACCTTGTAGCAAGTAATAAAACGAACAAATAAAGGAAAGCAATAGCAATCATAAATCTTATACTTACATTACAAATTGACAAACAAATACGTAAATAATAATAAAATGTATGCCAATATGCATAATAATATAATAGTATAATACCATTATGCCTTAAGTCCTGCAGTAACACATAGAGAAGACCAAATTTTTATTCAGTAATTTGTCAAATACTTTGCATAATTCTTCCTCTAAAGCTAGAAATGTTGCACATGCATCTGATGTACTAATCAGTCCAATATTTACAGAGATTGCTTCTTTAAGTTTATGGAACAAAGCAACAGCCAATGTGACCATTTTCAAACAGATAAATAGAAATAGTAAAAAGGCTTTGCAAAGAGGGAGCAAACAAGAAAAGTTAGTGTCATAATTCTTGCATCAAAATGTTGGTCCACAGATTGATCCCTTTCTCATTAATAAATTCACAATAGCTGACCTTCAAATGGGAACCTTGACACACCAAATTTTAGCAAGTGGAAGGATATAGGAAGGCTTACAATTTATTGCTAGGAGCCTTCTGAATATAGATTGCATCATCTGCAAGCTACGCAAGGAATGCCTAATTCATGGGCCGCTCTCATAATGCGGATGGCAATCTCCCCCTTGTTTGCAATCAGAACCATTTCATATGCATATTATTATACAGCTCTTAATCCATTTCCCTTTCGAAATTTAAAGCTTTATTTCCTTCATGATGATCTTAGAGCTTGTTGATCGAAGCCCAACATGCTAGTTCCCATGAAGCTTACCAGTCCCTAAAGGAGCACTGCATGTATGGTTTAGAAGACAACAGCCTTCTAACAAGGAATAGCAGAATAGGAAGAAAAAAAATATCGTTTCGAATTTGATTTGTGAAATAAGAAAGGTACTTCCTCTATGGAAGCCCATGGTCTTATGCTTCTTGTTTATCGCCGATCAGCAAATACAAAATGGGAAGTTGGAGCAAACAAGAAATAGTTTAGGTGAATGCACATTGGGGATGTTGTCGACAGGGAAGAAGCCGTATCATACGGAAGGAGGGAAGTCGAAAATCACAAACACACAACGTGAAAAGACATAAATAATAGAAACCCTAGTTTTGGATACTTGATCAAGCAGCATAGAGATGTTCTTGGATGCCTATTGTCTTCAATAGCCTGTTTTTGAATGTATGGAATGCCATAGATAGATTGCCAGTGTAATGAATGCCTGAAATGCCATTTCATTTCCACCTTTCATTCTCACATCGTGAATAGGGGCGTACCGTTGTTCTTGCGGTGCGCAACGGGCTGCATCAAATATTGCATGAACCGATTGGTCGAAAACCGCTTATTTTGAGCCGAAGATGCTGGACCCCAGAAAGCGTAAGGAAAAAAACGAGTGTGCAGCTCGGAGAAGACTATCCTTCTAGATGTGAGCATCGCCCTCCATATATACAAGCTACGGGTTAGTATAAACTCCATTCCGGTCAAGCATCATCTTCAAATAAAATTTTATATTGTGGCCAAGCATCTCTCATTGGCATCGCTAGAAACAAAGTAACCAAATAGGATTCAATGGCACGGCTCGGCATACGCTTTAAAGGCTATCCTCCGGGTGCTAATGGATGCGTATCAAGTCCGAAGCCGCCATAGTGTAAAAAAAAAATCCCTTTTTTTTGTTTTCACATAAAAGCAACCACAAAACCCTAACAATTTTTTTTAGCACACCAGCCCTACCTACCGGGCTCATAGCCATTGTAGCACGTCCACCCCCAGCAAAAACTGATGTGGCATACGTCTACACCGTACAGGGTCTTAGAAATGCCAAGCAGGCCAGACACGAGGAGATAGTAGCGTCTCGGTTTTGCTTTTCATCATGATCGCGGGCCTCTTTAATCCATGTGCTTCCCTTCTTAGTCTCGTTTCTTCTTGATGGCCTCTCAGGATAGCACTGATAAGCATTCGGCATGTTTGTTGGTAAATAAAGGGCTCAAGATTTTGGCTGATATTTGGATATTTTGCAGCAGAATGATAAAATTTCCGAACTGTCTGCCGACCATTTACCGACCATCCTGCCTGTTTAATCTGGCTTTTCACAATTGCAGCCATGACCATTACCATCTGGCAAAGCCAATGCGTGGAGCTTTATCCTTTAAGATCGGCATGACAGACTATTGTAGACAAGGAGAAACATATTACAAAAACATAATTACGCAAAATGTCATTACAACGTGGTCGTGGCTAGCCAGACTTTGAATTGTTCTCACCCTTGCATAGGTGGTGGTAGCGTTTAGTCCATCTGAGGTATAGAGCCTGTATAGAGCAGCCTCTATCGGGCGCAGATTTCAATTTGGGCACCTCTTGCATGTGAGTAGAACAAAGGTTTGAGCATTTTGGAAGGACAGAACAGGGGTCTCATCTCCGTCATCCTGGGTTTTTCTAGCTTCTTTTCCGCATTGTTATTTTAAATGAAGGATTTAGGGTCTGTTTCAGCCCGTTAGATCCCTTTCTTCTTCGCTTTGGGCTTCAATACCTTATGCGATCCTCTAGCAAATTCTTCTTCTATTGCTGCAGGTTGAGGTACCAGGGCATCTCTGTGCTTGGGTCAGAAAGGGTTTGTTCTTGAGCAAGACTCTGTCAGGCTTATAAAGCCAACCGCACTGTCAATCCTCTTGAATCAACTTCCCTTGTCATTTTGCTTTGTTATGTTGTTCCATCCTTTGAGATGAGTTTGACTGAAAACGCATTCTTTAAGCAAAATGAGGATCAAAGTCTGATTGAATATGAAATTGTCGGACAGGAGGATCTAAGAACACAGATTTGAATTCTTTAATGTAGTGAAGATAGGAATTGCCATATGTACATGTTTTTCTTTTCATTTTATGCCGACAAGCTGTTGTTGCATTCACAGTACCTCTGCTTCTTTGAAAGGAATGACTTAAGCTCTGCAAACAACACATTGACATACATGATGGTGTGTGTATTGGGGCAACATCTTTTCAGTTGATAGCAAATAATACATGAGTAAATCATGGAAGCAATATGTATAACTGATCTTTTTGTTTGTGATATGATGAGAAGTTGGCAATAGAGAAGCTTTTGCAGAAGATGAACCCCTCAAGAACTATCAGGTATAGAGTAATATATTTATACATTAGAGTATTTCTATTCAAATGTTGTAGTTACATTTATGACATGATTTTGTTTTGAACCTCAGTGTATAATATTAAGAGCTCAAGAATGTCATTGAAAAATCCTAATTGAAGGCTCCACTGTACGCCCACTTAGACTTTGAGATGTGTTAATTTTCTTTAAAGATTTAGAATCAAAAGGGCTGCTGATTGCATTATTAGTTCAACATAAGGCATGCTTAGTACCGCTCACACAGCAGATGTCTGCACACACTATTATTATCTTTTGTATTCAAATTTTTCTATTTAGTTGCAGATGTCTTTGATACCTACTCCAGCATTATGGCAATGATTTAGATCAGATGACCGGTTCTTCGCTTGCCTTGAAGCTGGGCTCCTCGCCTCAAGATAATCTGCAAATGCAGCAACTTCAAGCAGGGACCCATGTCATTATAATGATTGCAAAGTGCCCACTATTTCTACATGTGTTCATAATCCCCGTGCAAGGTATCTACCACTGTTTTAGTTTTCAAAATCCGCAAGAGCACGAAAACGGCTCACACCTATATCCAGCGCATGATATTCGCTTCAAATTGAAGTAGTCTGCAAATGCTGTACAAATGTTAGAGCATGTAGCAATTTGGGATTTCTACATTTCGCTATTTTTGGCTTTGAAATTCGCGGCCTCATAAAATTTTGTGGCTTTCTTAAGATTTCAGGATTGCATCAGATTTTGGGTCTGTACAACAGTAGTGTGGACCAACAATGGAGCTAGGTCATTTAATATTGGTTCATTTTCTTATCATTTTTTATTTAGATCAGGTGATCCAGCTCCGCTTGCCTCAGCTTGCCTTCTACCTTAAGATAATCTGCAAATGCAACAAACTTCAAGCAGGACCCATGTCATTATAATGATTGCAAAGTGCCCAATTATGCCAGTATGTGTTCATAATCCCTGAAAGGTGTCTACTACTCGGTTTTACATGCTGCTGCATGTTTTCTGTCACATTGTTCAGATATCTATTTAATGCCGTGACAAATGTTAGAGTATGCAGCAATTTGGATTTCTCATATTTCTCGTTATTTTATTTGAAATTAATACCATTAAATTTTGTGGCTTTCTAAGATTTTTAGGATTGCATCAGATTTTGATCTGTATAACAAGTAGTTTGACTGTAAGCACGATGGTCACTGTTCGCCAGCTATATGCATCTATAAACCATTAAGAGAAGAATTTAAAATTTATTGAGAATCCAAAGGTTCATGATATAGGCATGACTATTCCTTTGATTTTCTTTTGCAGCATTTGTGAAGCAACAATGGTTTGCCTTGATTTTACTTTTGAGATCGTTAATTTTCTTTAAAGATTTAGAATCGTGCGTACGCTTTGATTGCATTATTAGTTCAACATAAGGCATGCTTTTTAGCTTTTGTCTTTTTACAATAGATGTCTACAATATCTATTATCTTTTGTATTCAAAATGATCTTTTTCTATTTAGTTGCTGATGTTTCCTTTGATACCTACTCAAAGATTATGGCAATGATTTAGATCAGTGACCCAATTCTTCGCTTGCCTTGAAGCTAGTCTTCTCGGCCGTAAAGGTGTCTACCATCGCTTCTACATGTCAAAGATGTTTTCAAAATTCACAAGAGCACTAATACCGCCACATTGTTCTCAGGAGGTCCAAAGTGATGATAGAATTTGATTCGCTTCAAATCTCTTTGAAGTAGTCCTCTAAACGCCGCATAAATTTTAGAGTATGCAAACAATTTGGGATTTACATTTCGCTATTTTTGGCTTCAAATCTGCGCCTCATTAAATTTTGTGGCTTTCTAAGATTTCGTGATTGCATCGCATTTGACAAAATATGCATTTTATTTAAGAGTGCTTGACATCTATCCGCCAAATCAAGCCTAAACGCCATTCTTTTTATGACAAACTTTTTACAGGAACGTAAGAGCAAAAAGCATTGTAAACAAAGAGCATTCAATTGATCTAAAAAGAATCATTATGCTAAGGATTTCTTCGAGCAAATATTCTGTACAAACAACTTTGAATTATATTAATGAACTTTGAAAGTAATTTGATAAACTTTAAGATGGTGGAAAAGTCTCTAAGATGGTGGAAAAGTGAACTCCAAACAAAGCCAAGTCTTTAGTTACAACTCGATTGTTCATCGCAAACATGTAATAATAAGGGAAAACCTTGTCAATCCATTTGATTTGATTTCCCCAATGAACTTTGACTAATTTAACAAAGTTTTTTAGCAAGGTGACAAATAACAAAATATCTCTAATGTATGATGGAAAGTCTCAAATCATCCATGCAATAAATATGTCATAATTATGTATAAATGGTTACTCTATGTACGCATCTTAGATTGGAGAGAGGCATTTGTTATATTTTATTCATTTAAATTACACTTCCATGAAGCAATAAACATTTTTCCTATATTTACCCACGGCCTAGAAATTATATAAAAAATGAAAGAAAAGGATAAAAAGCATTGCTTTGAATTCTACCATCCTAAATGGCTTGAGAAAGATTACAAATGAAACCGTACCGTTAGCCAAAACAATGGTGGATAAACCTATGACTAAACTAAATGCATATATTGCAAAAAATGATTGGTCTTTTGAACCATAGGGAGAAAAATTACTATGATGTGTCAAAGTAAGACTAAAAATAATCATTCTTTAAACAAATACCTACTAGCACCAAATTAATTTGACCTTCTTGTGACCTTGTTAAAGCTTTCTCGGGTGTGCTTTTTGCTAGGTTTCGTGTGTAGCGATTAGGACCTTTGATGGATGCTGGATTTGGGATTGCTTTCTCCTTATCAAGAAATGTGCAATGCTCCACAGTCCACTTGTAACCAGGAACCCTAATGATACTTATATGCAAACAAAAAAGAAGCCACAACTACACGATTTTTTTTCTCTCTAAAATCAATGGTTGAGAACAAACTTTAGAAATACTGTTTAATATGCTCACATGAATACATTGACCAAATCATAGGAAAACTATATTAAAAAGTGTACAAAAGCACAAAAGAAACCCCCTGTTATTATGCTAATATTTCATCTTCTAATGCAATTATGTACTTGCAGCATAATTAACTGCATTATCTTGAATAATAGTAGGTTTTTCATCTTCTAATGCAGTTATGTACTATAGGCAAGAGCCAATGAAACCTCATCAACTACACTATCTTTAATAAGTACATGTTATATTCAGTATGCTGCTTTAGTTGGCGAAGGTCTTTATGTAAATGATTTAAGGTCACATGTTATATTCAATATGCTGCTTTAGTTGGCGAAGGTCTTTATGTAAATGATTCTAGGTTATGTTATTCATGGAGGTGCAAAGACTTGTGGTATACATACTAGCTATATTCTAAACGAGGTGCACCCTGGACTACCACAGTCGTCGGATCTGTCGATATATATGTATACATATATTCTAAACGAGGTGCACCCTGGACTACCACAGTCATCGGATCTGTCGATCCTATGGCCCAGATCGTATTTGGGGCCTTTGGGCACCTCTCGTATTGCTTATGGTCATTTATGATTGGAGGCGCCTATGATTTTGAAATATGAAATACGAGTTCGCCTAAGGTTTTGAGGGAATATCGAACCTCTATACGACTTTGCCTCAGGTTTTAGAATATGAAATACGGGGGCTCGAACCTCTACCAAAATAACTCAATGTCCTAATAAGGGTTCTATCTTGAATCTATGTTTTTTTATAACAACCCATTCAATTGCTTTAGGGATATATGATCTATGGTTTCAGGAATTGTCATTCTTACATCCATATCAAATCCCCCTGGAACCCCCTGTTATTGTGCTATATATTCCAACATAATTAGGTAGGCTATAGCGTCAAGTTCTTAGCAACAACTCTTAAACCTTCATCTTTGAATAATCTCCACCATAGGATCTATTATAACTTCTCTACATGCATAGGATTTTGCCACATCACCACATACTCAATCATTAAAATATAGGACTTTAATACTCCTTCCAGTCCAACAAGTACAATGCCTAAGTCAAATATTCAATACATGTCTGGGCGTTTGGTCTAGTGGTAACACACTAGTTCCTTAGTAATGTGGTCTCGAGTTCGAGACCGCCCAGAATCGCACTCGGTACTGTTGGGGGTCAAATCCCAACAGACGCAATGTAAGGTGGTTGGGGGCAGGGCCCAACCAAGCAATGTAGTGTGGTGTGTGGTCACATGTCCAGTTGGATGCTGCCTAGTGGCGTGACATTAAAACTACTATCTATCTATCTATCTTCTACAAAGATATCACCCAACATATCCCGATATTACAATTTAGTGCAAATTCACAAGACATTAAAACTACTATCTATCTTCTACAAAATATCACCCAACATACCCCGATATTACAATTTAGTGCAAATTCACAAAACTTGAACAAATAAATCGTTATTCCCCCTAAAATTACTCGACGTCCCGACGAGTTCTTCAATGTTGGATCTTTAGCATCTTCAAGCTTGTATAGGTCATAAAGATAGCATTGCAACTTAATAAAACCCAATATCCAAATGTTTTCAATTCTCCAAAAGCATCTCTAGAAGTCTTCCAAGGAAAATTATGACTAAAAACTCCTAACATCAAATTTCATCATCATACTAGGTTGGCAAGTCCCATCCAGGTTAGTGGCGCCCTCGCTCTTCTACCTTGGTATGGCGCTCTATCCCCTCTCCATAACTTCTATTCCATAACTTCTCTCTAATAACTTATATTGACCATGTGATTTCGCCTTTTCTAAGTCAGTCATATCCATCATGCCATTCATAACTCAAAATAAAAAATAAAAGACACATACAACTTTCCTTGATGCCTTCAAATAATGGAGGAATTTAAACACTAGCCTTCATTAAATTGCAAAAGCAAAATACCGAGCATTGTTTCTTGATCTTCAATTTTCAAAGAAAATATCTCGTGTCGTCATAAACTTTATACAACCTAAACTCAATAAAATTCACATACATGATACCTTGGGGTCTTCAAAAGTGTATATCTTCAAAAGGGGCACAATGTCTTGGACTTGCTGGTAATTCTTGCCAAGACAAAATTTCGGGGCGAAAGCCCTGGCGAGCGGTGGCAGTTGCAAAATTTTTTCCGGCAAGAATTTCTTAACTTGAAAATAGTCGGGCCTGCTCCAAATAATTTTTAGGCGTGCTTTCGGCGTAAAAAATCGAAAGAAGCATCAACAGAAGGTTTCACTTTTAAATTTCTTGTTGAAAATGCCGAAATAGCAGAGCGGCATTTTTTCCGATTGAAGAAATATCTACAGACTTGACCTTCTTCAATGTTTGGAGAATAATGGTCTTGGAATTATAACTATTTTTTCATTGTAAGGCTAACACACTTACCAACTAGGATACAAAGCATTTGTAGATTGATTCTTCTAAATTCATAATAATGTGTAATTTTCCATTTTTCTTTTTAATTTCATTCCAACGACTCGGGTTACATAGTGCGGCATTAGGTTTTACTTTTCTTTCTACAGGTTCGCAGCAAAAGAAGATAGGAGAAGCAGTAGGGTAGGTTTTGATTTTGTTTGCAACCAGGCAAGCAGATGGTGACGCAGGAGGGTATGGCTACGAAGCTTTAACAGGATTTGGCTACGGTGGATTGGAATAGGACAAGCTTTTGCACAAGAATTGGCATGCAGCCATAGAATTTTAAATAATGGTTTCAACATACTGGTTTGGGACAGATTGAGGCAAATTGAGGACGAATCCAGACTGCTTTCACATGCAGGCAACATGCACATAATGGCAGGAGATAACTTGGCAGATTAGGCAAAAAAATCAAAACAAATAATTATTTTCTTTTAGGTATTGCTAGGCAGACATGTAATAAAAAGGAAATATATAGTTTAACACAGAAGGCTCAATATTTTGGAGGCTTCGGAAGAATGCTGGCAAATATTCATTTCTCTATTCTTATTCTGTTGGCTAGTCAAAACAAGAAATAGATAGAAAGCAATACATAGCTCTAATTTATAATTAGATATTTCTCCATTCTCTGGGATAAACTGCCAAATCCTTGGATATCAAAATATGTATTCTTCATATATATGCTAATACAACGATGCTTACCCAGGTGAAGCCACCAAACATGTAAACTGAAAGTCGTGTGCAGTATCTCAATCACAACTCCAGGCAAGCAAATTGCAAAATCTATTCAATGGATTAAATCCTCATTATTAGCATTCATAAGAACTAGTATGAAGTCCACCACAATATTTTCCAAATATTGTGCACTTCTAACACAAACCCTAGGTCATGCACTAGTGACCCCTTGAGTCAATAGTAATATATCCGTCACCAATTTCCTACAAGGATTGGTTAAAGGCTAACATGCAACCTCGTGCCACCCTAACCAGTAGAGTGAGCCAATGATCCCAGATCATGTGGTTTTCACGGCAACAACGTTTGAACAATGGACTTCATTCTCAACTTCTAGTTTCTTCTCACACCACACTACCCAAAGAGGTAAAGGCCAATTAGGCATGATCCGCATCAATAATCTCTATGATGCATCTTGCCATTAAAAAGGATTCAAAGGGCTAATGCTTTTCGCTAAAGTATAATTCTTCTTTAGTCTTTAAACTTTAGTCGATGCTCTTCAAATGAATAATCCCTCGATATCAAAATTAGTCATCTAATTACTTTTAAAGTCAAAGCTCTAGGGTCTTATGTTACATATCCACATGCCCGTGCATGGCTCATTCCATGTGGTTCGGCTCCCAGATTCTACTTCATCGCATTCCAAAATTCTCATGACGAAACCACTTAACACTCCTAAAGTGCTAGAATTTACCACCCATTTTATAGGAAATCCAAAATGCAGTACTTGATACTGCCGACAAGTACCCTCCTGTTTCCTTTGTAAAAATGCTCACTCAACTAACAAGGGTGTCAATCCTAAATGCTTATCAGCAAACAATGATGTAACCATTAAAAACTCTTTTTAGATCTTTTGAAGGCTGATCACGGACCTCAGATCATCCCGAGCCCCGGAGGTTCGACGACATTGATTGATGAGGGGAAATGCACCACCGGGCGCTTCCGTGTGGAAATCCACAAGCGTAGCTGTCAAGGAAGGGAAGCGGGCGCCGCCGCTGATTTCCACTGAAACCGTGGCTGCATTCTCCCGACGTGGGCTGGCCAACGGGACCTTAAAATCACCTTAACGCCAGGCATAAATTATAATTTTTGGTGACCGTATTGCAGGCTTTTTAATACCGAACCTATTCTACAGAGTCTCGAAAGCTCATTTTGTGGCTACCGACCGGCAGCCTCATTCTTTGGATTGAGGTTGTTTTCGAGTACGCTTAGGAGACGAGCTTCAAGATGACGCTTTGGTTTGCCCGGCTTGTCAAGTCTTTCAGTTTTGCCATTTCTTCTTTGTTTCTTCTTACGCAGTTTTCTCTTGTTGTGTTTGCGTATTTCGCCGAGATACCTTGTGTTTGAGGTGTTTTTGGTGGAGGTAATCAAGTTCTTGGATATGTTATTCAAGATTTAGCTCCAGATTTTGTGGGTCGGAGTCGAGGTTTGTAAGTGGTCACGCTTCGTCGCTTCATAATCTTGAGTGGATTCCAAGCATACTTTTGCTGGCTCTTTGTCATAGGGGTTGTGCTTTTAGGGCGTAGTTTTGACATGGTGAGCCGCGGCATTTCTTTTCCGCTGCGGACGGACGAACACTGGGTGGCCGTAGATTCAACATCCACCATAGCTTGGTTCTCGCAATTGGGCTCTTGAGAAGAGGGACGGAAGAAGGTCCGATATTGTAGAGAAGAGCGATGGCTGCCAGTGAACCGTAATAGCCTTCAATAAGCTTATCTTTTTTCACCGCGGATCATTTTCTATAATGATCTTCCACGATTTTCTATACGAATTTCCTTCCGCGGATTTTCTTCTCGGTGGATGTTCTTCCTCATAGTGATAGTAATTTGTTCATGTTTCTTGTTTGATGGTGTATAATGGATTACGGCGCCACCGTGAGGGTCAGCCAGAAATTTCGCTTAACAATGAATAATCACCCAAGAATTACCTGGAAACAAAAATAAGGTAATAATCTTAAGTAATTTTAAGGTCCCTGCTTGGTTACGACACGGACAAAAGCATTCACCCTTCACGCTTGTCTAAATGCTCAAATTTTGCAAAGCACCTTTGCCCAAAACGCACCTATTCGGCAATTTTCAGCCCAAACAGAGCTGGTTTCAAAAACCCCAAACTTTGGCTTGGCTTGTATTGTTATGGCGTGCTTCTTCTTAGCAAGCAGAAGCCGGCCTTCTCGCCAGAGTTTCCAGCCTGATTTAATCTTCGCCTAATCGCTAATGGAGACCCATAATCTTGCCTAATCCGGTATCTAATGAGGCCCCTCGACAGCGCCCCCGTGTGTACCATGGCTGAGGATCTAACTCGGGGCCCCGATGCGCCCTCTTTATGCGTAATGAGGATATCTATGCAACTACATCAGCCTTTCCTTCATCATTTGAAGATCCTGATGTGGTCCCTGACGCTGCCCCTGATGAGGAACAGAGGAATGGAGCAGCCGCAAAGAAACTCTGTTGGTGGTATCGCTTACCCGCCAAAAAAGAGCCCTTAAAATTACCTCAAAAATAAAAAGGTCAGAATTCAAAGGAATCGGGAGCATTTAAGGTTACGCTTCTCAGGTCCCCAAGAGCCTGAGGTCCAATTCCTAAACGAGCCTGAGGTCCAATTCCTAAACCAAATCATGATGATTGGTATACACTCCAATAAGCAGTGCAAAAACCCCTGACTCTTTGAGATGCTTTCACTACCTATTCAAAAGTCCCACAATTAACCTCGTAAATTGCCAATAGGGAGAATGAACCAGGCTCTGATACCAATGATATAACCCCATGGAAGAGGCCGAATCTGGCAACCATGAACCCCCTAGGTTCCCCACTCCTTGAGTCCCCTAGACTTCTTGACGCCAAACTTTTATGTTGGATCCCTCTGATCAACGCTACCGTACATTGCCCTAATCGCTCCTAACATCTCTCCATGGTGTTCTCCCTTTGAGATCACCGATCTCTTATATAGGGTGCCAACTCGTGTGGCATGCCGCCATGCATATGTAGCCATGCATGTAGCCTCAAATTCCTTATACCACTGTCCCTTAAACTCTAACTTTTAGGTTTACTGAAGGTCTTGTATGACCTAGGGACCAACATATGTATGGAACATATGCCTTATGACCTAGGGCCTAACCTATGTTCGTAACATGCAATGAAAATCCATTATGTTCTTCCAAGATGCTTGGTTGCCCATGCCAATATCATGTGCACATCGCATAAGCATTCGACATGTGCATATAGCATGCTCATGCAACATTTGCATGTCTTATGCGCATGCCAAAAACGGACCTTGGAAATAAAAGTCCACATGGAAAAATAAGTCTTTTACTTCATTACGATCACTTCATTACCAAAAAAAAAGATCGAACCCTATGGAGACAAACGTTGAGCAAGAGCGCCCTATAATTTGCAATCTTTGGTCTCTAAGGTTGAGCTTCAGTATTCAAAAAGTGTAGCTTCTGTCATGTCTAACTTTTGCAATGACAATCACGCACCCTAACCGATAGAACCCATGTCCGAATGTGCTCGGTAAAAGTTCCGCTAGTTGCAGGATTCTCTCCTCTATCTAGCTACAGAGGGATAAGAAGGTCAAGTTAGTTGAAAGGCTAGCCCGGGGTCTTGAAAAATTGGCATTGCAAAGAAACAAATTAGGTATGCGTGATGATAGGACAGGATACTAAAAGTGATGCTGTGCAATCTCTACCTTGAAAGGATTTCACGCCCCAGCCTATAAAGGAGCATACCCCAAAAAGCTTTGCCTAACTAAAGTGAAGAGAAGTTGGTAGAGACTCGCGAACTTCCACGTGAAATTCAAGCGTGGCTTTGCTGGAACAGAATCGAATGGTGTCTCCCGCTTGCTGTCGAGCGGTCTTTTTAATGTGGTAAGGAATTCTATCAGAATGATACCTAATGTGGTAGAACTTTTGTCTAGAATGTGTTTAGTTTGTCCCCAATGTGGTAGAACTTTTGTCTAGATCGGTGGCTCGGCCATTCCCAGAGGTTGTAGAAGCTGATTCGGCCTCTATCTAGATGTGTTGGAGTCCGATTAGTCGGCTAGGTCCAGTCCTAAAATTAAGCAATGGAGTCCGATATTTAATCACCAACAACTCTATCATATTGGAACATAGAGAGGTTAGATGGAGAGACAATTCAGCACGCTTACTGCTAATATATAATCAATACAAGATAAACATTGTAGCACACCTAAAGGACTCATTGTTATTATAATATCAATGTAACCTCTCTGTGGGACATCGCATATAACAATAAAATCTTCTTTCATTTTTGAACCACACGCATGGAGAGATTACATGGAGAGACATGCTCAAAATTGTTTTGGCATTAATCCTATAAGTCTTAAAGCCGCACATCTCTTAAAGATCAACTCTAATTTGAAAGCCATAAATATCTCTTTTTATGTATGCAAGTCAGCCAATATATCTTCAAGAGATAAAGTTAACCAGACCGATGCTCTACATTTATATAATCATTAACAATAACTTGATATATCCTCTAATGCTATTCAATTAGAGCAACTTCATTGTAAAGTGAAATTTAGAATAGACTTCAACAAAAGCGAATGGAAAAAGAAGAACTTTATTCACAAAGATTCAATGCGTTGTGGAACATGCTTTGCATATGTCGCCGACTTTTTTTCAAAAGGCAAAATGTGGTAGAACTTTTGTCTAGAATGTATTTAGTTTGTCCCCAATGTGGTAGAACTTTTGTCTAGAATGTGCCCAGTTTGTCCGATAGTTGTGGCGGATTCTGCCCTTTATCTAGTGGTAGGATAAGGATTCTGATTAGTCGGAAGGCTAGTCTAGTCCCTAAAATTAAGTACGGTGGAGTCCGATATTTAATCACCAACAACTCTATCATATTGGAACCACGTAGCTAGAGAGGTTAGATGGAGAGACACAATTCATAGCACGCTTACTAAGCTAACATGCACTTGGCATAAGATAAAAAATTGTAGCACACTCAAAATGACTGATTACACATAATATCAATGTAACCTCTCTGTGGGACATCGCATATATATAACAATAAAATCATCTTTCATTTTTGAACCACACGCATGGAGAGATTACATGGAGAGACATGCCTAAAATTGTTTTGGCATTAATCCTATAAGTCTTAAAGCACAATATCTCTACAAGATCAGTCCTAATTTGAAAGCCATACAAATATATGCCCTTTTTTATGTGTGGCAAGCTGGGTACAATATATCTTCAAGAGATAAAGTTAACCAGACCGATGCTCTACATTTATATAATCATTAACAATAACTTGAATAAATTTAAATACCAGATCAGGGAATAAAGGGCAAAATATGTCATCCATGTTTCTGCCCTAGAATCCCCCGTCTCTAATATGCACCCAAACCGTAGGGGCTCTCTGTGGGGTTTTAATTTTAAAGTTCGCCCACGGAATGGTTTATGTTAATTAATGTTAAATGTAGTTATCTGTTGGTTGTTATCCTAGGTCTTTACCGGCCTTAATAAAGTTCTCGACACTAAGAAATCCATAAATGCATGTAACACTCTTTAGAAATGCTTCGCATGTATTGTGCATGTAATATCTGTGCATGGAGATTCCTTAGTGCATGTAATATTGTGCATATAATATCTGTGCATGGAGATTCCTTAGTGCATATGAATCATAATAGACATAACAAAAGCAACTTCATTGTAAAGTGAAATTTAGAATAGACTTCAACAAAAGCGAATGCAAAAAGAAGAACTTTATTCACAAATATTCAATGCACTGTGGAACATGCTTTGCCTATGTCGCCGACTTTATTTCAAAAGGCAGAATTGGTCCAAAATCTCTTCACTTGCAATGCACGTTGCACCTGTTACTTCTAAATGAATGGCAAAATATATGCCAGAACTCATGACTTCAAGCCATACTTATAGTTCCAATAAAGATAGATAGATAGATACATTTTCTTAATGCCTTGGTGTCTCATTTTAAAAGGATCTGAAGCCGCGCTGCCACGGTCAGTAACAATTTGAAATGTAGGTGTTTTTATTGTTTTGTAGAGTAGATGACGGAGCCTTTTTTTTAAGGGGAGGCTAGAGCATCTTTTAAGATTCATTGATAAAGATAAAAAACCATTTGTAGGACAAAAATGAATTAATTGAAACCAAGTGTCTTGTGGTGGAAAGATGGTGAGCCTGAAGTACTTTTTTGCTGAGCTATCTCATGGCGACTAGTTTAAAAAAGATAAATTATGAGCACAATAATACCTAACATGGGAAGTTAAAACTCTTGAGCTTTATTATTTGATTAGTAGAATTACATGTACTTGTGAAATATGTTCCCGCTTTCCAAGTCAAGTTGTGCTATTATATTGGATTGTTGTACTACTGATTTAATATTTAATTGTTACACATTAAATATAGCTTTTATTCAATTGTATTCTATCTACCTATCTATCTTTATAGTGCAATGGTTGTTGTCCATACTTGTAATGATTATTGTGTGGGAGATAGATTGCATCTGTGAAGGCTGAAAAGATGCTCGATAGAATGCTCCAAGCATGCTTGCAAAGAGTGCTCCACGTTCTCTAATTTGCAAGAGAGAGTTTTAGGTGATTATTTACATGAACATAGAAGAATTATAGGTACACGAGCTTGTGTGCATGTAATTGCCATCTAATAAAATACATGTTTGTGAGATTTCTAGATGTAGAAGCATGCAATTGCCATCAATAAAATGCATTACAGTTGTGGAACTTCTTTCAAAAAAGATTGCATATTCCTTTTGTTTTCTGTAACTTGTTATAATATTAGTAACAATATTCAGGTAAAATCCCAACTGAAACTTTTTGTTGTCCTAGTAACTGCTGATACCCCATCAACAAACTGGTTCTATAGTCGACGTTGGCATTGTTAACGTAGAGACACTACAGTGAACTACACCACAATGAACTGATGATCATCAACCTACGAAAATAATAATGCCATACCCATGAATGTGAAAAATGGGTTTTCGTCATCCGCCTAATATTTTGTGCCCAAACTCCACAAACTACCTTTGTAATTGTGTTTTTTTACACTGGCTAGAGTTGATCCTGACACCAAACTATAAAAGATTTCAGGATCTTCAAATATCAGTTTCACGTATAAATCCAAAACATTGTTTGCAATATGAATGTTGTTCTGGCTCATAGCATGTTTGCTCTATTGGATTGTCCCGACATCATTAAAATTAGGGGTCAATTGTGGAAGGCACTTTGGTAAACCATTTTGTCTACTCTAGTAGGTTGTGCAAGGATGAAATGATAGGGTATTTTGTGGAAGGTTGTCAAAAACGAAAAAAGAAAACACAGGAAAATATGGCAGCACCATTACTAACGTGCAAAGTTCAAGGTACATAATTGCTTTTCTTCCTATTAATAATGTGGACCAATTGAGGCTATATGTAAATAGTTGTATGAATTGCATGGGAAAATGAAATGATTTGTATTGTATAATTGTATTAGTTAAAAATTGTTTATGCACACCAAGTTTTAGGAATTTAGTTCGGCTGGTTCGTCCTGCATCCGTTGCAACAAATTCAAATATTGAAAATATCAAAGGGCTTTTGAAAATCAAAGACATTACTGGGTTGATTTTGGATCTTCAATGCCTTATGCTTAAGGCGGTTCCTTGTCTTTCTTCCATACATAAATGCTTTGTTAACAAACTGACAGACATTGTTATTTCAAGGTAGCAAATCAACATGCAAAGTCTCTGTAGCTTTATACACAATATATTGGTGTTTTTAATTTCTTGTATACCATCGTTCTTGTCATGGCATTAAAATGTTGGGTTCCATTCCATCTATTTTAGATAAATGAGAAAATGGCAACGTATGCCTAAGAACAAAGAACTTACTTTTGTCTGCAGTGGTATGAATGTCTTGAGTATTTGCAATGAAGTGGGTCAAAGACCTATGACACATGACCTGACATATATGTCTTATCAGGTATATGGATTAAGCAACCACTAACTTGAACTCAAAATAAAATCTAATCTTTTTGTAAAATTCACAATCACATCACTTGTTAGTCCATCCTTTTGAAGAATAATGTGCCTGTCACGTTCGGCAATTTGTAGCTTGAATGAGTAAGAATGGAAGGTCTCTTACGGTAAAACTTCTAGCATGTGAAACTTTTGCAAGGGTATTCATGTAGATTTGTGAAAGGTTGCATGTCGCATCACCATGCAAGTGCATTCAAGCAAACTTGTGATAGGTTGCATGTAGCATCATACAGATGAATGCTCAAAATAGGTAAAAACATCTAGAAAACCTGATGGCAGCATGACAGCTACAACAATCAAACATAGAGATTTTAAGAGAACATATAAGAGCAAGTTATCTGAGAATGACATGACACACTTAGTGTAAGACCTGAAATTTCATTGCCCAGCCTCTGCTATAACTCAGCAAAAACAAAATTGATTTTATAGTATTCAATTCTGCGAGCAAAAGAACAGAACATTAACAACAAATTCAAGATGTAAATTTCAATAGATTATAGCATAAAATGAATAAATGTAACAACCACCATTACAAAAGTAAAAAAAAAAACATTGATGGTTTTTGCCTAAGAATCAGGCTCCAGCTGTGACTACACCCCATAACCTTTATTCCTTTGTCATTCAGATATGCAATTCCTTTTCTTCCACGAGGATTGTAACATGCAGTTCTGTTAGCATTGGTAAAAACTGTAGCAAACATTCTCTTGTTAATGTTGCCTTGTTAACCTGATCTTAGTTGCAAATCCTGGAGGTCCAACGAAAATATTAAGGAATATCACTACTGACGATTTGCAAGCTTAAAGCATAGATAATGATTTATTGCACAGACCTAGCACATTCAAGATGCCCTTCACAATCATTGGTTCACAAACAAACTCAAGTAACCTTTTCAATATACTCCTGAGAAAAAAAATAGCTTCAATAGACAACTCAAATCATTTGAAAGTATATGACCTTTTAGACACATGGAGAAAATCCAATTGTGACTCCCTTTATACTATAAACAACAATTGAAATTGGAAACACAAACTTAAAAGATGTACAAACCTTTCAAAAATTGCATAGGGTACAGGGCCCTGCTGAATGAGGGATGAGAAAAGCTAGCAAATTGTAGTTGACACTATATATACTTAGATCATCGAAGTTCTTAATCATAGACTGCACCAAATTTACCATGCATCAGAAAGTCTGAACCACTATGAGAATTCATTTGTTTATACATGTTACATGACTTCTCTAGAGTCTAACTTGAGGGATCAGAAGACATGCATTCATGCTCATGTCAGTTGAACAACAGATGTAAGACCAGCCGCAATGGAATTGCAAAACAACTCCAACAAATGTACCAACCCCGTGGTTCCATCATCTAAAGTGCAGTTGTTGTGCTCATGCCAGCTGAACAACAGAGGTAGACCAGTGGCAACAGCATTGCAAATCAATTCAACAAATGTACTAATTCTATGGTTCCATTATCTACAGTGCGATTGCAAAACAACTACAATAAATGTACAAAGAAGATATACCTCCAAGAAAAGTATAAAGAAGACATATCTTACTAATGAAACGAAGCAAATCTCCTAATAGGGGCGAACTGTACTGCATGACATTAAAGGGGCTCCTTTAACCGGGGGTTGTGATCTTCCAGTGCAAAAGGACTATGAAAAGCTCCCCTTTGTTGATAACCATTGCTCTTTCGCCTTTATTTCTAAAAGGCATTCGACATTGTTTGCCCAACATGCGTGCTTCGCAAACATCGTCATAACTCTCCTCTCCATACATCAAGTCATCCACAAGATTATATCTTTTTGCAATTTTAATGTTATTGTGACATTTGTATGCGCCAACTTCAAATGCCAAATATGCAAGCTATCTATGAGAGCTAATTTATTTATGGTTCTGATGTCCAATTCAAGCTAATTTCCTCTTCTTTCAGCTTCAAACATCTTCACACCACCATCAATAAACTTGCAATCATGCTTATGAAAAAACAAATCATAAACGTTATCTACAAGATTGGCCACCAAAACCAAGTTAAACAACATTCCAGGTTCAAGAGTGTTTGGCAATCTTAATAAATTCTTGCCCTTTCTTGATACCTGCAACTCCCCTTTTCCATGCACCTTCTGGATTGCGCCATTTCCCATTTGCATCTGTTTTGAATTATGACTTGGCTCAATGTTTTTCAACAACCCAAGCGAATTGACTACAGAGATTTCAGCCCCCGACAGTCAAGGTGTTAGTTTTATCTAATTTTTCTTTAACATTAACATTTGATGTCATATCCCTTTTATATGCAACCAGATTTCCTTTATATACCTCATCTTCTGTGAGCAATCCCATAGTTGCCGAATCTTCCTTAACACCATCAGAGTCGCCCATGCTCGCTACCAAGAATGTTCACTTCTTCCTCATTCATAATGATCCGTGCTCACACGACCATCTTTCTATCAGTACCTGCACTTTTTATGTGTCTCAATTCTCATATAGCCATAGCACTGGATTTGTCCTCGTCCTCTTCCTCGACTTCTACCTCGGCTTCGACTTCTTTCACCTACATACAAAATAGTTTGGATGTTCTTCTCCATGAACATGCTTCTCCCTTGCAATTGCTTTTGCAACCTTTTCTTGCTCTATCTCCGTTCTTATTGCCTCCACTGCTATATCAAATATGGCGACGTACGCCTAATCAATATTGCAATTTCTTGTAAGACATATAAAAAGCTCTTCTTAAAGCTAATACCTTTTGCTGCTCGGAATATTTCACTTCAACTCCCTCAAGATCATGAAACAATAAATGCAATCGCCGGATTAATTCCGTTACTTCTCCACCTCTCTCAAATTGTAAATTACGCACTTGCATCTCCACATTTTAATCATGATATTTGCCTCTGTATCAAGTACTTGATCTTAGGAGATTTGTGCTGTTCTACACTATATCTCCCTCTAGATTTGACAAGATAATCGATTTCACAATCTCCTCCTTCTCATCTTCTGATGCCTCTTCCTTCTTTCTTTTTCCAGATCCTGAGGCTTCCTGCTTCACCTTGGTTGGTGTCATGACCAATTTTCCTTCAGATACAAGTTCCCATAGTTTGTCTACCTTGACGGCCTGAGTAATCTTTGCCTTCCACAACTGAAATTCCCACCTCATCTCTTTCAAATACCTGAGTGCTGTTTAGGTATGTCAAGGAGAGTCTGCTTGCCATGGTGGTGGCTCTGATACTAGACGGATAAAGTTCTTCTAGAATAGTGCCTCTGATAGCCCAAGCGATCCCTTTGGTCAATGTGGACCTGTCTCATAATCTCGACTCGCTTCCCCCTTTTTTATTTCATGGACCTGACCAACCGACTAAGGACAATCACAAATCGTACTGGATCTAGCTTCCTCCTCCTGCCTTGAATCCGATTATTTATACTTTTGCTGCTCTACCTACGTGGTAAATTGGGATCGACCTACTCGCACCAGCCTAATTGATCTTCCTATATTACCTGCTTTTCTTGACGTTCTCTATTCCATGATAGATCACTTTATTTTCAATCCCTGGCCACTGCTTTTTAGCATGGCCACATTTGGCCCAACGGTCAATTGCCACATGTATAGGCTGTAAATTCCATCATTATATTTATGCAATACCATTCTTATGGTCGATTTGGTCAATTTCAATGTCCAACACATGCCGAAGAAAGCATGAGTCAAATGGCAAGTCAAGATGCAGCATTTTCAGGAGGTCTTCATGTTTGGCCACCCCCTTATTGTCCTTGTAGGTTAGTCATCATATACGTTGCTAGTAAAAATTATATGCTTTCTTAGATTAGCACATACACCTCATTTACTTCCTTGGCATGTCTTCACATAATATTATGCCCTAGCTCTAGAGCTCAGAAAGCACAAAGATCTTAAATGTGCTCATACCTTCTTGCCTTCAATTTGGTACATCCTTATTCTGGTGATCTTGAACAAAAATTCAAGCTACAGCCAGTATTTGATTCTTTGAAAAAGGAAAAAGTGTCTATTCTATCACACAGACTGTCTGAATTAAAGCAACTTGATCGCAACATGCATTTCAAAATAGACTTCAACAAAAGTGAGTGCAATATGCATCTTGGAACGTGCTTTGTATATGTCGCATAGGGCCACTTTATTTCAAAAGGCAGAACTGGTCCAAAATTTCTCCACTTGCAATGTTACACCTCTCTCCTGTTTCTTCTATAGCTAGATGAATGCCAAAATATATGCCAAAACATGACTTTAAGTCATGCTTCTAGTTCCAATAAAGGGGACTGAATGGATGGATAGGTAGGTAGGTAGGTAGATAGATAGTATTTTTACGTCATGCCTGGTAGCATCTATGAGGGCATAGGGCGGACCCCAGAGAGAGAGAGAGAGAGAGAGAGGGGGAGGGAGGGAGGGAGAGCTTGCGCATTGTGCATTGCCCTTAAATCTACTCATAGTGGAGGCCATATCTGAAGGAGTGATTAAAGAGTGAATTCTGCCATGAAAATGATGCTATCAGTGCCATAGAAACTTGGTTGATATTGCAAAGGTCGAAACTGGAAGGCCTTTCTTCATTATTGCCTGAGAGCTCTGTTCTACTTAAAAGGAAAACGCCCAAAGCTAAGCTTAGCAAGAATCAAAGCTGCAATCAAGGCAAATGTGTTCGCCCTTCCAAAGTCCAAGCAGGAAGGGGCAAAGGATCGCAAAAATGCTGCAGAAGTAGAAGCTGTAACATAGTGCAAATCTGAGCCCAAAGAACCAAAATCTGAGGCTAGAAAACCAAAATCGGAAGTCCAAACGCAGGGGCCGGCTTCTATCCAGCTAAGGACTCCTCAAACAGGCCTTTACCTGGGCCCAAACCGTGCCTCCAAAACCGGCGATGGCAAGCTCAAAACAAAAAGAACAAGGAGAAAAAAAATAGAGGAGACGGCCAGATTCAAAGCTAACGACATCTAACGGTGATCGACGGCATCTAGTCCATCCCTTAACGCTGCCTAACGCAGCTGTTGAAATCACTTGGTCCGTCTAAACAAAGCACCTGCATCTATCTCTCGCCATTCGTTCCATGTCCCACTATTGGCCCATCATGAAAGTGTTTAATTCTTCCCGCAACCAAAACAAGGTGTCAGCGCGACTTTAGGTTGCCCTCCAGTTTTGAGGGTGACGTGGGCCTAAATCAAACCGCGGAAGTCATGTTTTCACACCTATATTTAAATTCAAGGTAGACCCTACCATGTTCTTAAAATCAGCTTTGTAGGTCCCTACATTCATACAAGCCTCCGCCCAACCAATCGACGCTAATGAAAAATACTATGAACCAAGAAAATCATGGAGCAAGTAGAAGACTATGCTAACCACAAGAATATAGTTATCACATAGCCATGTGGATGGTAATTTTCTTACAAGCTCGCTTGTAGTATTTTAAGTTTAAGAAAATAAAGATTCCGAGATGGCTTTTGATGAAAATCAAGATTTGTTTGACTTGGCTTACGCTGAAATCTTCCCTTAGAAAATATGTGCTAATGGCTAAATTCTCCACCAATAATCGGGTCCTTTAGTTCAGCTTATACAACACCTTTGACAAGCAGAAAAGTACAATTGAGCATTGCATGAAAACCTTGGTAGAAATGGCTATTTTGTCCGGATGCACGACATTGCATTTAGTTTATTCGTGATTTGTTTAAACTCAAACTAAGTAGCCACTACTCTCCTAAGTCCTACCCTTAAAATGAAATATCGGTTTCCATGGTAATCATAATAGAATCCGGTGGATTTGACTATCATTCAGATCATGCACCAAGTCCTACACAGGATTAAATAAAATATCAAGCTCATGGTAATCACAATAGAATCCGTGATTTGCCATCATTTTGAACTGGCATTAAGTATTAGCTCATTCCATAGAAGACGCTTTTGCATGTGTTTTTTCAATGCAGTAAGGATAGCTAGATTACTAAGTAGCATAAAATTAACCAACTTTCGTGATCTCATTAATCGCTGATGTTTGTGTATGAAATAAGTTATTGTTTGTAAGATCCAAATATAGGTTTCAATCCAAAATACAAACAATTATCATGTAAATGCTGAGAGAATTTTGACTAGAATTATATAGCAAATAGTTGTATTATTAGCCAACATACATTGGCAATGTATATATACAAGTTTTTGTACTATGAATGGGTTCGTGAGCTATGGTTTATGAAGATGCGGAAATAAAATCTAGGCTTAAATGGATTGGAATACACCTAAAAGAGCTCTAATTTAGTGAATCCTCATACAACTATTGAAGATCTAAGCGATTAAGAACTTAAAGGATCTAGAAGAATCTTCAGTTGATCTTAGACGTTTAAGGATATATTAACATCCCTTTATAATTCTCATTCTTCAAATTCCATAAAGATTCCAACATTATCTAGAAACATTTGCATTTGTCACTGCTATTCTCATTCTACATAACCTTGGATTTGTTTTGAGCGTGTTTCTCATTAATATATTGTAAAATAACATTCTCACCGGTGAAAAATGTTACCTTTGGGAACCGCAATTTCTATACAAAGATTGGTCTACGATTGGTAAGTACATACTATAAACATAAGTCTCTCGTGACATGCACATACTATAAAACATAGGTTCGCATACGCACATACTATAAACTAGACGTGGCCTTCCTCTCTTGTTATTCAATTCCGAAGGCTTTATAAAACATGGATCTTAGCATTATTTTGTTTTTCCCTAGAAAACTTTAAAATCAATTTGTTTTGTGCGTTTACATATTGCTTAAATTTGTCATTTTCAAGTCCTTATAGCATTTCCTTGGTCCTTTCTTATGCTGGATTTGCCTGTAAATTTTAGTGTATCAGATCTTTCACTTCCTAATGGACCTTAAAGCAAAAGCAACGTGTACTCATCATAATTGACAATTTGAATGACACTTTCGTTGAAATGTGATGTTTTCTTACTTTTTCGACGTTATAAATCCATATTTTCACTCTATAAAAAACTTTTTGTTGATCAACAAGCAACAAAGCCACAACTATCACATATCAACTAGACGACATTTCTTTTGAAAGGAGCAAACAAACCTACAAAATTACCCGTGACCTTTGGCTCCTCACAACCTTTATGTATTACCAAACCATTTGACTACCACCACAAAGGAGTCTATACCCCTTACACAAAGTGGTAAAAAAATTCAAGGCTAAACTACTAATCGCAAAGAATAAAAGCTCCTGTATGATCAAGTGAGTAGGATGTTAGCCTCCAATAAAGGGTATGATAGAGACCACTGAAGTTTTGTTAAAATCCAAAGTTTATTAACACTATTCAAGTTCCGCGGCTCACAAATTTCCTCAATTCTCAGAATCGCGTGTCACGTTATTAACATCTAAATTCCCTTCTACCTTTATTTACATTAAAAAAGGGATAATGAAAGGACATTTTGGCTTCACCGCCAAAGACCTTCTCCATAATAAAGACCAACTGTTAATACCAAGATATCAATCCCAGAACCTTCTCGCATCACGCCATTCGGGGAATAACGTATAGCAAATCAACAAAGGCAAAACAAATGCTTCATGTCAACGATCCAATAAGTATGATCACCGCCAACTCCGCCGGAACTTCTAGGCACGCATTTGTCACCGATACTTTGGACCCAATTGGCTTACCAATGATCACATCTCGAGTCATAAGTTACACTGTGATGAAGTTGTGAGATGCTCTATCATATATGCAAGGAAAGCATAAACAAAAAAACTATGGTACTGATTATATAGGTCCTTTCATTGGGTGCAGCAATGATTCCATTCATGACTTCAAAACATCGCATGTATTCACCGCTTGCACAACCCATAATCTTGGTCTTCATTATTGAATCCGTCCATTGATATTTCTGTAAATGGCATGCCATTGCAAACATTGCAGGAAGTAATTCTCAAATACACCGAAATTATCATTATAGACATCAAGATAGACGCTTGTAATTAATCATGCTTACATCATCATTTGTTGCTGCCTCTTCACTTTGAATCCTTTAGCTTTAGTTAGTCTCTTTCAAATTGAGATGACTTGAGTAAAAAGTGCATCCTCAACAATTCTTCCTCAAGAAACCTAATAAATTGGTTCCCACAAGCATTAGAAACATTAACCAAATCCATTTTAATTTCAACTGAGAAGATGGATATGCCGTATCTCAAGATCTATTAGCACACACCCATCTTGACAGATTCTCCATTGAAAATAATATAATGGATTTGTAGGCACATAATCCTTCATCTTCAATAGCAAGATCAAAATGAAGGGAAACAAAGTCCCTCATTTTGTTCCTCGTGACTTGCACATCGTGGCTATAAATTAAATGCAAATTTGAACTCGGCCAGTCCATTTTGAACCTAATTGTATGACTCCGCTTACTTAATTGGGACAAACTAGGATTCAAGAGTTAATCGCTATAACCATTTGTCCAGATTTATGGAGATATTCTAGACAATTCTAGAACAATAGCTTTGAAGACGATAGAGCATTTGAAAATGATTCCATTTCTCACTTGAAGATCCGTGACATGGCATTTGAGGAAGCAAATGCATCCAAAGAAGCTTCAAGATTGCGAAAAGCATGAAGCTCAAAAGGAAAGGTCTATTTGGCATTTTAAGAACAAAAAGTGTTACGCCTAGAATAAATATTTCATCTACATAACATAGAAAGAAGAGAATAAGTTAACATGCAAAGTTTACAGAAAGTTATGCATGTGATAGAGGTAGAGAAAGACAAACAAATATGCTTGCATGTGCCATCTTGTTCCATTGTCACCACCATGAGCAGAGTCAACCTAGCTGCAATCTCTATAGATGGGAACGATGAGGTTATAGAACCTCCGAATTATTCTCCCAAAATGGATACTCCATCTCAAGTAAATCCTTGTATTGAGAAGTCTTCCCAGAGACTGCATTAATATTTTGTATCGTATAAGTCTTCTAAGCGATCATCAAAAACTATTTTACCGGCGTATGCATAACTAATACCAACTTTTTCTCGTAAACATCATATTTCACACTAATATTGAACATCTCTACACAATTCGTAATACCTCGAATAACACAAACTCAACAAGTTGCAAGTGGAAAGAGTCACAACCAAAGACATTGGTAAATATCCGAATAAAAGCAAAACCCAATTTACTTGAGTCTCTTCATAACAAACCTAATATCATACCAAAGATTAGCAAATATAGAGATTAAAGATCATGCAACCTTTATAACTATCCGGTGGACCTTAAACAACCCTTTTGCAAAAAGAGCAAATGCACAAAGAAACTCACATCTAAACTTAGACATAGATATCACGTAAAATGAAAAGTATGTGCATAATATGACACTTATAGCGGCTCTCTTGCATGGCTCAATTACAAAACTAAAATGATCTCGGTAACATAAAGCACCTAGCAAAACTATCTATTAAAACTATTAGTGCATATTTTTGAATGTGCCGGAGACGACAAGAACGAACCGTAAGACTATTTTCCTTAGAACACTTCAAATAAGAGGCCTCGATTCGATGATGTGGCCTCATCTTGTATGAATGCCAAAATCACGATTCTCCTCATGGATGGATCTATGACCTCGCTATGACTTGCAAACAATCGGCGACCTCCTCGCCACCAACTTTGTCGGCCTCGGACAGATAAAGTCCTTCAGTTCCGGATCAAACAAAAGGAAAAGCTCCATTTGTCATGCAAAGAACTTCTTCACCATTTGATAAGGTCCTTTCTCGCACTTGAGAAAGTCTCATTCACGCGCATTTTACAAAAGAGGAAGTCGCGAATCCAAAGGAATATGAAAAGGATTGGCTCGCTACTCAATAACACCAAGTAAACATGTTTAGCCAAAGAATGTTTCCTAGACGATTGGAAGCTAAGCCATAGGCATATTTGCCTTTGTAACTAGATAAAGCCAAGGCGAAGTCACAAGTAGTTTACCAAGATGTCTCAACAGTTTGTCCCTACGAAGCTTCCAAAAGCCATAGCCCGTTAGCTTGCATGAAACTGCCATCAATCAATGTTATGCACTAAATTCTAAATAAAACCTCGCAAGGTTCCAAGGAAACATATTGCCTTCCGAGAATACAAAGAAACGACGAGGCTAGCTTAAAGGTTTACCTTGGTTGGTGTGCATCTCGCGGTAAGTAGGTTGGGCTTCATATGAGCCTTGCTTCTACGCCAATTCCGACATTCTAACCAAAATCCAAGTATGAATTGCACACTCCATGGTATGGGAAAAATCGCGGCAGCCGTGAACTTCCATCCTCACGCTTCGGGCCCCTTTTCGGGACTCATTTCATGCCGATGTATCTCCATGCATCCAAACTTCCTAAGCAGTCAGATAACGCTAAAATTACCGCAACATGGATGACCTAACACGCATGTTTTACAATAAAGAGAGCTTTTGGCATATTCTAGGTATATGTTAGCATATACCATGAATATGCCAAAAACCCACATAAACAAGGGATTGCCCCCCTAGGGGCAACCCAAAAAGGATCATGGTTTGGGAGTTGCATCCACTAGGATGTTAAAGAATGCTACTTCACTCACTAAAAGCTTTGATAAACTTTACACCGCTTCCTCTTTGCAACTATTACAAAATGACAAAGCACTTGATGAAGATTGCATTGGGGCTGTAGATGACGCTTGATATTTGTCCTTCCATAGGAAATGTAACCACGTGATTATTCTTCGATTGGACATATTTCTATTGATCAACTTGTCGTAGTACATGCTCTTCGCCTATCAACTTCAGATAAGGATGAGATTCCACATAGAGAAAGGCAATTAATCTAAACTTTGCCATTAACGCTAGAACTTCCAACTCCCAGCCCTCATCTTCCGGTAGTTAAAGCAGTATTTTTGGCGATTATACACTAAAAAGAGCCTAATTCCAAACCTAAATCGCCGCTAATGGAATCTGAGTTCTTTCGGCATTTTGCAAGATGGTTATTCTAGATTTGTGGACGTAAACTACCACAACAAGAACTGTCGTAGTGGAATCTCACCCTAAGATAGAGTTTATACAGATGAATTGGGCGATATGCAAAACATGGAGGTAGACATAGTTGGGCAAGAAATGTCGAGATACAATGCACCATTGGTATTAAAAGGGCTCCTTCAACTGGAGGTTGCCATCTTCCAGTGCACAAGGATCATGAAAAGCTCCACTTTGTCGATAATTAAATGTGGGTATTAATGTACGCCAAAACGTTCTGCACAAAGAGAGATAAACAAAGAAACAATTTTTTATACAATACCATTCTTAAAGGTGGGTTTAGTGCTCGACATTGAAATTGACCCTAAACCTGGTCAATTTCAATGTCGAACACAGCCCAAGAAAGCATGAGCCAAGAGGCAAGTCAAGATGCAGCGTTTCCGGGGTCTTCACGTTTGGCCGGCCCCTTACTATCTTTGTAGGCCAGCCGTCATATTATATGTTGCTTAGTAAAAAGTACGTGCTTTCTTAGATTACCCCATATGCTTTCTTACATTACCACATACTCATTTACTTCCTTGGCATGTCCTCACGTAACATTATTGCTCTAGCTCTAAGTTAGAGCTCAAAAAGCACAGAGATCTTCAGTGTCCTCATACCTTCTTGCCTTCAATTCTGACACATCCTTATTCTGGTGATTTTAAAGAAAAATTCTACCTACAGCCAGTGTTTGATTCTTTGAAGAAGGAAACTGTCTGTTTCATCACACAGGCCCAGACATGGCAGGGGATTCTTCATACAGCAGATCTTTGGAGAATACAGCCACATGGGCTATCGCAACTGTCTGCTTCATCTTCGTTATAGTCTCGTTTATTGGAGAACGCGGTCTGCATTATCTGGGCCATGTATGTAATTAACCCCCTAAAACCTTTGGATCATCTCAAAGGTCTCTGAACTTCCATCTTTCATGTGTTTTGTAGTGGCTCGTCAGAACGAAAAGGAAGCCACTGATTGCAGCTTTAGAGAAAATGAAAGAAGGTAATAACATGGTCGAGTTTTTTTTGGCATGTGGTACAGAGTTTCATATGGTTTGCGTTTCCTTTTGTCACAGAATTGATGCTGTTGGGGTTCATATCGCTTATCATCACTGTAACAGCCGAATATATATCTGATATATGTGTAAAAGAGTCCTTCTACGATAGGCAACGCATGCCTTGTAAATTGGAAAAGAAAAAGGACATCGAACACTTCTTGGGTTTCGGAAGAGGACTCAACACTTTCTACAGTTCAGATTGGATGACTAGCATACCCAAGCGCAAACTGGCTGCCATTGGTAATACATGCAAGGTAAATAGTGCATGTTCTTTCAACAAGCTTGTACATGTTTTTAATATGGATCACTGCTTGCCCCTATGCAGAAAGGTTATGAACCCTTCATCTCATATCTGGGTCTTGAACAACTGCACAGATTCCTTTTTGTTATGGGTCTTACACATAACACCTTTCCTCTATCACTGTTGGCGCTGCTTGTACTCAAGGTTTTGATTCCCACCATTTATGCCATCAGGGGTTTTAAAATCTGAACTATCCCACTTTTTGCTATAGGTCCCATCGCTGGAAAGAATGGGAAATAGAAGCACACCGACATGCAGAAAACCAAGAAATGGCGGTTGAGACGTTAACAAACCGCTGCGTTCTGGTTCCTTGGGTTGTCTTGGTTCTTTGTTTCTGTGCAGGAACTAATTTGTGAAAGGGTCAAACGTTTGGGACAAACCAGGGCTGGTTGAAGGCGGATGGGTGGGTACTTCCAAGGCATATGCTGCAGGCAATTTCGACGATAGGTTTGTTTACCGTCAGTTTGGTCGCTCTGTGACAAGAGGGTGAACTATCTGGCATTAAGGATGGGTTTTACGACCGTAAGCACTTAACTAATTCGGTTAGGTGTCTGCATAGCAATGCACTGCCTTGACTTGAAGTGCTTTAATTTAGTCAGATCAGAACAAGTCAGCAAAGAAGATACTTAGTTTGATAGTACATATGATAATTTCTTGCGTTCACAGCAATGCTTAGAACGCTTCTATGGTAGTCTCATCTAGCATGTAAATAGAGCAAGACTGTGTCAAATAGCCCCTTACTGCAGCATATTGTACTATACCCATTTCAAGAACCATCTAGCAAGGAGTTAACCTTTTCAGTACTGTTGTGAAAACAGTTTTAAAAGCATTTAGTTCCTTAAATCTGCATTTGTAGCACCTCTAATGAGATATGTCTGCCATTAATTGTAGAAACACCATACAGGGGACAAATATGACTTCCACAGTTATATGGTTAGATCTTTGGAAGATGAGTTTAAAGACGTTGTGGGTATAAGGTGGGCATACTTTGCTTAGTAAATTTTTCTCTTTGGCTTCTCCAATGATTTACTTGACTAACTTTATGAGTGTGATGCAGCCCTCTATTGTGGTTATTTGTGGTAGTGTTCATGCTATTGAATATTCATGGTGAGCGCTATGTACATTATATGTTTCTTGTTTTCATTTTTTATAAACATCAGCAGTATATGTTCACTAAAACATCTTGTGCATTGCAGGGACAAATTTTTATTTCTGGATTGCGCTGCTGCCTGTAGTTGTACGATTGATCCACCTGTTCTGCTTGATTTGGAGTCTTGTATTTTTCTAACATTTATCCGTTGCAATTGGTTTGATTCAGCTGGTTGTTATAGTGGGTGCAAAGCTGCAAAACATTATTGCACACCTTGCGCTCGAGAGTTCAGGACTGTCAGGTCCACTAACTGCAAAATGCACTTACTGCGACGGGATAGGCTGTTCTGGTTTCGCAAGCCACGTCTCCTCCTCTATTTGATACATTTTATACTTTTCCAAGATGCTTTTGAGCTTGCAACGTTCCTTTGGGTTTGGGTATGTAAACAAGCATAATGGAACTTGCATAGTAGTTAGATTGTAACTGCTATTTAATAGACTGCAATATGCTATGACATGGAACATCACCATAATGCAGCGGGTGATTAGTTTAACTCTTTACCCTTAAACAGTGGCAATTTGGATGGCATTCTTGCATGGCGGACAACAAGGGATTTGTATATGCTCGTGTACTCTCTGGGTATACATTTAACCTTTCATTTAGGGCTTCTCAAAAGAATTCTTATGCCTGAGTGTGTAAGCTTAATGATGATATCAAGAATGTGTTTCTGCAAACATGTAAATCTTGAATTGCCAACCATGCTTGCAGATTCGTTGTCCAGGTCTTTTGCAGTTATAGCACATTGCCACTTTATGCAATAGTCACCCAGGTACTTTCTTATAGTGTGGATTGTATTTTGGTTGAAAATAATGTCCAATTGCTTGCTGCAGATGGGATCCAGGTACAAGGCTGCCATATTCCAGGAGACTATAGTTAATAAAATTCATAGGTGGCGCAAGGCTGCGAAACATCATCATAATGGAACAAGCCATGGAGGGTCAAGCCATGGAGCATCAAGCGAGGGCAGCACGATTCGTAATTTTCATACTCACCATGGAGGCAAAAATCCCACAATAATTGAAATGCAGGGAAAAGGGAACTGCGATGAAGATTATGAGCGGGGTCATGTTGCTTCACCTCCCACTATCACAACAGAAACAGATGATTATGTGGGACAAGGTCCTACCAAGTTCTACAAGGGTGGACTGGAGGAAAGCCGTAGCAAAAAATACGGAGTTGTCCAAATCCCTGTTCAGGAACAGGCGCTTCTGACTGAAGAGGATGGAGGAGTTGGAGCTGAATCTGCAGATTCAAACACCATACAAAGAGGGACAAATTTAAGAGTAAATCCAGGTCCTAGGAGAAATCCCAGTCCCAAACAAGTGGACTCCCCAAGTGTCAGGTTTAACATTCCACATTAGAGAGTGTGATATACATAGGCCCAAACTGTAGGTTCAAAGGCAATTGAGCAAAACTCTGGCTCACCATGGAAATTCATCTAGAAGAACACTCCCAACTTAATCACTTAAAATATTTACAACAACGGTCCCCTATCTACTTGTGGCCATGCCAAAATCATCACAAAGACGTGAAATCATTAGCGCTCTATCAACTATGTATCGTGAACGAATATATATATTTTATATATTAGGCAACTTCAAACAGAACTAGAAAGAACAGCATTTTTAAGACCATGGAATATCAGCCATCAACATTTTCCTTCAACTTTATATTTTATATATTAGGCAACTTCAAACAGAACTAGAAAGAACAGCATTTTTAAGACCATGGAATATCAGTGACATTTTCCTTCAACTTTCCAAAACATGGTACATCTCGCGTTGTCTAACTTTCCAAGTTTAGTACATTTGATTTCATGTCCTCCAACACATAACCCATGTTAAGCAGCCTTCCAAGTTTAACTTAACTCTAATTACCCTCACGAATGCGCAAAACATGGGAATATCTCATTCCCTTTCAAGCTTAATTTAAGGAGCGAACGTATGTGATTTCCCTTTCAAGCTTAAATGTGTTGGGGTTCATACTTAGTAATTGCAATAATTTGTCAAACACATGTCAAAATTTGGCATTCTAAACTTGATAAAGAATGCAAGGAGGTGACATGCTTTTACTCTCGTATTTAAATTACCCACCTCATGCATTATGGCCAATCAAATCTGAATGCAATGTCAACAAGGACACATGGCCCTAACAATTTACTACAGTTGTGTTGTTTGGTACAACATTATAGGAGAAATATCACAAGAACTTTAATTTTATGGTGGTTGAATTGCAATGTGTATGCATTTCATTGATTCGCTTGTCTATATAAGCATCCTTCAAGCATCTCAAATATCAATTTGCTAGAAAATCAACCACAGGCAAGCATTCTCCTGCCTCACTTGTATTTATCATCCCAATAATCCCAAGTCAGTAAAGTCTCATTGTACCATGAGAGATGGCGAGGATCTCTTGCAAAACCTAGTTGTGGCAGAGAATATGGAACAATGTCCGCACTATCTCAATGCATTCGGGAATATCATAAAGGACCTTATGCGCTTTACATATGGACCTTTATGAGCTTCTAGAATCTGCATGTCATTCAGAGGTAGGATAGAAGGAAGGAACATTTTGTGAATGGCGGAGGTGGATGGTGTCAAAATCCTTGAGAAAGAGATTAAATTGAACTCATTATCATTGTCCATGGAGACTAAGAGGTCTGTGGGACCCACATTGTAGGGTGTTAGAAGGTAGAAAAGAGCCCAAGGCATCAATGGCTTAATAGCCGAAGGGCCAAAGAGATGAACTATTGCAAAGGCTAATAGACCATTCATGAACTTGAAGAGTCATGAACATTGTTTAATATCTACCAGATGAACTTATACTTATGGATTTTGCTTTGAAAAAAGAAGTCAATGTTTCCACGCCCTCCTCCATTTTTGCAGAAATACATTTAAACTACCTCCTAAATGATGTCTCCAATTGTTTGAGCAATGAGATGCAACTTCGTTTGGGGTGTCAAGAATAACTGAAGCATGTACTAATGTATATGATTCTTGGAATCTATTCTATTCTATCTATTCTATTCTGGACTTTGCGGATGAACACAAGGTAGTACTTGTAATATAATATGAGCAAACATTAGGTTGTATTATGCTTTTATAAACTTGCTAGATTCATGATGATTTGATTTGCCCTTTATTCGAAGATCACGGGCCCATACATACTTGATCCTCGTTTGTGGGGTATGTATGTACAAGTTTTTGTATATTGTATATTAAGGTTTGCAAAATACTATAAGGTTTGAGAGAATGTACTTAATGGTATTAATTTTTATGCATGTATTGTAAATATATTTTTGAGCTCTCGCTGCCCTACGTAACCCCCCGTGTGAATATGCACCCAAACCAAAGGGGGTTTAAGGGGGATTTTAATTTAAATGTGTTAAATGCAATGGTTTGTGTTGATAATGTTAATGGTAGTTGTGTGTTGATTGTTATATTAAAAAAATTTTGGAGCCCTTGGGCCCCTCACGTCACCCCAGAATATGCCATATGGCAAAGGGATTTGAGGCGAATTTTAATTTAAAATAGTTTGATGTAATGGTTTATGTTAATTAATGTTAATGTTAATTATTTGTTATTATATTAAAAATAAAATTTGGCACCCTCGAGCCCTCACTAAAACAAACATAAGTAAAGTTTAAGGGCCTAAATAAATAGATAGATATACTTACTAAGAAGCTTGATGTGCAATTGGATCGGTTGAAACAAAACTTTGATTTAGTTGTAACTTGACTAAGGAATGTATAAGAACACATGGTGAGAAGTTTTAATGTTTAGTTGGTAGCTTAAGCATAATTTATATGACCACATTCATAAAATATGTACAGGATTCTAATGCAACACAAGAAGCCAAAGTCATAATTAGTTTTCAATATAGCACAGGATGCCAAAGCCAATATCACGAAACAAATTTTAGCATAGTGTTCATGAAAATCTCTATGCACAAAATACCTAGAGCATTTAACATCTATTCATGAAAATGTTTATGCATAAAACCTTTTATTTTACAAGATCCCTCAATTACACTCTAGGACCCGCTGGATGAAGAGAATAGGTGCTTCGTGTGCATTTGAAACCGCAAATGGATACAACAAATTGTTTGGTTTAAAATATAATCAATTTGAAATACATAACAACATTCTAGAAATTTCGCGATTTTCATCTATGAATGTTTATGAATGTTTTGTTCCATCTAAAACAGCATATGGAAATGCTTCCAAGGAATCAGACAGTACCATATCTGCATGACTCAACATGATAGCGGAAGCGTCTTTTTACTTGGCCATATCTAAGTTGTGCCTTATTTTGCCCCGAAGTAGCTTCTCACCAACGCTCTCGTCCCCAAGTGTGCACGCTTTACATCATCAAAGGTATCATTGTTCTACCATGCCACATTTTTCCACAACAGACTAGTTTGAGCGTTGAATCAATGAAGTGGTAGCTGGTGCAATTATTTTTTCCGCGATAGGGGCCTGGAAGTAATATGCGGTTAAACTACCGTGCGGTACAGGGCATAGAACATATCTTTATCGATTCTAAGAAGCACGCAAAATTTGAGCTGCCATAGCTTCGGAATCAAAGCCTTGAGACAAAAGAGCTTCTAGCTATGAATCAGCATGATGCCAGCATGCATGTGCATTTAAGGTCACATCTCGTGGGCCGCCTCCTTCGCTCACGATGGCGGGTTTTGCAATATGAGACTATAGGGTCACAAAAATTCCATCATATCTTTTACAGCATAAAGCCGCCTTGGAATCCATGAATATCCCACCAAGATGGAACACTCTGTTTGTTTCCACTAGGTCTCCACAAGAAGAAAACAAGCGAATAAAGAGGTCATACAAAGCGAGAAAAAGAACCGAGGTCATTCCATAACATAAGGGATTGTGAAACATGCGCCATGGTAGAGGTCCTCCTTCTAAAGCAACCTCTTAACAGATAGTATGCATTATTTCTTGATAATGGAATACCTCTTTTGTGCTAAAATCCCGGACGGCCCTTCAGATGCTCCACTGTTCTGGCCTATTCACTTTCTTAACGGTGATAGGACATTGTCAAATGGGTTTCAAGTGGTTGTGGAAAGAAGTCGTCGGATCGGAAAAGCCCGCCTTCAATTCCGCGGAATCTTTCCACAAAAACCTGTATCTTGGGAAGAATCTATACAGATTTGGGCAATCAAGGATCTTGCGGTATGGCATCTTAATAAGCTTAAGAAAAATTAGATCGGGAAATAATTGAATCAGGTCGCAAACGCTTGGTTGAGATGATGAGACTTGCCTAAATATGATAAACCTATAGAGAACAAGTGAGCATTTCAACTATTCCTAGGCATCAATTCGTGCTTCAGCGAGCGACAAGGATTCTATATATAGTACCCAAGACCATTCATAAACCTAGCATAAGTTTTTTGTTGGTACGCAAAAGTTTAAACTTATAAAGTATAAAACTAAAGGCCCACTTCCCGCAGCTTCACCGCTGGAATGTTCGAGAAAAGGAAGAGCAGATAACTTAGAAAAATTATGTGTAGAAAGTCTGGGTGGTCATATAAGATCAATCAGGGCAATCGACCGAATAGATGCAAAATTTGGACAACAATTGTCAACAATCTAAATGCACGCATATCATTCAAGAGACAAAACATGACGAAATGAGAACATGAAGCAGGACATCGAGGTCGGCTTAAGCGTGAAAAAGGGCTTTTGAGGCAAAGCAACCGGCAAAAATGGAGCTGATCCGAGCTCAAGCAGGCGTTTCTACAAAACCCAAGTGAAGATTGGTATGCCGGGAGGACCACGCCATTGCGAAACTACCATAGAGCTCCACCGCAAGCCATCGCTAAGCAAAGGGCTACAATCCCAAAACGTGAACTACAATCCGGAGCCCTAAAACCTCACTCCACCCACATGGAACTCCTCGAAGCCATAGCCATAACTTCCAGATCAACCGAGAATAGAACCCTAAAGTAGAGCTCAAATCGAACCCTAAAGTAGAACTCTCGAGGTCTTGCATGCCGTGATTTGAAGCTTAAAAATAAAAAGGGTCTTAAACCATTGGAAAAGATCAATAAAACTAGTCCAAAATTAGTGCACTCATTATCGCACTCTAGATGTCTTGCATTAGTACATCCAATTGCATAATGTGATAAGAAATCATAGCAAAACCATATACGGCGCATAAAAATACAAAAGGAACCCCCATAATGCTACATATTGAGATTTGCTTTTCAGAGTAAATGGGGGTATCATGGCCAACTTAGTTAGACAACTCATATTGATGACTAGAATGATCAGGTTGTCCAAGGACAAAATCAGACGTTGGAATAATCAATTCAAAGTGCAGTGTCAGCGTCGAAAGTATGGTATTTTCAATAAATGAGGTAGATGTTTTTCATGTTGGTCTTAATTGCTCGAAAGGGCAAAGAGTCCATAACTATCTTCTACCTACTTATTATGAACGACCCACATATTATAAATAAATTTCTTGTGACATACCACCTAAGGGTACGTTCTTGTGAAATTGACCGGACTTTGCTTTTGCTAGGTCTAGGTCTAGATCTAGGTCTAGGTCCAGGTCAAGCAATTCCCATGCGGCAGAGGCAAGGCCGCCTTTAAGGCCAACTCGATTTTTTCAAAAGTGCAAGACCATTTTTAAAAGGTCTAGTCTCGTGCCTTTATTTCGTGTTTTAATGATTCATTCGGTGAAGACCGGACCTGCAACTGACTAAGCATCTAGTGAAGATTGAGCAAGTTGGTTTCTTTATGCAAAAAGTTACTCTGATCAGGAAGGAAGCATGAAAATAGGTTTTGCCACTCATGATAGCTATGTAATCTTACATTGTGCAAGCATGGATTATGGTGTTTGATTGCAATAATCTCAACAGATGTGAGGTATGCTTCAAGTTGTAATGATCAAATTCCAAAAACGAGCAGCATTAATTCTGAATTTTGCTAGATATCCGAAGATCTACAAAAGTATCTAAAATAAATTAAAGATGCTCCTTTAAAGATAGCAAAACTAATTGCATAGAGTGTGATCTTGAAATAAATTTGATTTTGGATGTTAGAATAGAATAGAATAGAATAGAATAGAATAGAATAGAAGAATAGAATAGAATAGAATAGAATAGAATAGAATAGAATAGAATAGAATAGAATAGAATAGAATAGAATAGAATAGAACAGAACAGAACAGAACAATAATATATTGCATGATATGTTTGGTTTTAAGCATCTATTTAAACATTACCCCTAGTAAGGGCTTTACGAGCCATGAGGTTGGAGGTAGGCATAATGTCTAAAGGCATACGAAGGACAGGCATTCCACCATTCTAATAAATATGTGCATGGTATTACATCTGAGTGCTAGTTACATGCCAGACAACAAGGTGCATAAAGCCAAGGAGCAAACGATATAACAGTTGGGAATGCTATTTTGATGCTTCATTCTTCATCATCAGTTTGCATGTCGATCAAAATCATTTACGAAGCAGCTGGATCTTGCACTCCCCAACCATCATATGGTAATGGTAATGCAATTGGTCCAGGATTCCCGATTTGCAGCTCCCGACTAATGCCGGTTGCTGCCAAGCCGGGAATCTTGTCCCAATTACATTGCCCTCGTACAATGGGCTCTACCAAGGGGTAATTAAAAAAAACGTAATCTAGTTTTGCATTATCATGTCCGGTTACAAGGGCCCTTTTTGGAATTTTCATAGTTCTAGGCGAATATTTAAAAATATGGCAATAAACTTCCAATGTTTGAGTTTGGTATTGTGGGAGGTGCTGGTTTGGGGTAAGATTTCAGCCCGGTATGGTATTAGAAACCGTATATTTAGAGCGATTTGAGCAGCTTGTGGTCCTTTAGTTGTCATGGAAGTAAAGTGTTAGAAGTTTTTCGGGCAGATGCAATCTCCGAAGATGGAAATTCAGAGATGTCACGTGATGGGGTTGCGTTGCAAGACACCGAGCTGTTGCATACCGCTCGAAACAACAAGAGGGAATGTTGCGCCTGTGCCAAAGGAGTTTTGCCAGAATGCCGAATACAGATAGGATGTCGGATGCTATGTTTGTTGTGGTTTAGGCTTTCTCTGGTTTATGTGGTTTAGCCTTGTGCAAAACTCGTGAATAGATGGCATTTGGTTGTGGCTTTGGTTTGCTCTTCAGCTCTTCATGCAAGTGATGTGATGACTATTCATGACGTGTCTCGCATCTCTGTTTTGTTGTCATATAAGTGGTCGATACTAGCTGCCTGGTTTGAAATGGCTGCCATCTTCGCTTCCTTTGCTATATCTTGTTAGAGGTATGGATGTGTGTAGAGCAACTGAAAGTGATAGTCCACAAGATGGCTATGCCCAGAATAATTCTGGATGAATCTATGTGTCTGCAGTGTAGAGACATTGATGGGAAGCCGTTGCAGCATTATCTCGATGCGGAGGGTAGGTTGCCTGAGAGTAGAGGAGCTGGTGAGCTAAGGAATAAGAGAGATAGATCTATAGTTGGGGAGGTCAGCTGGGGTGGTGCAGATTCTACGTCTTTCAGTGTGTTGGTTGGTCGACAAGGTAGATATGATAGTGATAACAGCTTTGGTTTAGGCGCAGAGTGTTGTGATGGAGGTGGATTGCCTGAGAATGGGTGAAAAGCCAGCTTTGTAAGCATAGAATTGCCAGTGATCTATGAGGATCATGGTCCATTTCTTTTTCCGTAACCTACAGTAGAGAAATGTAGTATGCAAGGTGGTAGAGGTAGAAGGGACAAATCTGCTGTTAGAGGCAGTGCATGTGGGCGAAGCAGGGGCTCACGTGGGAGAGCGAGACATGTCAGAATTTGTGAGCCAGTTAATGAGGGTTTCCAGGAGGATCTTGCAGAAAAAGCTAAGGGAGAGGAAATCACATATATCAGAAGGGGTGGAGGCACAAAACGAGGGTGAGGGAGAGGAAAGAGGACTGGAGGTATGCTTGAAGAGCACCCAGGTGCGGACATTGCAGGGGGGAGCAGGAGAGGAGCTTGTGGACATGCCCTCAGTTCTAGATGTATTGGTAACAGTTGTGTTTGGAGGTGCAGATGTGCTCGTTTCATTTGTATGAGCGAGTTGTAGATTTCATGACGCAAAACTGCAAAGCTGGTGTTGTAGCACTCGAGAGAGGATCTTCTTTAGATCATTTGCATGTGCAAGCGGTGTTTCGGTTGCATGCGAAAACACCAGCGAGTGTAAATATCAGGATCAAGAATTTTCTTGGCTGGAACCATAGCAGGCATGCGAGGGCCATGATTTTGTGCAAAGCTCTGACAGGAAGTAGGTTGCATTATTTTGAAGGGATAGTCGTTTATTGCTTAAAAAATCTGGGCAAATTGCATTTTAAAGTGCATTTGCACAACGTGACTCCTGAGCAGGTTAAGATCGGCAAAGAATTATATGCCCTGTACGGGGCTGGAGATGTAAAGAATTTGGTGATTCTTGATAATAGAAACATCATGGCACGAGCTTTCCATTATCTGTTGTATTATACTGGTAGGTTTCGGACCATCTCGTTCATCCATACAGTTAAATGCATGTTACAAACTGTGAAGTTCAGACTAGCAAGTTCATGGGTGCTGCCAAATAATTCAGCTTATGTATCATTGGAACAGGTGCAAGCAGTATGGAGAATAATGCTTGCACCTGAGCGATGCCTTACAAAGACGTGAGGATGGCTTTGTTTGGCAGTTAGCCAGGAATTGTGCTTTGAGAAAATTGGCAAAGAAGAAAATGTATGTGGGATGGGTCGGGAACGTTTGAGGATGGAGAAGAGGATGAAGACGACGGCAGTGCTGGAGATGATTTTGTTTATGCAGACAGTGGAGTGGACCCGCCGCATTCGGAGATTCCTGTTCCTGATTGGAATTTCGATGTTGCATGACCTGATAGTGTGTCTTTGATAGCTATCTTTGCTGCGTATTACTAACTGCCGTATTTTTTGTGAGTAGGTGCAGGTGATGAAAGGCCTGTTGATAGTGGAGCTGTTGAGGTTGTTCTTCTTAGCGACAGATCCAATGATTCAGTATTAGATGGACGGTCACTTGTAGAATCTGAAAGGGTAGAGGAGCCGAATAATATGATGAGAGATTTACAGGAGGCGGAAGAGTCCATCATAAAATGTGGGAGACTAGGGACCTTCTAGAAGCTTGTGTATATGTTTTTAACACGATGACCTAGCAAATGCACTAATGATCTGTGGTGCAATTGTAGATTCCTTTTTTGAAGACACAAAAATTTGCCACTTTTAGCTTGTTTTTAAAAAACACATGCACCAAAAAAAAAATTTGCCGTTCAAAATGGACAATTTTTAAAGAGGACATTTTTTATTTGTCAAACTGAAAAAACTACTTCTTTGGAGCGCTTAAATACAAAAGAAAAGGAAAATGTCTATGCGCGCATAGACATCAAGAGGAAAAGTGCTAATTACTGCCATAGTCGTGTGAATATGCTTTTTTCTTGTTTTGAAATGGCTTTGTTCCAGCATCAGAGGTGTTTGTTGCGGCACCAAAGGAGATCATCACAGAAAATCAGACCGCACTAGAGGTCTTTGTTGTTGCACCCTTATTCTAGCATCAAATTTCTTCCATTATTGATGCAACTATGGTAGAAGCTGCAAATTATCATAGCCGCCTCTGGGACAAATCCAAAAGCATATAAGCCCTTCTGGCATCCAAGAAAAATACATGCCTTAGAAGCCTCTAAAACTGGCCTTCTTTATGCTTCTTTCTAGCATTTTTTCAACTCCATATTTGATGATCTTCACGGCTTATATGAAAGGTAAATCAGATCAAATGCGCATCAAAACCACAAAATTGAGTGGGACTACTCTGCTCTGCCAGAATAAAGGGTGATGTACTTTGTTTTAAGGTCTTGAAGCGTCCGCATCTGCATCTCATTTCTCCCCATATGCACCCATGTTCCGGCACCCAATCAAGAACTCCCGCTCTTCTCCAGTTTCATTAACCTGCTTGGACCAGTGGTTAAGGGAGATCAACCTCCTCCTCTCGGGGGTCATGCAAAATAACCCTCTCGGCCTGCTACCCTCGAAGGTCATTTTGCATAACTCCCTCGAGAAGGTGGTTAACCTCCGCATCATACTAAAGTCACGCCTTTACATGTATTTACGTTGAAGCCACATCTTCACATGTACATAACATAGACAAGCATTAGAAACTCCATAAGCCACCCTCATATCTAGATATTACTATAACTCTAGAATGATTATGAGCAACTATAAATTAAATGATGGTGTCGTGAGTACACTAGAGAAACACCAATTCGTATTTACCATGATATCTTTCAAATATATTGGCATAATTTTAAGCAGGTAAAAACAACTAATAATCAAGTGCCCGACATTGGCCTGGATCAATTGTTGTTGATTGTGAGAGTTCTAACGATTCATTAGTATTTTTGTTCCGTCTTAGTTGGAATATTAAACACAAAAAGGAACTGAAATTAATGACACGCAAACATTCATGACAAAACATAATGGTTTATGATGAATGTTTGACCATATGTTTAGGTGGGACACATCAATGTAGAAAACCTAATAATAGTAGAAAGACAAACAAAACAAGGTGCTGCGCACGGAGGGTTGCCCTCCATGGCTGGAGGGTGAAGTGGCTTAAATCATTGTTCAAAGTCATGTTTTGACAATCAATTAAGAATAAGATTGCTACTTTTAGACAATAGAATACTTGAGACCATGACTTTATGGGAATTGGCCTGAAGAAATCTTGGTGCTCGGCATGGAAGAAGTATTGCAGAAGCATAAGGGCAAGTGTAATAGAGCAGAGAATGGAAATACATGTTTTGTTAGCATAGAAATGAGAGAACTCCTTGAAGACCTTTGATCGGTTTTTTGTCACGGAGGGCTTCAAACATCGTAGGAGCAGGTTTTGTAGAGGAATGAAACATTGATGCATAGCCTAACTTCAAACCTCGCAAGAAAAAGTGAAACTCAATGTTCGCAGACTCAAAGTGCAAGATGTATGCAACGCACATACCAAGAATCCCCGTCTCCATAGCTAAATGAAGATCTCTCTCTCTCTCTCTCTCTCTCTCTCTCTCTCTCTCTCTCTCTCTCTCTCTCTCTCTCTCTCTCTCTCTCTCTCTCTCTCTCTCTCTCTCTCTCTCTCTCTCTCTCTCTCTCTCTCTCTCTCTCTCACAATTATTTTTTTAGAGGATAAGTTCATGGGCGCTTAATCAAAAGTGGGTCCTGGGTGTTTAGGCGGAATCCAAAAGGACCATATAGTGCAATCTTGAAAACTATATTTGGTTTTAGGCCCTTGTTTGTGGCTTTTGTGGAGATCCACAAAGTGCCAAGACCATATGGAAGCGATTAAAAACACTAAATGTACCACGGCTTAGGGATGCGATTGTAAAACAATTGTCTCACCCTTTCTCTTTGGAAGTATATTTGCATAATGTGAAGGGGCTCAAAGAAACCCGGTTTAGGAGTTTGTTAATTGGCTTTTGTGGATTTTAAGAAAAGAGCACATCAAGAGACATTTAGATGGTTTACGGCTTTTGTGACCAAACGGCATGCCAATTTAAAAAGATAAATATTATGACAGTTGGTGTTCTAAGACAAGAATCCATTTTTTCCGATATAAGGGAAGCCAGGTAACTATGTGTGATTCTTACAAATATCCAGGTGGAATGCTTGTATATCGCAACGGCTAGAGGGAGGCCAAAAGAGCATTATATGCGCTACAAAGTATGTGTAGGAGATCACACCTATGGTCGTGGCACCTCAAGATACGACTTTTCCAATCATTAGTTCAAAGTGTAGTCCTATAGGGTTGTGAGGTTTGGGGGCCTCTTACCTTTTGGCCTACTGAAACAGAATGCTAGCTCTCCGGAGGGGAGCGAAGGCACGATCAAGATGTTCCATGCATGCGGAAGCAGCTAGGGATCCCCACTTAGTCGCGAGAGGACTAACCTCCTTGAGTGCATATGCATTGAATTAACAAGCAGTGGTCAGGCTAATGGAGACAATGTAGTTGGGGATCATGGTTGAGCTAGAAGATTCAGAGTTGAATTGCAACATTGTGTTGTATATGTATTGTAGATATTGGAGATATGTTGTAGATATTGGAGATATAAAAATGATTCAAGTTTCAATTCTTTGCCAATATTATCGGTTTTGTAAAGTCTTTTATGCCAATCTAGGTTTAGTCCTTTTGCAAGTTAGACAAGATCTTGAATGTCAAGAGGGTCAACTCGGCAGGCTCGTCACAATTACTCCTTGGCAAAGATTATGTAGCCCAAAAAACTCGAAGAAGATCATGTAGACGTTATATGCATTGAATTTTTGTTTGAAATGAATCATACATACAAAAATCGATTGAAATGGACCTGTGACACATAGGGGAATTAGTCCTAAAATTCAAGAAGAGAACGAGGTTGAATCATCAAACCGCCGCATTCACTATGATTGAAACTTTCCCAGCCATAACTATCTGATTTGTAGATGCTAACAACCCAAAGAAATTTTGTAACTCAAGCATCTTCTAAAAGATTCTTGAAGTATGATAGAAAATTAGTGCGTGTTTACAGTATTTGCCTAGGACATAAAAATAAAGAAAAATTAAAACAACATTTCTTGGATGCCACTAGTTTGATTCTAGTGTCTAATATTAGAAAATTAGTGCTTGTCTATAGTGGCTGCCTATGAAAGAAAAGAAAACAAAGAAACAAAAAATTTAAGAGCATTTCTTTGGCGCAACTAATGTGATTCTATCATTATGTTCATGACATGACCAATGGTACTTGCTACTCAATTATGCACGAGAAAATAAATGCAACATTAAAATATCAAGCACTTTGTAAGTAGTCCCTTTCTGCTTTGTTAAACACATCTAGGAGTATTATATAGAAAGCTATAAGTCATTGAATGCTATGCATGATGGTTTGCAATTGCAAAGGAAAAGGTTCAACAGGTTGTTGACAAATTTGCATGTGTACAAGTTGGATGATGTGTTTGTGAAGAGCAATGGTCCTACACCAAGTGTACTTTGCTAGACAAATCAAATAATGGTGATTTGCCTTTGCAAACAAAGATGTTGAATGCGGATCGACGAGTTTGGTAGGTGGTATATATGTCATATATATGATTCTAAATATTGTTCGCTAGGGCAAGTTGTTTACTTATATATATCATATTTGCAAACAATAGGACATATTCATCCCACACCAACCACAAGATGACAAAGGGACAAGTTCAAGGCATGGAAAAATGACCCTTCTACACAACACTTGAGAGGACAAATGCCTAGCTCAAATATGCCAAAATTTGGAAGTCTTGGCCAGTTAAATGGGCAGCAAAAAATGTGCCAAATATTCGAGATTAGTAGCTAGCTTGCAAAAACTTGTACTTTGACAGTTGGTCATTTGTTAACGACTTTCAAGAGTGCATGACCAACCTTGATTTTTAATATACTGCGGATTTTTATTCTCTCTAATTATTTCAGATAGATAGATAGATAGATAGATAGATAGATAGATTTTTATTCTCTCTAATTATTTCAGAGTAAAAAGCAAAAAGTTTGCGGCTATCTATATGGAGGGCTGCCGGAGTAAGGGGGAAGGGAATACACGGGAAGGTTTTGGGCGAAAAGGAGGGGTTGGTCTTGGGTACAGGATTGGGCAGAAGATAAGAATGCTTTGCACTGCAGTGGAGATCTCTGTAGATTTTGAAGGGGAGACAATTTCCTCTGTTGTCGTAGATCTTGCCCTGGTATGGCAGAGCCCGTCATGTTGGGCTTCCCGACGTGAAGAAATCGTTTGACATTGTAAAATTTTGGAGCTTGGGCAGCCTGCAAATCCCTGCCGGAATGTCCCAAAGAAGAAATTGTCTGCCAGAACTAAATTACCAGGCATTGCAGACTCAGCGGTAGCTCCTTCTGTAGCTTGTTGAAGCTTATATCAAATACGTTTAAACTCTGAAGCTTTCCCAGCTGATCCGGCAAACAGCCTTCAAATCTGTTGCTCGCCTTTGAAAGAATTAAATTGAAGATCCAAGTATTTGAGAGTAGGAAGATTTAAAACAACTAAAGGGAACGGACCAAAAAGCTGTTTATTGCTAACATCAAGCTCGAAAAGCTGTGTCAGGTACTAAAAAGCTTCAGGAATTGTACCACAGAAATAGTTTGTGTCGATATGAAACAAGGCCAAATGAGAAAGCCAACCCAATTCCGGAACCAATTCTCCAGATAAATAGCCATGGTTCAGATCTATTCCGCTGACAACCTGATCGCAGGGGGATGCATTTGGCGGAGAACAAAAAACCCCTTTGTAATTGCACACATCCGGCCCAACCCAGGTAGCAGTAATGCCCTGCGGATCCTCTGTAATTGCCATTTTCCAAGCTTGAAGAGCAGAATAAGCAGCGGCCAGATTTGGGTTTGGTAAGGCATTTGGATTCGGAAAAGCTTGAAGCAGATTACGACAGGAAGCGGAATGGGCATCCGACGGAATTCATAGAATGGGAAGCCCGAGCTGTCGGAGCAAAATCATGCTGCAAAACATGGCGCCATTCAGTTGTGTTCAAGAACAAGATTCTGCGGTAAAATTGCTTCCATGTCATGCGGGAATCTGAGGCCATAAATCCACTGCTCTACTTCCCCATTCTCTCCGACAGACCATCCTCCATACGAAATCCGACTCTGCCAGTTATCCGGTTCAAATATCAGCTGGCCACAATGCAGGTGACCGCCAATTTACATGCAAGAAGAGGTTTTTAGCAGTCATCAGCATATTCTAGGTATATTCTAGCATATACCTAGAATATGCCATAAACCCACAAGGGTTTGCCCCCCTAGGGGCAACCCAAAAATGAATGGTAGGTAACACAATAATTTTTGACAAATGTTTTTCTCTTTTTGTTCTTGACAAATGGTTGGCTATCAATTATGTACAATGGAGACATCCTCAAACAATCTTCAAATTATCCATTTCCAATATGGAATATGTGCTCTGCTATAAGATCTCAGTATGTGATATAGTGATGAGGGTGGCAAGCTTGGAAATTGTTGGGAACTCCTTAAGTCGCCATAGCTGTCTTTAGCCATCAAATTTTTTTTTTTTTTTAGAGAGAGAATGAGATATTTTTTCCATTAATTATAGATTGAAAAGTACAAATGATTCAAGTACATGATCCAATAGTGAGAACAAAATACAAGAATTCACTAAAAAGGAATGCATAATAGAAATGCAATATAAGGAGGCATAGAAAAAGTTAACAACTTAAAGTCATAAATATAACTAAAGGTCCTGAAAAAAGCTGGAATAGTTCTTCAGCCAGTAGAGACATAAGTCGAGGTTCTTCACATTGTAGTTTTGAAGTGAAACCATAGTAACCGTGCATAAAAACTCTGACTTGATTCCTATGGAGATACAAAAAAGCCAAGAACCTAGAAGTAATATTATGTTAAGGAAAGGAAGATGAGACGGGCTTTTATGGATCAAGATAAGAGAAGTGGTCAGAAAATGAAGGCTGCAAGATGAAATTTGTGTGCTTCCCCTAGTCCATAGCTTCCAAAAGATCAGAAACACAAGAAGAAGCCATAATCAGCAGTAGGTTACCGTAAGCATCTGCCTTTCCTCTGTGGTAGTAGTAACATTCCCTATAGAACTGAAATTGCCTTTCTGTCATCTGCGTGTAAATGGCCTCTAGGAACCAAAGAGTGTAATCATCTGATATGTGCTTTTACATAATTCACGGGCCCACTGTATCTCAGAAGCTGAAAATTCTTCTAGCTTTGAAAATAATCTGTTTGGTCTCTTTCTTTTCCAATAGAAATCTTCAAAGGCATTCACTTTTGAGTGTTAATCTGACCCAAATACCTAACTGCCTCACTGTAGTCGAAACTAGTATCCAGATCACGCTTGCAAAACTCCAGATATTCTAGCAGAGTCATCAACCAAAATGATACAAACGGTCTTCTCTATCTGTAAAACTATCTGCAAAACTAACAAACACGGTTAATTCAATCGACCTGGAACCCCAGATCAAGTCTCTCGTCACAACTTATCCACCCAACCGGGCTCTGATTTGCAAACACGGCAAGTCTAAGCTCAAATTCCTCCCAATTCTGAGAGTCTGCTAACCAGCTGGATAGCCTCTCTGGGATTTTCTGGAATTCTCTAGAGCTAAAAGAAGCACTCAACAAATTATTAGAGAATTTACAGCAGTCAGGCTTCTGTCTCACACTAGACACTTCTGGCTGCTATAATTCTGCAGATCGATCATTTTTATGCTATTCATAAAGGTTTTGGTTGATCTAATTTTAGTTTCCCTTTTACCTTTTATGCCGAATCCGGCCATCTCGGACCCTTTTTCTGCTAAACTTAGCAGATCCAGATGCCTTTTCTTGCAACCCGGGCTGGTACATTAGCCCAGGTGCTATTTCCGGCCACGCTAGACCTTCTCGGCAAAAAAGCCAGTTGGTTTCGGCAGATCAGTTTGTCGTGGCCGTGATGGCCCTTTTGTTTCTTTCTTTTAACGTTTGTTAACTAATTTCGTTGTTTTACTTAAACGTTATTTTAGATTTCAATAGTTCTTTAACCTTTAACATTTCAATGGTTCCCTAGTGTAATTTATAATTTTAAAACACCTAAGGTTTAACATTCAATAAAAAAAACCCTTGCCTCTGTATTTTCTGCAAATACTTTCTCTGAGCCACGCCCCCAAGCTAGTGCCGTATCAATTCCCTCCCTTCCCAAGGCTGATCGTCCTCGATCATCTGCCTTAGGGAGTAACAATCTTTCCCAAAGCTAGTCAACTAACTATCTGCTTTGTCTGGAATCTTTCCCAATGCTAGTCAACTGACTATCTGCTTTGTCTGAAATCTTTCCCAAAGCTAGTCAACTGACTATCTGCTTTGTCTGGAATAACCACCTTTCTTTCTAAGCTAGTCACCTGACTATATCTGCCCGATAATTCTAAGGGTCTGGCTTCTGTGCTGCAGTCACAGTTGCCCCCTTCTAAATTCTAGAGCAACATTCATTTGAAAAAAACTTTCATTATCTCAAACCAAATGAATACAATGATCAACCATTCATCAAACACATGTCTACACAGACATTTTACTCTACTTGTTTTTACCCACATAGCCGATTTGAAGGCGACTTCTTTCATAGTCTTCTGCCTTTTCTTTGTCAAACTTAGCGTGGGAACTTTCAGGAACCTTTTCAGGAACTTCTTGTGCAACACGAACATGGGCAATCTGCGCAGTTGTTCGGGTTTTTGCTCGAGTATCCTCCTTTGGTTGCTCAAGATCCCCTTTGGATATGACTTTTGGACATTGGTTCTTATAGTGTGGACCTCCACATATAAAACATCCTCCGGGAGGTGCGTTTGCCTGTGCTTTGGCCATCCCGCGTTCTCCATTGCTTCTCTTCGTACGGGTTTCACCATTACTTACTTTGTACCTCTTATTCTCTCTTTCAGATCCCTTGCCATTGTCTGGCTTAAAGTTCTTCTCTTGAGGGTACCCCTCCCAGATATCATACCGTACTGTACTAGGATTGAGTTTCATCTCTGCGGCTTCAGCCTTTCGCACTGCTTCATCAATAGTCGCCGGTTCTGCAAAGCATAGCTCTGCGTATAACGGATCTCGTAATCCAGCTACAAATTTTCGCGTCACTTCACTTTCAGATAGTCCTCCTGGCTGTAATTCTCCCATCTGTACCGCTAAGTAAATGAACTTGGAATAAAAATGATGTACCGATTCATGCTCCCCTTGCTTAAAAAGATCCCACTGTCTTTTAAGATCTGGGTAATAATTTGCATGCAAGTTGTGCGACTCAAATGCTTTTCTAAAAGCTGTCCAGGTTTTTATCGGAGGTAACAATTTCTTACGACCTTGTCTCCATATTCTGGCTACGTCAGTCAAATATTTGTCCATGGCCTGCAGTTTCTGCTCCTCTGTGGCTTTTACTCTTTCAAAGAAACTTTCCCAACTTGCCAGGAATCCCAGAACTGCTGGTGGACTCCGCTTATCTCCTGCATATGTCGGCATTCCTTCTACCTTCTCCAACCATTTAATTCGACCTGTTTTGGCATTGGCAAGTGCAGTAGGAGAATCAGGTGGTGGTGAAGTAACTGGTGCCGTGCTTGCAGGCAAAGGAGGCTGTTGAAATATGTCTGGCAAATGCCCATTAAAAATTGCTACATATTCAAGTTTCCTTTGATTTTCCTCAAAATTAGCAGATGTAGGCATGCCAATCTGTACTGCAATCTGCGCAGCAACATTCATAGCCTGATTATACTGGGCTACAGGAAGATTAAACTTGTTCTGGGCCATTTCACAGGATCTTAGGATGCAACAGCTCTGATACCAATTGATACAAACGGTCTTCTCTATCTGTAAAACTATCTGCAAAACTAACAAACACGGTTAATTCAATCGACCTGGAACCCCAGATCAAGTCTCTCGGCACAACTTATCCACCCAACCGGGCTCTGATTTGCAAACACGGCAAGTCTAAGCTCAAATTCCTCCCAATTCTGAGAGTCTGCTAACCAGCTGGATAGCCTCTCTGGGTTTTTCTGGAATTCTCTAGAGCTAAAAGAAGCACTCAATTCAATCACAAATTATTAGAGAATTTACAGCAGTCAGGCTTCTGTCTCACACTAGACACTTCCGGCTGCTATAATTCTGCAGATCGATCATTTTTATGCTATTCATAAAGGTTTTGGTTGATCTAATTTTAGTTTCCCTTTTACCTTTTATGCCGAATCCGGCCATCTCGGACCCTTTTTCTGCTAAACTTAGCAGATCCAGATGCCTTTTCTTGCAACCCGGGCTGGTACATTAGCCCAGGTGCTATTTCCGGCCACGCTAGACCTTCTCGGCAAAAAAGCCAGTTGGTTTCGGCAGATCAGTTTGTCGTGGCCGTGATGGCCCTTTTGTTTCTTTCTTTTAACGTTTGTTAACTAATTTCGTTGTTTTACTTAAACGTTATTTTAGATTTCAATAGTTCCTTAACCTTTAACATTTCAATGGTTCCCTAGTGTAATTTATAATTTTAAAACACCTAAGGTTTAACATTCAATAAAAAAAACCCTTGCCTCTGTGTTTTCTGCAAATCCTTTCTCTGAGCCACGCCCCCAAGCTAGTGCCGTATCAATTCCCTCCCTTCCCAAGGCTGATCGTCCTCGATCATCTGCCTTAGGGAGTAACAATCTTTCCCAAAGCTAGTCAACTGACTATCTGCTTTGTCTGGAATCTTTCCCAAAGCTAGTCAACTGACTATCTGCTTTGTCTGGAATCTTTCCCAAAGCTAGTCAACTGACTATCTGCTTTGTCTGGAATAACCACCTTTCTTTCTAAGCTAGTCACCTGACTATCTGCTTTGAAAGGATTTCTTCTGGGCTGGTAAACTTACCATCTGCCCGATAATTCTAAGGGTTTGGCTTCTGTGCTGCAGTCACAGTTGCCCCCTTCTAAATTCTAGAGCTATCTCAAACCAAATGAATACAATGATCAACCATTCATCAAATACATGTCTACACAGACATTTTACTCTATTTGTTTTTACCCACATAGCCGATTTGAAGGCGACTTCTTTTCATAGTCTTCTGCCTTTTCTTTGTCAAACTTAGCGTGGGAATTTTCAGGAACCTTTTCAGGAACTTCTTCTGCAACACGAACATGGGCAATCTGCGCAGTTGTTCGGGTTTTTGCTCGAGTATCCTCCTTTGGTTGCTCAAGATCCCCTTTGGATATGACTTCTGGACATTGGTTCTTATAGTGTGGACCTCCACATATAAAACATCCTCCTGGGGGTGCGTTTGCCTGTGCTTTGGCCATCTCGCGTTCTACATTGCTTCTCTTCGTACGGGTTTCACCATTACTTACTTTGTACCTCTTATTCTCTCTTTCAGATCCCTTGCCATTGTCTGGCTTAAAGTTCTTCTCTTGAGGGTACCCCTCCCAGATATCATACCGTACTGCACTAGGATTGAGTTTCATCTCTGCGGCTTCAGCCTTTCGCACCGCTTCATCAATAGTCGCTGATTCTGCAAAGCATAGCTCTGCGTATAACGGATCTCGTAATCCAGCTACAAATTTTCGCGTCACTTCACTTTCAGATAGTCCTCCTGGCTATAATTCTCCCATGTGTACCGCTAAGTAGGCGCACTTGAAATAAAAATGATGTACCGATTCATGCTCCCCTTGCTTAAAAAGATCCCACTGTCTTTTAAGATCTGGGTAATAATTTGCATGCAAGTTGTGCGACTCAAATGCTTTTCTAAAATTGCCCAGGTTTTTATCGGAGGTAACAATTTCTTACGACCTTGTCTCCATATTCTGGCTACGTCAGTCAAATATTTGTCCATGGCCTGCAGTTTCTGCTCCTCTGTGGCTTTTACTCTTTCAAAGAAACTTTCCCAACTTGCCAGGAATCCCAGAACTGCTGGTGGACTCCGCTTATCTCCTGCATATGTCGGCATTCCTTCTACCTTCTCCAACCATTTAATTCGACCTGTTTTGGCATTGGCAACTGCAGTAGGAGAATCAGGTGGTGGTGGAGTAACTGGTGGCGTGCTTGCAGGCAAAGGAGGCTGTTGAAATATGTCTGGCAAATGCCCATTAAAAATTGCTACATATTCAAGTTTCCTTTGATTTTCCTCAAAATTAGCAGATGTAGGCATGCCAATGCAATCTGCACCGTCAATCTGTGACAACATTCATAGCCCCCGATTATCTTGGGCTACAGGAAGATTAAACTTGTTCTGGGCCATTTCACAGGATCTTAGGATGCAACAGCTCTGATACCAATTGATACAAACGGTCTTCTCTATCTGTAAAACTATCTGCAAAACTAACAAACACGGTTAATTCAATCGACCTGGAACCCCAGATCAAGTCTCTCGGCACAACTTATCCACCCAACCGGGCTCTGATTTGCAAACACGGCAAGTCTAAGCTCAAATTCCTCCCAATTCTGAGAGTCTGCTAACCAGCTGGATAGCCTCTCTGGGTTAATCTAGAATTCTCTAGAGCTAAAAGAAGCACTCAATTCAATCACAAACTATTAGAGAATTTACAGCATTCAGGCTTCTGTCTCACATTAGACACTTCCGGCTGCTATAATTCTACAGATCGATCATTTTTATGCTATTCATAAAGGTTTTGGTTGATCTAATTTTAGTTTCCCTTTTACCTTTTATGCCGAATCCGGCCATCTCGAACCCTTTTTCTGCTAAACTTAGCAGATCCGGATGCCTTTTCTTGCAACCCGGGCTGGTACATTAGCCCAGGTGCTATTTCCGGCCACGCTAGGCCTTGTCGGCAAAAAGGCCAGTTGGTTTCGGCAGATCAGTTTGCCGTGGCCGTGATGGCCCTTTTGTTTCTTTCTTTTAACGTTTGTTAACTAATTTCGTTGTTTTACTTAAACATTATTTTAGATTTCAATAGTTCCTTAACCTTTAACATTTCAATGGTTCCCTAGTGTAATTTATAATTTTAAAACACCTAAGGTTTAACATTCAATAAAAAAAACCCTTGCCTCTGTGTTTTCTGCAAATCCTTTCTCTGAGCCACGCCCCCAAGCTAGTGCCGTATCACAAAAGAAGTATAGTACAATGCAATCTAAATAAGTTATAGTGACCAAAGAAATGTCCAATATTATTCCATCTGTTATCATAAGAATTGTCATCATTTTGGATTCTGTGAGCAGTAGCAGTATTTTGCAAGTCATATATAATATTAATTTTAATCCAAGGTACGGAAATAGAGTGTTTCCCATGTAGACATCTGTTTCTGTGCTTCCAAATGTTCCATAAAATAGTAAAGACAGTAGTATTATAATAAGCATCATTTTGCACGAAGTAATCAACAAAATAATTTGCTTTTTTAACTCTAAGATTTTCTTCACACCAAATCCACAAGCCACTTAATTTTCTGCAATGGAAGATATGCTCCATGGATTCAGCTAAATTACAACACAGAATACAATTTGGGGAGATAGGATCAAGACCAGAGATATGTCTGTCAGGATTAAAATGCCTTGCAACCCTTTCCATGATTGGGAGGCTTTTATTGGCCATAAGCTAAATGAAATATGAGACCTTAGGGGCACAATGAGAAAGCCGGATACTTTTATAAGGCTTAATATCATCTTCGTCATTAAGATTTCGATAAAGTTTTGCTTTAGAAGATCTGTCATTGTGGGCCAGCAGCTTGTAGATTGCAGAGACTTTATAGTTCTCTTTACCTTTACACTAGTCCAATCTTTGTGACAAGAGATAGGATTAATGTTAAAATCAAACAAACTGGCTTTAATATAATTATAAAGTCTCCTATCAGTTGAGGTACCTCTAACCTCATAGTCTAGGTAATCCATTTATTGTTAACCCTTAAATCACCAAGAGTAATGACCCCAGCACTCTTCCATTTCTTGTAAATCCTTAGATGCTTAATGGCCAAAGGAGCATCCCTGGATTGAGATAAAATAGGATTCCAAAAAATAGATGTATGCATTTGGGAGAAATGCAGATTTTGATGATCAAAGCAACTTGAAATCCTATTCCAAGCAAGATATTTCTCATAATAGGGGAGATATTGGGAGCAGGTTGAATATTGAAGAAGGCTTAGGAGAGAAGATGATGCTCAATGGAAGGTTGATCGACATAGGGCACCCCTGTTTCACACGTATATTGCTTATCACCCCTTCCTGGCATTCTTTGAAGTAAGGAAAGGACAATTGCACAAGTACCTTTTCATATAATATCTTGACTGATTGCTTTAGTTCATCTGGCACTCCAAGTTTCTCCATACGTTCCCATAGATTACTTTTGTCCACCATATCGAACGTTTCTGCGAAGTCTACAAAGAGCGCATAGAGCGGTTTTCTCGTTCCTATAACTGTATCCATCATTGCCCTCAAAGTAAGCAAGTGGTCTATGGTAGACTGCTTGGGCCTAAAACCTGCTTGCCCCATGGCCCGTACCTCCATTTTTTCAGCCCATCCACTTATTTTGCTGTTAACCATAGAAGCAAAAAGCTTAGCATATATGTTACTGATCATAATCATCCTATAATTGCTCGAATCTGACTTATCACCAGCTTTGTATAAGGGGATAACCCGGTTTATTTTCCAATCTCGTCGGAAGCCTTCTCTCAATATCACATTCATCAGTTTTAACAATATCTTGTGAATCGCCTCTCCTGGCCATTTAAACATCTCTGCAACCAGCCCCAAAGTGTCCGCAACTGTGCTTGTTGCTTCACGCTTATGATAATGGAAATTGGAACGTGATCTGGCTCTGTTCTTTCTTTTTCAATGTCCATATTAGAAATCAGCCCTATTAACTTTGGATTAGCTATCACCATGTCCACCACATTGGCACCTCTACAAATTAGTTCACTTGAATTCAGATATATTTTAAGGCCAATATAAATAATCATATTAAGCCCTATGCGCATATTTAAAATAGGGAAAACTTCTGAAATACCCTTATGTTTTGCTAAAATTAACAAAACGCCCCTAGTTTTGGGGGTATTTTAATAGAAATGATTACAACTTTTTTGTGATGATCCAAATGAGAATGAGCCTTTCAGAGCTATTGTAAAGGAGGATGAGATCTTTCCATCAAAGGTAAGATGAGATAAATCGGAGTCTTAAATCACAAGTTATGATATTTTTAATACACAAGAAAATTGTAGAAATTTCAGAGGGATTTACGAGATCATAACTTGAGATTTCGGAATCCGATCCAGGAGATGTTAACTTACATGGAAAGATCTCAACCTCTTCTACAATATATTGGAAAGACTCATTCTCATTTGGATCATCACAAAAAAGTTATGATCATTTCCATAAAAATACCCCCAAAACTAGGGGCATTTTGTTAATTTTAGCAAAACATAAGGGTATTTCAGAGTTTTTCCCTTTAAAATATGATTTTCTTGCGATGTCCTCCTAATTCTATCAGCTGATTTTCTATGCTATTCCAGTTCCTTCATCTCATTTACATCATTCATTTCCATCCATAATGGATCCCCTTTAGTACTTGTCATAACTGCTTATCGTTGTGCAGTTCTGCCATTAAAGTTGCCCATTAGGATCTCCTCACCTTGGTGCATTAATTTCAAGACGTTTTGTTCTAAATCAAAAACGAAAACATCCCTATCTATCTGCCCATCATTATAAATCGGTGATTCTCGTGGTCGATAATAGCACCCTGCTATAAACACTTTATTCATTGATCCAGCTATTTCAAGCTAGATATATTGCATAAATTTCATCTCATGTACCGAATGGACTATTTCTCGGAGCTTCGACCTTATGTAGCAGGCAATTTTGCCATATGCTTTAAGTCTCCAATGCTTATCTCTGAATGATTACTCTTGTAGCATCTATTGTATATTCGGTTTTCCTATTACAGAGTCGTCAAGTATACCTCACGGCAAAGCTTCTATATTTCACATAGACTGGTATGCGAGTTTGCTGGAAGATTTTTGAAAGGATGATTGATCCGAAACCTATTGTTTGCTTACTCCTTTACCGGGTTGTACATTTGCATCTTGGATTCAAATAATTTCTTTGATTTGATTCTATTAAAAATGTGCTACAAATGTACTGAGCTGACCCACTGGGAAAAAAGCAGCGGAGTTTAATAGAGATTACTAGGATTGTGTTTGCTACCATAAAACTGTCTTCTCTCATCTATTGTCACAATATAGCTCGTTTTACAGCTTTTTCATCGAATCCATATCTACATATCTACGGCTATCAAATTTTAAGAACAAAAATGCTTGCAACTTTTGATGGCGTAAAACAAAGACTGATATCAAACAAAACAAGGTGGCTGTGACTATGGTGTCAAACAAAAATAGGTTGCCCATGTGTTCTGTTGCAGAGCCACACAGTTCTTTATGAAAAACAAAACCATGCTCGTGCTATTCTTGTATGTGCTTTGGAGATAAGATGAAGCAGAAGACAAGGACACTTCTCTAATGGGGGTAATGCTAGATGAACTTCTAACAAAAGCTTGTGACAGGGTATATGGGAGGCAAAAGAGGAAAATAGAGAATAGGAAAAGATTCAAGGGGACGGCATGGTACGATGATGATTGCAAAAAAGCAAAAAAGGAAGCAAAATTATAGAGGGGGTCAGAGAAATACGAAGAGTTAGAAAGGGCATATACAAGACTGATAAGGAGGCAAAGGAAAGTTTGCATGGCAGAACAACAACAGAGGAAAGTTGCTATATGCTAAGGACGTGGAGTCCAAAGAGGGCTTTTAGTCTAAAAGGGGGCCTATTGTCCAAAGAGGGCTTTGGTCCAAAGATGGACCAAAGGGGCGTGCATGCTATATAGTAGCTCGGGGGAGAGCTCTGGGGCGGCTGTGTTCTAGCTGAGAGCTCGTGGTTGGGTGGTGAGATAGCATGCCACGTCAAGTGTCTGTTTTAGTGGTATCAGAGCGTTAAGTTTCGATGGGTGTTCCATTAGAGATGGGATTGGTGCTTACACAAGTAACTCCAAGCAAGGCATACTCATGGTTGTTCTGTTATGGATTTTGTGGATCCCGACTTGTGTTTGGCAACGAGTATGAATTCTAGTATGGCTAAGCTATGCTTTGTAGCTGGGTTCTGGCCTGGGCAAGCATAGAGCTATGCATGTAAGATAATGAGGTTTTTGTCTTAAAGTACTTAAAATGTGTCCCTTGGTTTATGACCTTGTGGCGATACTCTTAAAAAGGCAATAATCTTAAGGAATGTGTGAATGTGTATAGATAAGGAACGGCCAAGGCCTAGTCTGTGTCATATCTCATTTAGACGACACACTCTAGAACAAGTATATGCCATGAAAGTTACCTCATGACATAAAGGAAAAAGTTACGCGTTATGAACAAAGGCGAGACAAGATTGTCCACAAAGGGGAGCCTCTATTGGGTTTTTAAAAAAAAAAAAAGAAAAAAAAAACTTAAGGGCACGTATTCCTTTTTGGTGGCAAAGTATTTCTTTTGATGGCAAAGGGGTAGACTAATTCATAAGGAATAATCTAGGCCAAAGACGTCTTTACGTGAGTGTTCAAAGCTAACAATTAGAACTTGCCATATCAAAGTTAAAAGATATGACATGAAGATAAAAATTAAACGATAGGAATAAAGGCACATAAAGGATGTCAATAAAGAGGGGCCTTTATTGTACAAAGACAATAATAGCTCGTGTATTGCTTGTGGTGCTTTATATACCAAAGGGGGCCTTGGTGCCTACAAAGATAATAATAGCACGACTATATTAAGGTCAAGCATGTTGGTTGACGTACAACTCAAAAGCCCATGCTTAAAGGAGGATATGATAGTTGGTACCAAGTTTTGGACTATTCTCTCACACCAAAGACCCTCATGTTTTCCTTGATGCTCTTTTTGAGACATAGAACATATATATGTCTATTCTCCAGGAAAAGGGGACAAAAGTGGCATGAGCATAGGGGTCTGGCATTAGACTCTTCATGATAGAAGTAGCAACAGAAAATCATTCTGGCTAAGTAGAAGATTTGGGTTCTGGAATCTCTTAGATCCACAATCCTCAAGGTCAGTAGGATTTAGTTGTCTTGGTATTTTATTTTGTCTTGTAATGCAGGGCAGTCTCCCTCTGGTGTGCAGTTGTGGTTGGTGATGCTTAGGTTGTCACCAAGGAATGTGTGTTACGAGTTTAATCCTTTAGTTGATTGGGTTACTCGTACCCTTGGGTTAGCCTTGGCTAGCGGGAGTGAGAACCTTTGACGTTGTTGAAAAAAAAAACAATTATTCTAAACCCATTCCAATAGTTTAAAACGTTTGGCAATGAAAACTTGTTCTGTGTAGTTGGTGGTTTTGCGTCCTAAGTCTAGTGCATCTCCATTGAATGAGTGTCAAACTGTCTTTTTGCAATATTTTGTCTTCTTCCTGGACAAGACTTGCCTAATCAAGCTCTTCCTTGGAGAATGCATGGCCAACAAACAAAGATTCGGCGCCAACTTGAGGAGTTCCTTCAAGCTGGATTGATCCGCTATAGTTTTTCACCTTTTGGTGCTCCTGTCTTGTTGGTCAAGAGAAAAAGATAGTTCTTGGCGCCAAAGTTCCAAGGTGCCAAAGTTTTTAGCCGTCTTGATCTTAAGTCAGGGTATTGGCAACTTAAGGTTGCGCCTGAAGATGTTCATAAGACTGCGTTTAGGACAACCTTTGGTCATTATGAGTTTTTGGTCATGCCATTTGGACTTACAAATGCGCCAGCTTCTTTTGCGAGGCTAATGGGGCGAATATTTGAAGATGTGCATGGCGTTTATGTTGTCGTGTTCTTTGATGACATATTAGTTTTTAGTAAGTCCGAGGAAGATCATCACTTGCATTTGCGGGAGGTTTTCCGTCGGTTAAGGGAGGAGTCTATTACTCTTAATCCTAAGAAAAGTATCTTTTTCCAATCGGAAATTGAATATTTAGGTCATATTGTTTGCGCTGAGGGTCTTAAAGTTGATCTCAGTAAGGTACAAGCAATAGTGGATAGGCCAGTACCTACTTCAGTTGCTGCGTTGCGTTCCTTTTTGGGCTTACGCAGTTATTATAGGAAGTTTGTACAGAATTTTGCTCATTTAGCTTCAGATTTGTATTTGTTGCTACGAAAAGATGTTCCTTTCCACTGGCATCATAATCATCAGTTTGCTTTCCAAGTTTTAAAGGATGCCATGGTTAATCCTCCTGTTCTGCGTTTGACAAAGTTTGGTCTACCTTACTTGTTGTGTGTTGATGCAAGTGGTATGGCTTTGGGTGCAGTTTTGATGCAGGATGGTCATCCTATTGCTTATAACAGTCGGAAGTTTTCTGACAAGGAAAGTAGATCTAGTATTTATGATAAAGAATTTCTGGTTATGCTTTGAAAGTGTGGCGACACTATCTCTTAGGGTCGACGTTTGACTGACCATCAAAGCATTAGACGCTCGGAAAGGAAAGTGAATTGGGTTGTTTTTATGCAACAATATGATTTCTCCAACGACTATCGTTTTGGTAAAGAGAATGTTGTATCGGACGCTTTAAGCTGACATTTTGTTGTTTGTTCTCTCTCTCTATAGTACAATCCATCCATTGGGAAGAGCCATTGTATGCCACCGACCATGGTTATCCGGAGATGTGGTTATTGGTTCAAAGTGGAAATGCTTAGGGGTATAAGATCGTTAATGGGTTCTTGTACAAAGGTCCAAAGCTATGCATATTGTTCTTAGGAAGGTCCATGATATGCCTATTGTTGGGCATTGTGGCATGGGAGAGTGATTTCGGCAAAGATTAAACCATATTTTGTGTGGTCTGGATTGTAGAGAGATGTCTTCCTTCCTATTAGTCATTGTGTGACTTGCCAATGGATAAAGAAAGCGAGCAAGAAGCCTCTTGGTGTTCGTTTATCCTTACGTATTCAGGAAGCGAAGTGGACGCCGATTATTATAGATGTTATTGTCAGTTTTTCCACAAGTCCTCGCAAGAATATTGGCAATTGGATGGTTGTTTGGACAATTTGAATAAGTTGACAGCTTATACTGCAGCTATGCTCTTTATCAAGAAGATGTTTAGGCTACATAGGTTGCCTAAAGGTATTGTATCTAATTATAATACAAAGTATACCAGTAAATTCTGTAAGGCATTACTTATGCAGTTGAGAACTGAGTTAAGGTTCTTTATTACAACTGATGGACAACCTGAGGCGGTGAACAAGGTTATTTGTTCCATCGTAAGAGGGTTTGTCAAAGAACATCAAGGTCATTCAAAAGAGTATTTGCCTATAACTGAATTTGTATACAATAATGCCTATCAATCTACCATAAAGATGACACATGTTCAGACCATCTATGGTTAGCCTGTGCAGAACACACTTTTTGGAGTGTGTAAGGATGTTCCAGATGCTGATGATTTAGTTATTGAGCATAAGGATCTCATGGACTTGCTTCACCCTTTTGCAGCAGAGGACTGCTGCAATGTCAAGAGGGGGGGAATGCTATATGCTAAGGACGTGGAGTCCAAAGAGGGCTTTTAGTCCAAAAGGGGGCCTATGGTCCAAAGAGGGCTTTGGTCCAAAGATGGACCAAAGGGGCGTGCATGCTATATAGTAGCTCGGGGGAGAGCTCTGGGGCGGCTGTGTTCTAGCTGAGAGCTCGTGGTTGGGTGGTGAGATAGCATGCCACGTCAAGTGTCTGTTTTAAAAGTATGTCAATTGAAACATCATCCGAGAGATTTCTGGAAAGTTTTCAAGAGAAAGGTACACCAAAACAAAATAACAGATCAGAAGATTTGGATAGATCACCTTAATAAATTATATCACTTTGGGGCAGAGAAAATTGAGATACCGGAGGTTCAATAGGAGAAGGTTTCGAAGAGGAAGAAGTAAGAAGGGTGCTATATGCCCTAAGTAACAACAAAGCTCCAGACGTGCTGGGTTTCACCACAAATATCTTCAAAGCGGCAGGAAATGAATTCATTACACTGATAACCGGTATCTTCAACAAAGCCTTAACAGAAGGCCTCCCATATAGCTGGTAGTGTAACAAGGTGATACTGTTATTCAACTGAATCCTGGGAATTACAGAACTATAATGGTGAGCAGCGGGATGGCGAAATGGTATAGCAAAGCAATAGAAATGAAATTGACAGATTGGGCAGAAAGGAATAGCAAACATGCAAGAAAGCAAGCAGGGTTCAGATCGAATCACTCAACAATAGACCACTTGGTAACGTTGAGTGTAATAATAGAACAAACAAGATTACTAGAGAAAATAATGTATTGTTGTTTTGTTGATTTTAGAAAGGCTTTCGATACGGTACCAAGGTATAAACTTTTGCAGAGGCTGAGGGAATTGGATTTACCACATCAGCTATTAGTGTCTATAACCAGACTATATGAAAAAATGGAAGCCAAGATAGGATTAGAAGAAGAAGGAGTGAAATATATGGGGGTGAAGCAAGGATGCCCACTTTCACCGAAAATCTTTGGGTTATACATAGATGCCCCAGGTGAATTTATAAGAATGAGAATGAGAATGATTTGTTATCGTCCACTGAGGCCAATCGGCCTATGGGACCCATAAGGAGCAAAGATGGGGATACTGAGGCTCTGACTATCTCCGAGGCCAAAGTGCCATGTATGCTCTATGCGGATGATCTAATCTTGATGATCCTGAACAAGGATTGCTTAGACGAGTTTATGGGAATTCTGGAAGAATTCTGTTAAAGACAGGTCTGACAGTTAACATTGAGAAAACAAAGATAGTCAGCTTTGGAAAAATAGACAAGAATAGAATAGAATAGAATAGTTTTTTTAACGTCCACGGAGACCAATAGGTCATATACATGGAAGAAAAGGTCATATACATGGGGCAAAAGATCCAAAAAGTAGAGGAATACAAATACTTGGGGTACAAAACAATAATTAAAGGGATGTGGACGCAGGGTTTGGAAGAGAGATGGCAGGTAGCAATAAAGAACTATTATGGAATGGGGGGGGGGTGTAAAAAGGGTATGTTCAACATAACAGTGGCCCCAGCTATGTTATATAGAATTGAAGTGTGGGAAGAAGCACTAAAGCGAGGAAATAGAACAAAGGGGAGGGTCTAATAAAACACTTTCGATGCAGGGAACTAGGAATTGGGTAGAAGCATGAAAGGGTGGGCAAAAAAAGCGCCAGTATTTAACATTTACAAATTCAAAATGTAAGGAAATCCCTCCCCCTCCCCCCCTCCCCAAAAGAAATTATTATTCTTGGAAGGAGGTATCATTAATGTTTTAGGGGCAAGAAAATAGGGGAAATAATTTCGAACTCTCCTCCCACTCTGTTCAACCTCCCTCCCGCTACCGAAAGCTTGATATTTATATTCAAACCTCCATAGCCAAGATCAGGACCTCCATAGCCAAAAGCTTGTATTTTCAGAGAGCCTGAAGCACCAAGGAAGAGCCATCATGACGAAGCAGCTTGGAACAAAGACATCTCCAAGGAAATCTCCTCGCAACAAACCTGTAAAGCACATGCCAAGGTCTCCCACTAGAACTGCAGCCCAAAAACTCAAGAGTGAGTCTTCTTCAGATCGGAGGTCTTGCAGCCTGAGTTTGACAAGGTAAGCATCAGACAACTTAGGAGCAGCAATTTTGATAGCATATTTCCAGGGTTAGTGCAAATAGTGCAGGATGTTTGGGGTTCTGAAGCCCCTGCTGTTAGGGGTTATCAAGAATGCAGGATTAAGCCTATTTGGATGTCAGATTTTTTTTTTCTGTTTATGAGCACGTTTTTTGTAGGAAGGATCTTGCAAATCATCACATTCCATTGTATTTTGCTCGAGCATATGCACTTTCATTACAAAGGAATAAGCATCAGTGTTGTTACGTACTTACCGTACCTATACGGTACTGTAAGTATTTTACGTATCATACCTCGTAACGTACCTCTGAGTTTTTAACGTACCGAAAAAAAAACCAGTACGTTAAAAAGTGTTGTTACCGTACCTATAAAATACGTACCGTACCTATAAAATACTTGTAAAATACTTACAGTACCTATAAAATACCTATAAAATACGTGCCGTACCTTTAAAATACTTACCGTACTTGTGTTGAAAACTCCAAAAATTTAAAGCAAAAACATTTCATTTTTCATTCCGTACGTACCGTACCTCTGGTACGGTATGCTAAGTACTTGAAAGGTACCGTACCCGTACGGATCCAACACTGATAAGCATTGATTGGGATGAGGTGAAAGCAAGTGCAAGTCTTTATTCAAAAGGCCCTTAAAAAGAATCTGACCTGACAGGATTAGCTACAGTAAAATCTTCCAATGTTAAAGCTACTAAATGTATGCCTCAGGTAGAATTGGGGCAGCAGTTGGAAATGATGAAAAGGTGGAAGGAAAGAAGATCATTAGATTCTGCCTCCACGCTTGATGAAATACAAACTTTAAAAGAGAAAAGGAAAGCAATAAAAATTAATCTGTTGAAGCATGAGAGTGATAAGAGCTTTTTGACAAGACTTGTGCAAAGTAAAGATGCACAAATATGTGAGCAGTTCAGTATCATGGCAGGTTTAAAAGCAAGCGGGAAGCCAACTGATGTGCAAATGGCTTTGGCATCCCATTTAGAGGAGGAGAATTCAAGTTTTATTTGCTGACTTAGATGCTCTAATGATTCCCATTGATTGTTAAAAGGCTGATTTGCAAGAATTAGAAACTGCCATCGAAAAAATCAGCAAGGATTTGGAAGTTAATTCCAGAGAATAGAATCAAGGAGATGACTAAGGATTTGAAAAGATCATGCCCAATAGGTCTGCAGCCCGCTCCAATACTCGCAGCAAAATGGAGCGCTTCATCCTCACATATTACCAATGCTTGCATACACGTGTACATGATTGTTCATGGTTTGAATACCTGCGACACTGCTTAGGAATCCCTTTTCAAGGTACATCTGTTTCTATTCTCATTACATAATTAGTTTGAGTGTAATTAGATGTAGTTAGTTTCCATCATGTATATAACTGGATTAGCATTTGATTTGGCATGGTTTTGGCTTTACTGTATGAAAGAGGAAATGTATTTGCTTCTGTTCTTTACATTTACATGTGCCATGAAGTGCTTTTCTAGAATTTCTTTACATTCAATGCTGAATGTTGTATTTGATAGGGTGTATTGCATATGACTTCGTTCTTCACATTTACATGTGTTCTGAAATGCATTTGAATTTCGTATTTGGTTTTCCTTTACATTCTGATAAGAATGCACACTAATGTACTTCTATTTTGTCGTTACATTATCAGCAGAAAGTTTGTCTGTAGTAAAAATCTGGTTGCATCTTTTAACATTTATTCTGTTTTGATTTGCGTCTCCTTACTTTTTCTGCAGATTTTGCTTCTATCTACTCTACATCTCCCCTTGATTCTGAATTAAGTGTTTACATTTCTTGTTTGCTTATGATTCCAATTATGTCAATGCAGATATGGACAGTATCAAGAAAGCAAGAGCTAAAACTGCAGGTAAACTAAATAATTCATGTTTCTTGCACTATGCATAAGTTCTCTCTATTTCATGTTCTTATGTTGTAGGTGAAAAGAAGAATGTTGTTGGGAAGGGATTGCATTTACCATTCTCAAACATCCCAGTTGCTGAACCTGGCATAAAAGATGATGATGCTATCGATGTTAGAAGTCCATCCACATCTACATCACCTTTGAGAATTGCAACAACTCATAAGCAATCACTGCACGTGGAGAAAACTTCAGAAATGTAGAAGGTAGGATGATTACGGTCTGATTACATTATGATTGCATCTGTTGTAGTTAGAGTGCACTAATGTGAGAAATTTTGCAGTAGAGGCTGTTTTCTAAAAAGATATCCCAACTGTGGAAGCCAAGCTGCAACCCAACTGTTGAAGCCAAGCTGCTACTATTGCAGCAACAAGCTGAAAGCCCAGAAAGTAATTGTTTCTCCTTTTCAGGGTTTCTTTTTTTTTTCTGGTATCTTGAAACTTATGTTGATGTGTTTACAGATAAAATTGCTGAAGATATTGGTGATGACATTGGAAACAATCCTCAAGCTTCTGTTGAAGTTCAAGTTGAGGAAAAGACGGGTTCTTTGGCAAGTACATTTTTCTTTTTTTTTGTCTTGCTTTCAGAAGACATTCGAATGAAGCACTTTCTTTACTTAAGAGACTTGCGACGATTCAATGGAGCCCGATGATGTTGAAGAAGCCTTGGAGATTGCAGCCAAGGCAACAAAAGAATTTATGGTCAAAGCTGATGCCAAAATAGTTGGGAAAAGGAAAGTGCAAACCAGAGCAGGGACATCCGCTGCAAAACGGTAAGTGCTAGCTTACCTGCATTTAGTTATACTTTAGTAGCTTATTAAATTTTACTTGTTTTTGCAGGTCTAAACCACTCATTACAGAAATTCGAAGGTATCAATTTATGCTTTTTTTTTTTTTTTTGTCATGGATCAATTGTTAATATGACACCAACATCTTGGACCTGATAACAAAAATGAGGACAAGAATAAACTTATAGAATTCACACCATTCAAGAACTGTCCACCAGCTCCACTGAAACTGGTTGCATCTGACATAGCACTTTTATGTGCAAGAACCTCAAGAACCTCAAGAACCTCACAAGAAGTTTCTGTATTTTTTATCACCTTCCCATCATTTTTTCTTTGTTCTGCCTGAAGGCATAGTTTGGCTATTGTACCTTCTCCGTCATGTGTGCCTTTCCCATGTCCCGAGCCAAAGAAATTCCACTGCATTCTCATCTTATGTCGATGATGATACCTAGTTACATGATAGAATGCTCTTCTCGACTTGAATATGTAGCATAATAGCAGGGGGTTTTCTTTGTGTTTTTGTATGCTTTTCACTAAGGTTTTCCTATGATTTCGTGATGTATTCAAATGGATGTACTAATGCATACATCTAGAGTGCACCATTTCTGAGCCATTGATTTTAGCCCTTTTTTTCAATGGTCAACAACCAATGGCTCACAACAAAAGCCCTTTTTTTGTGCATGTGGTCATAATGGGCACATGAAGGGCCATTGATTTTAGCCTTTTTTTTTCAATGGTCAACAACCAATGGCTCACAACAAAAGCCCTCTTTTTGTGTGTGTGGTACATAATAGGCACATGAAGGGCTTGAAGGGCGCATGTAGTGCAGTTTTCCCACTGGCAACACATTTCTTATCATAAATTTTGATCCAGAGCTCGATTTGAGATGATTTTTATTGCGTTGGAAAGCTCTCTCCGAGATCTTTTTGATAGTGTATGATATGGATATGTTTGGTTAAGTTATCTATGCTAAAACAACAATTTTTCAGCCGGGTTTGGTAGGCTTTCACATCCTACCAGCTGATTAATACAGGATTGCGCTATTGGATATTGTTTTATGGCTCATTCCGAATGAAGCTTGCAAAAAATTACCATGCATTTTTAGATTTTGAGGCAGTTATTAAGCAAATTTTAAGGCTTCTAGATCCTTGTGCTAACAAGCAGAAAAGTTTTCCACTTTGGTTTCTCACCACAAGAATCCATGGAGGCCAAAGGCTGCTGTTAAATTCCAGTTGAAAAATGTTTGTGTATGGGTGTTGCAAACTTTATGACTTTCAGAATAATGGGATCAATCTGCTCTATCTTTATGGTAACTTTTACTTATGTTCTATTTATTTTATTGTGATCAAATTCAAAAGCTACAGGTGATGAAAGCCTCAAATGAATTCTAGTTTTTTTCTGGTTTGAATTCTAATTTTTTTGTCACAGGGGGGGTTGGGGGTGGCGTCCCTAAGGCCCCGAAGGGGCCAAAAAAATTTTTTTGCAACACAAACCAACACATAACAACCAACACATAACAACCATTGACATTAACAACCAACACGTAACTACCATGAACATTAATTAACACAACCATTGGGTCCAACACATTTAAATTAAAATCCCCCTTAAACCCCCTTTGGTTTGGGTGCATATTCACATGGGGGGTGACGTAGGGCAGCGAGAGCCCTCATAATTGTATTTTGCACGTACGAAGTCAACACCATATAGTATTCCGCTTGAAATCTTATAGTATTTTGCGAATCTTGTTATACAGTATAGCAAATTTTGTACTTGCATACCTCACAAACGAAGAACTTTACGTACGGTGTAGATTAAGAAATAAGGGGTGAATATGCCTATTCAACAGCTCTCGTTGCCCGGAGTCACCCCCCGTGTGAATATGCACCCAAACCAAAGGGGGGGCTGCACACCCGTCAGCCCAAACTAAGTGATATTTCATATGGCCAGCACCATTTTCTTTCAGCCAATTGGGGTGAATCTTGAATGCTTGTTGTATAAAGTGGGGAAGTGCACACATTTCCTCATTTTATCCTTTACCTTGAACATCATGATGTGGACCAATATGCTGATTTGTTCATTGTACCAATGTTGTACTTGAATCTCATTGAATGGCTTCAAAGTAAAATTCTTCGAGAAATCAACAACCGATAATACGGTATCATCACGAAGATTCTTCATTCCTTGAATTGTTTGCTCTGCCAATGTGCCACAAAGTTATGATATACAAATTTTGACATATGATCAAACATGTTATCCAACATATTACTGGAGCTGCCTTTCTTGTCATAGATGTGCCAATCAAGCATTTGATCAATCTGCTCATTGTTTTCTCGTGTGCACAACTCAATTAATTGTTTTCTACAATTTTCACAATCTAATTTGATATATTGTAGCTTATGTCACTCGTTGCCTGCCGCTCTGTCACATACTATAGCCCTCCAAAATATGCTAACATTATCAAATATCTTGTTCGTGGCTTGACATATCCCAGCATGAGCTTCAGATGCGCGCACACACCAATTGCATGAACAATTTTCATGGAGTCTTGACCTCATCAAATTAAATGCCTTCTTGTACGCAACAGCATGTGCTTCTTTCCTTTAGCTTTCTAATGTAGGAAGGTTTGAAGTATTCAAATTGCCTAAGCCGAATTCGAACCTCTGGATACTGAGGAATAATTCAGCCTGTAAAATTACAAAGTTACATAAAATTAGTCATCTCATTACATTACATACTTTTCTTTTACATATTCAAGACCCTAAACTCCCACACATACATGTATATTCTCACATACATTTTATTTCATTTACTATACAGTCACATAATTTCTTGACAATTAATACATCTCCACGCTAATTTCTTCTTAGTTACTACCTACATCTACAATACATCCAGAATTGATTTTACTGCCGATGTAAATGCACAACATTCATTTGCAAACTAGCTAACTTTCCTGTGGAGAAAACGTAAACAGATGTACATATACGTATTGTCATGAAGTAATTTGACATTTCCATTTAGAGCAAACTAGTGCAGACTACATCTACATTACATTCAAAAACTAAAGAAATCTATTACAAACTTTACATCAGTGGAAACAAAAGGTCCAAGTTACAAAATAAAAAACATTTTTACTTCTGTAAAAAAAGATGCAATTACATCTAAATTAAGTTTTGCCACTTACAGAGCAGCTCATACCTGTGTAATGTCAATATATTGAATTGGTTGTGTCCTCTTCTTCATGACATTTCTAATTTTTTGTGAAGCCTTTGACTTATTTAACCAAAACTGAGCAACCATATCCTTCATAGCCTGATCTATTTGGATTTCGGCCTGCTAATGCCCACAGATTTGTTACACCTAGTGACATTCTTTTTCTTCTCTCCACTGCTAGTTTCATATTTCTAGAATGTATTTTCAGCAATTTAGTTGCTAATGAAGTCTTCTGTAATTCTCCTTCCTCTCCAACCACCATAGATAGGACAGAATGCTTTGCAGCAAGTTTATCATTGCTATTTGCATGCTTGACATCTTGGAGGCCATCCTTTAGATTCTTTACCAGTTCTGTCTTCACAATAGCCTCTTGAGGCCTTCCAATGACTGGCTCAAATAAGAATTGCAATCTTTTGTCCTGCAATAATCTTTCTGCAAATATACTTTGTTGTTTTGGAGTCAAATTAGATACCTCATTCATTATGAGATTTACAGCAGCATTCACCTTTCTTCTAATTGACTTTGTCACGTATCCACCCCTACAAACCCTTTGTTTCGATTTTCTTTGCCTGGTTGTAAGAGTGCTTTGTGAAACTTCATCAACAGGAGGATTGAAATCTGATCCCTTTGCTGACTCTGAAGTGCTTGCATGAGTGTCCAATCCTTCTTCCATAGTTTCTTGTTCAACTGGTGCTTTAAGACATCGATCCATTCTGCATAAGGGAGATACAACATCCTGCACAAAAACTCAAATTGTCAAGCAGATTTGTATTATTGTTCGAAGGAAAGGGATTTAAATTTCTTCAACATACATTTGATTCTTGACATGCATTCGATTTAGGAGCAGCTACAATTGATTTGGGGCAAGTTTTTCCTGAGGTAGAATTCATTGGAGCCAATGTTTGATTGGTTGAGGGAAGTTCAAAATATGCGCCAAGATTTCGGGAGAATGGGTATAATTATGGAGCATATTGGACAGGCAACTCTATGTAAAATTTAAAATATACATTACAAACTTTAACCTAGTTCATTTTTCTACATTAATATACAAAAAAATTCAAACATCCTTTTATGCTTCTACCCGATTGCTTACTTGAGTAAAAATATGGCGAACAGATCAAAGGAGAAACTAGTAAGACAGGCGATTGAGACCTCGATTGAAATGGCCAGAGAAGGTAAAGGAGGGTGGGTGTCTGAACTCATCATATAGGCAGATAGGCTAGGATGTGATGTTTGGTGGGAAGTGAAAAATAAGCTATTAAATGGGGAAAAGGGGCACAAAAAAAGTTACTTTAGGTATGGATAGAAAAATAACCGGGTGTAAAGCTAGAAATATATTTAGAAATGATAAATCATGAGAGGAGTATCGGACATGACATATACACAGATAGTAACCAGTCAAAGGCAACAAGAATCACATTGTATTCAGAATAGGTAACCATAAGTTATGAATTGAGCGGGAAAGATGGCAACGACCGATAGTGAGAAGAGAGGACAGATTATGCCAGCTTTGTGACCTACAAAAGATCGAAGACGAGGAACATGTACGGAGCAGATATCCAGCATATGAAGCGATAAGAATGAAATGGGGCAACGTCAATTGGAGAATTCCAGTGGGAAAAGCAACAAGAGAGGTAGCCACAGCAGGTGGCATAGCCAAAGCCGTGAAACAGATCTTAGATGAGCACGATAACATGTAGAGAACGCAAAAAAGATTGCAGGATACCACCAAAGGAGATGATACGTCAGCAGCCCCTTGAGGTAGCAATACAGGCATACAGGGATGGGAGAAAGTGATTTTTTTCCAGATTAAAAATTTGGGTTTTTTTCACCACTTTCATCGACCTTTATGACTACGATAGTCACCCTAAAAAAGTATAAAAATGTCATATCTGGAAAGCTTAGCACTGTATTAAAAAATACTAAAAAGGATGTTGAATCGGTTGCAGAAATAGTAAAAAGGGGAAAGAAGGGGCCGGATGGGTCAGACTCAGACACTGACTTTTCTATTTACTCTGAACAGGGGAAAAAAGGGTCCGGTGGTTCTAAGGGCACATGTGCAGGTGTAACAGAGGCATGCGATGTGGCAATAACGGGTGCCATACAGGGAGATTTCGACCAAGCAGAGGTTGGGCGACATCATCTTGTTGCCCTCAATTTTACAATGCAAAATGCAGATGGAAGTCTTCAAGCACCGCTAGAGGGTATTACAGGAGATCAATTGACCAAAGATGATCTGATGCAAGCAGTGGTTTAGATAGCCTTACATCACTCGCTTATGTCCATGAAGATGTCTATGGAGATCTCTGTGCAAGGTATGGCAAACGAGTTTTTTCTGTTAGCTCATGTGCAGAATGAAGCAGATAGATGCCAAGCTACCATGAAAACTGAGTGAGAAAGCTTCCGAGCTCAGATGAAAAATGAAATGGAAATTTTTAAACAGTCAGTGATGACTCAAGATCATGATGTTAAAGAGTCTAGTTTGATAAAGTAATAAAGAATAATGAAGATGTTCTTGAAGTAAAAACCCAACTGTCAGCATTTATTAAAGAACAAAAAAGGAAAGAGAATACATTGAATCTAAGAATTGTGGACATGCCCGAGGAAACTGAGGAGTTGAATCAAAGAATTAGTCATGGGATTATTTGAACAGGATCTCCAGATCATAGATGCGGGAGTATAGAAAAGCTGAACAGCAGTAATAGGCATATTGTTATGAGATTTTGCTCTGTAGAAGATAAACTTAATGCTTTAAAAAAGAAAGTTCTGTTGAAAGGGAAGAGAAATATATATATAAATGATGATCTCAATAAAAGCCAGTTGCAAGAATACAAGGCACAGCTTCAAATCTTCAAGGAAGCAAAACAAAGTGGTAAAAAGGCTTACTGGCATAGAGGTAAAGTCGTCATAGAAGAAGCTACATAGGAATTGGAGATCATCAGGGTTATGTGTTGGAATATTAACAGTTTGAACTCTACTAAGATATGTACTATGAATGATGTTGTAGAACAAGCATATGTACTCTGATACCACTATGACGCTCCTAGAATCTATACGATGCTCCCATCATACAAATATGGCAATTCCCCTCCCGTGGCGACTACATCACTGGTAGGGCCCTCCGTCATACTCGGACCACTTGGGATGACCAAGTGTCCGAGCGAGGAACACGGAGGTGTCATTCGTCCCACGTCCTCTATGGGAATCCTATGCAGTGGAAGCGTACATACATGTTAGCATACAACAATCATGCTAAAATAATATGCCACCACGAAGGGTGGCCCATCCATCATCATCAATGAAAAGACAATACAAGAAATGCCTGTCTATATTAATCTGAATACCATTGTTTCGTCCATGGAACTTCGTGCATGGAGGACGCTTAAAATGAGGTTTCCTTTGTTTTTTATTTTATTCTTATGTTGATTGCTTTCTGTGAGAATGTAGGGGTGCAGAGTATATGATCTGCTATGACAATGGATTTTTTATGGTGGGCGCTATCCATATACACAGAAGTTGAGAAGAACAGAAATATTTACCTAAAGTATTTCTTTATGCATTCTTCCCAGGGGTATTGAGGGCTCTTCTCAGAATGATTACATCCCTCAATTGCATACTCTATACACTCATGCATTAATATCGTTATTACTAGATTAAAAGCACAGTTCTTGTCGCTGTAACTTTGCTAAGCTTACTTTGTTACTCAAAGTTTTCTCTTTGCACATAAAGAGATAACATGAGCAATACACGATGACAAGGCGCTACCTGGGGCTTAGACTCCATGGGGTCAACTGACGGTCAGGGCCTCAAGATATCAACAGACCGAAGTATAACATGGCGTTGGCTGGCATAAGTCAATGGCTAGCGTAGTCCACTTTATCTGCCTCTCCTGTGCACACTTTGCAGATAGGCTGAAATATACTATGGTGCGATTTAGCCTTTCCCGGGGGCGCAATCTCATGGAATCACCCTATGAAATTACTCCGGGTTATATCTCCCCGGTCTGATGAGGCAGGTCAGGGAAGTGCCCCCTCCCCAAACATAATGAACTCCAAATAGGCACATCAGTTGGTAGTGAGGCAGTGGCTAGTAGAATTTCAGCCAACTTTTGCCAAATAGCTTTGTCTCATCGAGATAGCATAAACCTAGTCTGAAAAACATCCCAAGGCAACAAGTGACCAGCCTCATAGCATCAACTTTGAGAATGCCAACAAGCCTTCATTGTTGTTGAGTCAATGGGTGTACAATAGCACAAAGAAACATGCGATTATCTAGAGGAAGTCACTAACACGGAGAGCATAACTATGTTCAAGCATCATAATTAATTTGAAATAGTACTTGGACTGTCTCCCAAGAATCAAGGAGGCCCTTAGAAAGGGAAGCATTAAAGAGACTCCAAGGAAGAACTGCCCTCAGTGCAGGTTTCCCAAAAGGAATACATTGTCCAAGTGTTTGTGCAACCAACTGATTCCAGGCGGATGTACCATGCCCTCTAAGTAGCGATAGATGAACTTAGAGATTATAATTTTACTCTATAAGAAAAGTCAATCATACCTAGATGACTATCAAATCTTGATTTGATACAAGTAGACCAAGCGACCTTCACAACCACACATGTCTCAGTACCAGCCCGAATGAAGTTACGAACAATTGCAGCAACATTCTGAAGCTTTGATAAGCACTGAAGATGCCATATAAACGTGAGTTTTGCTGATAACATGCTTAGCAACTGTTTTCCTCCCTGCCAGAGAAAGCTTAGTTGTATTCCACTAGAAAAGATTTATGATTAGTTATGTATTCTGCCGAACATGTAAATCATTTAAATTTGATGTATAGCACAAAACCACATGGTATCTCTTATGCCTTTCAAATTAATTTTATCTAATTCCCTTATTCTTGATTGCTAAATTTGTATTTTGTCCATTCACAAGCTTAGAGACTTGCTCATACTTCAACACACACAATCCAATTTCTTCTTCCAACCTCCTCATCTCTCTAAAACCCTAGCTTTGCCCCAAGCCTGCCTTTTGCTAGTTTTTTTAATAGAATAGAATAGAGTTTTTAGCGTCTACGGAGTCCAACCCACTGTTTTAGATGAATGGTTTATGGTTTATGGTTTTAGGTTTTAGGTTTTAGGTATGGTTATATATCCATATCAAATTACCATGGAACTCCCTATTATTGTGCTACATATTAGGGGTTAGATCTGCAGTTCCTCGCCTTGATCTTCGACGTTGCCACTACTTAGTAAGCTTGAGTAGACTGCTGCCAAGCCAATGAGGCACCATTCGAGTAGTCGATACTGTAGTACAATAGAAGAAAAATGCCAAACAAGATATGCTAAACAAGAATGGTTGTAATAAGTTGTATTTTGACCAAATGCAAGCAATACTAATTTCAAGTTTTCAAGATATTTTTTTTTTAAAGCATGTCTTTCATTGAAAAAACAATACCCAAAAATATTTATTTTTAAAAGAGCACATGTTGATTTTATTTAAAACAATACTCGAAAACAATAGTTATTTTCGAAAACCTAGATTTTTTTTCCTTAAAACCACACACCATTTCTTAGAAAACCAACACTTGAAAATAACGTAGTAAAAAAAGAAAAAAAAAAGAAAAAAACAAAACTACGTGTAGCTTTTAGCAAAGCCAGACAAAATTCTCTACGTGGTTTTTTAATGTTAATTTTTTGCAAAACAATAGCAAAAAACAATGTGGACCCAATATGGGTTGTTGGAACCATATGTCTACTTTTAGGAAAGCAACACTTGAAAACTACAACTACTTTTAAAAGACAACATGTAGAAACACATATTAATTCCTACGTGTAGATAAATTTGACAAAATTCTACGCATAGACTTTTGCAGAAAAAAACTACATATATAAAAATTTTGCTAAAAACTACACATAGTTTCTAGCAAAGTCAGACAACAATCAACACGTAGTTTCTTGATGTTGTTTTTTGGCAGAAACCACATTAAAAAACTACATGTGGATCTAGTGGGGTTATTGTGATTAGGTACCATGATCGAAATCTCATGCTTATCGCAATCAATCATTGCTTTTGCGCTTCAGGAACTCCATGCCAATTATAAGTTCATATTTACCAATGTCCATCGCTTCCGCCCCTATGGTCAAGTTGGTTCCACGTAGACCTATGTTAAAGTTGACCCTTCTTTCCTTAGTATGACGAATTGCCCCACTTGCCATGCTCACTGGCCTTGGCTTCGACTTAAGAGTCTTAGACTTCAACATAGCTGCCAATCTACGAGATATGAAGTTACGGAGCTGCATGTGTCTATAAGGACTACATAGAGCTATTATCCCCTCTGCTAAAATGACTATAGATTGACTTCCAACATTCTCCGTCTCAATTGCTGTACAAATCTTACACTCACCATCAATATAGTAGCATGCCTCCACCTCATCGTCATCCTTGTTCCGCTTTGTGGGTGATTCCCAGTCCATGAGTTCTGTCAAAGCTGTTTGCATGATGAATGGGCGGTTGTGTGTGCGATGTCCTGGCTAGAAGTATCTAAAGCATAGCTTCTTCCTGGTGCACTACTCTCTCTTCTCTTTAGGGATGCTATCCAAGAAATGCTTCACTGATCTTCCTATTGATGAGCCTGGTGCATGTTGGTCTTTGAATGAAAATTTCCTATCTCCTTTGCCTTGTGACTGCGGTTCGCCAGTTGGGTAACTTGCTGCTTCGGGGTGTAAAGACACGTTGCCTTCGCTTTGCCATAAAAAGACTATTTCTGTGCTAGAGTCTAGGGTGTCTTCTCTAAGCTCAATGCTTAATTCTCTGCTTCCCCCACTATTCTTGGATTAATAGCTCGGACAAGCCTCTTGATGTTACTATTCAGACCTTCAATGTATCCGTCTACTGCCTGCCTTTCTATTATCCTTGACACATTCAACTTCATCCTCATGAATTCCTTGGTGTACTTGGCTACTGACAGGTTACCTTGCTCAAGGCAGTAGAACTGTTGGATCTGCCTACTCCTATGTGACCATGGAACATAGTGCTTCCGAAAAGCTTTGGGCAAAAGTATGCTGGTGGGGTGCAAAAGCACGCGTTTGGACGCATGCTTTTAGCACCCCTGCTTCCTGCTTTTTTTGGGTGCTGGTGGGTGCTCGTGGGTTCATTTTTTTACACCCTTCATTTGTTAAGAGGATTCTTCAGCCAAGAATCGTTCCACATTGCTCGAATTTTTCATCAGATTAGCATCGATTTCATTAGATTGGAGTCTGACTAGTGCGCATAAATGACCCAAACTCCAAATTGGCATGTGAATCTCCAATTAGTTGCTCAATCCATCATATCTTTTCATAAAACTTATCCACCAAGGTAGGATTATCATTTCGACCATATTCAGCCTAAAAGCCCCATCTAATTTTGCTTAAATTGGGCTGACTTAAGAGATTTCTCACTTGTTTTTACAAAAACCCAATTTGCAAGAATGGTTTTTCTTTAATTTTTCACTCAATATCCCAAATTAGGTTCTGAAATTTTGCACGTAGGATATGGGTGCATGGCGGACACGAAAATCTGAAAAGCCCCAGGTTGATTTAGCTTAATTTGGGCTGAATTAAAAATTCTTCATCGTACCAAAAATTGCCGCAAAGAATGGTTTTTCTCTAATTGCTCACACAATATCCCAAATTAGGTTCTAAAATTTTGCACGTAGGATATGGGTGCATGGCCGATTATGAAAATCTGAAAAGCCCCATCTGATTTAGCTTAATTTGGACTGAATTAAGAAATTTTGTTCTGTTTTACCAAAATTGCTGTAGAAATGGGTTTTCTCTAATTGCTCACTCAATATCCCAAATTAGGCCCTGAACTTTTGCATGTATGATCGAATTGCATGGCCGATTATGAAAAAAAAAAAAAGTGCTGGAAAGTGCTGGGTGCTGGGTGCTGCATCGCGTTTATTTGCTACCCACCAGGATACTTTTGCCCCTTTGCTGAAGGTCTTAAATCTAGGAGTGGCTCGTGCTTGGTCCTTTTCCTGGCTTGTAAAGGATGCTCTGAATTGCCTGGAATTCCTTCTCTTGTATGATTGGTTGGTGCTGCTGGTAGATCTGCCTTATATAATCATACGCTGCCCTTTAGGCTAAAAATTCTCAAGTCCAAGTATTATGCTGCAAACATATTAGTTGTCTCAAGATTTACTATACACTACATAAAGAATAGAACACCTTCTGCTTCCACCTTGGAATTCCCCTAAGAGAAATGTAACTCAAATATCCGTTTACCTTATAGCTGCAAATGCCTAAAACTTAGGTTGCTCATGTGCCAATAAGAAGCGAATCCCCCTGTATGACAATTTCTATGTCTTGCAAAAAACTCAATCATGACATTAGAACCTGCAAATCCAACCAAATGGTATGGTTCTTTGGGTTATACGAATAATTGCATGTATCACCTAACATAAGTTCATGTCCTACACAGAATTCAATGACCAAATGGTATGGTTCTTTACTAACATATCCTCAAAGGATTTTTCTTTCAACATACCTACAGAAATATTACAGGAAGTTCTAAGGCTTGAAATGGTTTATTAATGGCTTCAAATGAAATGCAGACACTTATGAAGATCTAATCAACCACAACCTAGGGAGAGACCATGGCACGACCCGTTTCCATGCTCTGCAATTATTTTCATATTAACCAATCACTTCATGGTCCAAATGACCTGTGATTTTCTCAGTTCTTCATAAGCTGGCTCATAACTAGCATTGTTTCCCAGCACGTCTTCGAAGCTTTGATTCTGGCTGAGATTCAGTCAATACCTTAATTTTTTTTTGGAGCAAAACCCTTGAGGGAAATCATGCAAAAAAATAAGTTAATGCTCTTATGCCATCCAGAATTCTAGTTACAATCCTCGAGGCCTAGTTTTACTTCTTTAGGCTTTTAATTTCACTCAAACAAATACCAAAGTATTTCTAATAGAGCAATTCGACTAGTTCTTACTCGTTCACTCAAAATGAACAAAATGAAAACACGCACGCTCTAAGAGAAATCGGAACTTGGCTCTGATACCAATTGATATGATGTTCGTCTAATCACCTGAACAAATATAAAACAGTTACACAAATTAGTAGTTAAAACCTTATTCTCTCCACCCAACCGGACCACTTAGCTAGCAATATCATGCTGGAATATAAACACAGCAAGGCATATCTGACAACCAATTTCCATTTGTAGCTCCTTTCTCGAGCTAGTAGCCCTCAATATGATACACCAAGAGACAGATTTTTAGGATAGTAACAATATATTAAACAAGAATAGCAGAAGCTGTAGGAAAAAGTAATGGCTTTCTAGGAAACAGATTCAAAAGTGAAGGAGTAGAGCAGTCTTTCTTGACCACCTATCACTCTTCTGGCCATAAGTGCCACCTCAATTCAGAAACCAGACTCTGAGACGGTTCCAGTGAAGTAAATATCGCCTCAATTCGAGCTCTGGTTGCAGAGATATCGCCAACTAAATTTTAAGTTCTATTTATAGAAGTCTCTGCATCTTTAGCCTTCTTTGGCCTGCCTTTGCCTTTGCATTTGCCTTTTGTTCCCAACCATGATATATAGTAGCTCTATATGATTTCGTCCAATGCGTAATCGTATTGGCCTCATTATTAGATCATAACCTTAAACCATATTATTAGATCTTAACCTTAAACCATATCATCCAACTGCTAACTCCGCCAAGTGGACGTGGGAACCTGGGGCTGGAACCACCATAGCTGTGCTTTTTGTGCGCGCCACATCTTTTATATTAATAAACTGACTCCGTTAGGTCAAGGATCTCCTTGTCCTAAGAAAGTAGGTTTATGGCGAAATTAGAAAAATGAGGCTAAAAATGGGGTTCAAAAAGTGAAAGATCTTCGCATACACGAAGGAATATTTTGTTGCGTAATGAGTCATCCTAATGGTGATCCTCTTATAAATTTTTGAATTTCTATTGGTTCTTGGGTGTTTAATTACGAAATTACACCATATTTCATCATGGTCTCCAATTGGGACGATTCTTTGATCCTTTTTATGTGGAATTTGGTATCAATGCATAATTTCCACTTCTAATTTACTAGAATGTTCATTTGACTCATTCTTTTTCCCCGAGTCTACAACTTAGACTAATTCTATGACCCTACTACTTGGGAAAAAAAGTTTCTCCCACTATCGAGGTTCAAGGTTGAAATTCTCATTCCATAATTTACTAGGCTAGTTAATCTACCTAAACAAGATTATGACCAGTGTTAACTCTTGGTCAACGAAGAACATTACTCTGATACCATTGTGATGCTCCCCACAAAGTATACATGGGCCCTCCGTCTGCCCTGTTTCTGGGATGGCCAGGACGCAGGTAGGGAGACACGGAGATGTCTTGCGTGCCTGCCCCCTATAGGTCCCTATAACAGTGGAAGCATACTACAACATCAACACTAGCAAAACATCACAACATAATCACTATCACGAAGGGTAGCACATCCATCCATCCGTAGATCCATCATAGATATCAACATATCGTAAATATATAATCTCCTACCCAGGCTCAGACTCATAGGGGAAGTACACTGACGACTGGGTCTCAACATAGAGCAGACCGAGATATAACAATGGCAGGGCTTGCTATAGACAATGGCTAGGGTTGACCACTCCATCCACCCCTCCTGTGCATACTTTGTAGACTGTCTTGGGACCTTGATTCGCCCGAGAGAACCATTTATTGCAGCATAGCACATATCAACAGCCCCAAGACCATGTTCACGTCAGAAGGAGTGCGAACTACTCCGAGTCGCTTGCAAGCCATGGAGACGCCAAGAGCAGGTATTTGGAGTAGTTTCCTAGGTAGACCATCTAGAAATCAGAACTCTAGATGAGCTATTATCTCATATTTCTAGTAGAGCCTTCCTAGAACCCTTGAACCCTAATCAATGAACCCTAATTGTAAGTTAGATGCATGTGATTAGGATTAGACGTATTTTTATTATTATCATGTATTTAGAGAGATGTGATGTGGTTGATCATGTTTGCACCTCCTGTATTGGGAAGGGGGGTAGAGACCTAGCAACCGTTATTTAGATAATGCTCCTAGTTTAGACCCTTAGTTCTAGTACTGCGGCCTGTGCATAGAGCCCACCAGGTTATGGAAGCTATGGAGTGACTAAGCACCATGTAACAGGGTCATTGGCAAGATAGAGGGGGTCCCTGCTGAACGCGGCTACTGGGGACCCGGCACGAGCTAGACTTATAGCCGGTCACTTCTTGAGGGCCAGGTATGGGTCTGACACTTCCCGGATCGATGGTGTTGCCCTGATCCTCAGGAGTCGCAGGGTTTGGCATGGCTCCTGTTTCAAAAAGTTCAATTGAGTACGAACATGTGTTGCCATGTTCTCTAGCAGCCTATCGAGCTCCGGGGATTGGGTTCTTCCTTTCCTACCTCATCAGACCGGGGAGATGCAACCAAGAGTAGCCTCGTGGGGTGATGCCTCGAGGTTGCATATCTGGCAGGTTACAACAATTGAGATGTACAAGGCTACTAATAGGCTTGTATGGTGACATGGTCTTATAATATATATATACAAGAAAATTAATACGTCCTACGGCGCATTGTTCCAGTTTTAGCATGTTCTTATGGTGACCAACGATTCTACTGAGATTCTCTTGTGATTCCTCTATATTCTTCAACATTCTATGTATTATATTTAGCATTCATGAAGATTCCCCTAGGTTCTCTTAGAATTTTCTATTTTGATTGAGGTGCTTACCCATGAGCATTTAAAACCTTCTAAAATAATCTATTTTGGATCTGTGCAATATTTTTAAAATATTTTCTATTTTTAGACTGAGGTGCTTGCCCTGAGCATCTAGAATATCTTTTTTTTTTCAAGATTTATATTGTACACCTTTTATTATGAAACATTTTAGAACATTCTATTGTCACTCTTTGCAAAATCTTAAAAAAACTCTAAGATTTATCAAGATTTTCTTAAATTCCCTTAGATATTATGAAGATTCCCTTAGATTCAATTAGATTTTAAGAGATTCCGTTAGACTTGTATATTTTCCTAGATTCTCTTACAATTTATAAGATTTCCTCATATTCCCTTTAATTCTCCTGGATTCCCTTATATTCTAGAAATTTCTAGAACATTTTACAACTTTCTGGAATATTTTAAAACTTTCAAAACATCCTAGAATATTATAGTTTATTTTATCTTAATTAGAATATTACCCTTAAGTATATTTGAAACATAAATTCTTCATAGAATTAATGCTTGGTCTAGTGGTTAGAGTGGGGGGTTTGGGAGGTTGAGGACCAGGGTTCGAATCCCCCCAATAACATAAAAAAATTTTAAAGCCTTTCCTTAAGGAACGAGCATTCAATATGAGCCTTAGGATCTTAGACTCGATCAACGATCAAGATCTCACCATATGAAAGCACCATATGAAAGCAATATGAGCCGTAGGATCTATTACATATAATTCCCAAAGCCACGTGGACTGTAGGATGTGTCCCCTCAATCTGGATCGTAGGAGCATGGTACACCTATTATATGTAAACTCCCATGCCATCTGGGCCGTAGGATACGTCCCAAACCCACGTGAGCCGTCGGATCTCGAACGGACGGCCGGATAAGCGCGAAACATAAGAACATATATAGAGACAAGAAATTTAATCCGTCCTACGGTGCATGTTCGAGTTTTAGCATGTTCCTATGCTGCAAGTTCTTGTCGTGCCCTACATTCTAAAAGAATCTCTTGAGAATACTCTAAATTCATAGATTCTCTAAGATTCTACCAAGGTTCTCTTGGAGGTTTCGTGAGCATTCCTTTAAATTTTATAAGATTCCCTCTAGATTCCATTAGATTTCCCTAGATTCTCCAAGATTCTATGAAGATCCCCTTAGATCCCTTTAGATTTTATGAGATTGCCCTAGGTTCCCTTACATTACATGAGATTCAAAGAGATTCTATAAAGATTCCCTTAGATACTCTAAGAGCATCAACATTTTCTTAGATTCCCTTAGATTTTATGAAGATTCCTTTAGATCCTCCAGATTTTAAGAGATTCCCTTAGGCTTATAAATATTTTCCTAGATTCTCTTACATTTTATAAGATTTTCTTACATTCTATTAGATTCCTCTGGATTCCTTTACATTCTAGAACTTTTTAGAACATTTTAAGACTTTTTGAAACATTCTAAGACTTTCAAAATATTCTAGAACTTTCTGGAAGTATTTCCCTAGATTTCCTTACATTCCCATAGATTCCCCTGCATTCTAGAACATTCTAAAACTTATTAGAACAATTTGGAACTTTCTGGAAGAATTTTCTTAGATCCCCCCTAGATTCTCTTATGTTCTAGAACTTTCTAGAAGACTCTAGAACTTTCTAGAGCCTTCCAGAACATTCTAGAACTTTCTTGAACTAACTAGAATGTTATAGTCTATTTTATCTTAATGGGAACATTACCCTTAAGTATATTTGAAACATAAATTATTCTTGGAATTAATGCTTGGTCTAGTGGTTAGAGTGGGGGGTTTGGGGGGCTGAGGACCAGGGTTCGAATCCCCCCAATAACATAAAAAATTTTAAAAGTCTTTCCTTAAGGGACGAGCATTCAACATGAGCCTTAGGATCTTAGACTCGATCAACGATCAAGATCTCACCATATAAAAGCAATATGAGCCGTAGGATCTATTACATATAATTCCCAAAGCCATGTGGACCGTAAGATATGTCCCAAGCAACATGAGCCATAGGATCTCGGATCGACGATCAGGATCAAGAGCAACCTGGGCCGTAGGATCGATTACATAGTCTATATACAAACTCCCAAGCCATCTGGGCCGTAGGATACGTTTCAAAGCCACGTGAGCCGTAGGATCTTGAATCAACGGTCGGATTGAATGGGACAAACATAAGAACATATGTATGTTAGAATTATATACAATCAAATCAGCCTGGACCGTAGGATCGTCTATATAGAATGTATATAAGAACTCCCAGCCCATCTGGATCACAGGATACTTCCCAAAGCCACGAAAGCCGTCGGATCTCGGATCAACGGCCGGATAAGCGCGACAAACATAAGAACATATATATGATTGATAGATCAGATATGTATCCCATATATTTTAGGGGAACGTCACATGTGCCAAATGAAGGTAGGGATAGTTCCAACAGAGTTGAGAAGGATTTACATGAGATACAATAGCATTTTTGGGTGTGATCAACAGTTGAGCATCTAAGTAATGGACAAGACTCATCCTCCACTTGTACTTTAAGACAACATGGGCAAAAATGCAACTTAGTTGCAATATTTTGCGCTCATCCTCCACTTGTACGTCAAGACAACATGGGCAAAAATGCAACTTAGTTGCAATATTTTGCGCTTGCCTCTTTCGCCAATGGGAGCTAAGCCTCAATTGAGCAATAAGATGACGATATCTACGACGAAAGTTGTGTAGACTACCACAGTGTTGTGTAGACCACCATAGTATTGAATTCTTGCATATAGAAATTTGTTTGACACCAAGCTCATTAAATGACAATAGTTTTTGTAAAGCTGGTTTAGTCACAAAGGCATGAACCCCACATCTATGCTGGGAAGGTCTTCAATATCGATACCCTAGAGAGTAGCCCATTATGCAAGATGACTATACCTTCTAGAATAACTCTGTGCCAATCCTTCAAATATTTAGTTAGTAAATAATGCTTCTAAAAGAAATGGTTGCAAAGGGTGACACGGGACTCTACGCTCTGCATTTTTATTCCTTTGCTTCATCATGGTCTATGGTGGCTCAAGCTTACTACCTTTGGGACTAGTTTTGTAGTCTCCTTTTGGGAGTGGACTCCGAAGCAAAACAAATAAATTGGTCTAGCTTGGGATGGTGAAAATGAAGCATGGTCTCCAGTAGCTATGGTGATCTTCCAGTAAAGCCCCCCCATAATGCATTGTGCATTTGGGGCCTCGAGACCCATCAATAAGGTCGTACAGTCAGTACTTGTGCTGATATTGCATGTCCTCGCCATGTGGGTGTTCTTATGATTTTGTGACTTAGAAATTGACATTTCTTTCTAGCATCTCATTGAAAGCCTTCTTTGCATCAGCCGTGCATGGTTTACACGTCATTGCATATATACAGCAATTGGTACCTACTTTCATCTTTTCAAAAAAGGCTCACTTTTTTTTTTTCCCCTCTTGTCATATACCTTGAATAAACAGCCTTGATTGCTTGCTGTGAATAAACTTAGCGATATGGACAATAAGAAAAATTAGAATGAACAAATACCCTGGCTTCTTCATGGGGGCTCATATATAGTCTTTTGAAACACTTCCCCCCCCACTCTTAGTACCCCACTCTTAAGTATAATATTACCACACGATAAGAGACTTTGAAATTTTATCCTTGAAGGGATTCATATTGGAAGATGGTGACACGATGATAGTGACAACAATTGTTTTTTAAGCCACAAATATATGAGGATAATGGAAGCGAATGGCCTACAACAACCTTATCCATAGATTCAAGTTGACACAAAAACAATCTTGGAATTTATTGTACAACACTTTATCCATAGTAAAAAAGTGTGAGGTTCAGATTACCATATGCTTTCCTTCTCTAGAGTAGTTGGTAGTGCTTTACTGACCGAGAAAGCTACTCAAGGGATATATTTTGGTTGGGATTGGTAAGATAATCTGCATGAATCTGACAAGAAGGATAACTTGGCGTCTGTTGGGAAGGGGATTTTCTGGGTCTAGAGTGAGATTGAAGGCAGGGAGTGTTATGTGGCAGGAGGCAGGGCGATGCGAGAGTATTATATGGAAGGTAAGGTTATCGGTCTAGCTAAGGCTGATAACCAAAAATGCGTGGCCGAGGCTGTACGTCCGAGGCCAGGTATTTGTGGGCCGATCCCGACTAAGGCCGAAGGCCGGGGCCGAGCCTTACGTGAAATGGCCGTGATAAGCATAATCGAAGAAAAGAATTGGGAGGGTTACCATAAGGAATTATGTCTTTACGGGATGCTGCCATGTGGTATGACATTAAAATAAATAAATACAGTATACAAAGAATGATCCAAGGTTTTGGGAAATTATTATCAAGATTCGGATGAAACCCCAGTAATGAAAGGGTCAGATCCGTATAAGGATGGGATGCAAGCGACCATGTGGATCATGACAAATCGAAGAAAAGAATTGGGAGGGTTACCACGTGGTATGACATTAAAATAAATAAATACAGTATACAAAGAATGATCCAAGGTTTTGGGAACATGGTCGGATGAAACCCCACGAAAGGGGTCAGATGTATAGTAGGTAGACTTTCACATGACAAAAAGCCACGTAGCCAAAAATTCCGAGACAGAAACCCTTTCATAGGTTCAAAGGCCGGTGCCGTACAGAAAATTCCACGGCAGAACTTTGAAATGGACGGGCACGATCTGCCAGCGGTTACTTTACAGCGGTGTAGAAACCGCCACGTCACCGGTTTTGGGGCGGCGTACGGAAGCCTGAGGAGCCTTATATATATGCAAAATTTTTTCCCTTGCTCTTCTATTCTTGACGGTCGCCCGAATCAGAGCCATGATGCCCTGATCCATGAAGGAGGAGGGACGGGTGTGGCTTCCAGATCCTTTTTCGTGCTTGGCTCCTCCGGCGTGGCGAACCCACATGATCAGAGTCCCCCTCGGCGGCCTCATGAATTTGCTTATGCAGCTCAGCAGCCGCCGCAAACTTTCCCTTCAACATGGTTGAGAGTTTTTCACAAGTAAATCACTGCCATTTCATTCTAGTTTTTTTTTCTTCTGTACCCTTTTCTGGTGCATTTGTTTGGCATTATTTTCCTTTCGGAGCTTATATTCAGATTGAAGCTGTTTTAGGGTTGTAAGGAAAACCTAAACCCTTTTGGCTTCCGTTGTATCATATGTACATATTTGCCCTATATTGAAGGTTGTGATTTATAACTGTATATAGAAGCAGGGGCTGTTTCTGGTGTAGTGATAGTCTCTGTAGAAGTTTGGTGCAAGTGCTTAGGATACTTTTAAAGTTTCTCGAAAGATGAGCTTCAGAGCATCTTCCCAACATGAGGCGGAGATTCGCCTCCCTGCTGATATTAATTGGCATATGCTGGATAAATCCAAGTTCTTTGTTATTGGAGCTGGTCTGTTCTCAGGCGTGTCTGCAATGCTATATCCTGTATTTGTTTTGAAAACACAACAGCAAGTGTTGGCAGAGCGCAGGGCATCCGTTAGTCTGGCAAAAGAGATTCTTCAGCGGGAGGGAATTCGTGGCCTTTATAAAGGATTTGGCACTTCATTGCTGGGAACTATTCCGGCTCGAGCTTTTTATATGAGCACATTAGAAATCACAAAGTGTGTTGTGGCTCCGCAAGCCGCGCGACTTGGTCTTTCAGAACCTGCTACTGCAACAGTTGCAAATGCTGTTGCCGGGTTGAATGCTGCAGTGGCGGCACAGACCGTATGGACTCCTGTGGATGTGATTAGCCAAAGGCTTATGGTGCAGGGTGCAAATAGAGACGATGTCTCTAGATACAAAGGTGGGGTGGATGCATTCAAGCAGATACTAAGAGCAGATGGGTTGAGGGGACTTTATCGCGGATTTGGAATGTCTATAATCACTTATGCACCATCGAATGCCCTATGGTGGGCATCTTATTGTATGACTCAACGTTCATTATGGTGGAATTTGGGATATTTGGGTGCTAACAACACTTACGAGTTTACTCCAAATTGGGGACTCATGATGGGAGTGCAGGGATTTAGTGCAGTTTGTGCTGGTGGTGTTGCTGCCTTGTTTACCACTCCTCTGGACACTATTAAAACTAGGTTACAGGTTCTTGATGGCAACAGACCTACTATTACGCGGACCCTCAAAGTGTTGGTAACTGAAGGAGGTTGGAAGGCATGTTATAAGGGTTTAGGTCCAAGATGGGCAGGCATGTCCTTGTCTGCAACTACCATGATCATTACCTATGAATTTCTGAAGCGAGTATCTGCAAAGCCCAGTGGATGTGGCTAAGTTATGGAGCTGATTTTGGTTCTTAAAGCCGACTTGGCAGGCTCTCACGGGCTTGTATATATGGAGGAGTTTGTGTATCCTCTTGTTTTTTTCTCCTAGATCGCATGCTGTGACTGAGAACTGTTCTGTGTGGGATTTGAGAGTTGCTTAAGTAGCCAGGGAGCTTGCAAAGAGAAATGTGAAGTCTATGTGAAGTTGCTGCCATGAGTCCTAAATGAGAGCACTCTTCTCAATGTGCATTCACTCTTTTCCATGTGAATGATAGGTTTATAACAAAGCAGTGCTTTCTGCATTCAATGTACTGTTGTTCGATCCAATTATGTACTGGTTTCAGTTGCAATCCTAGTGGGTTCTTTTTTTTTTGTTTAGTAATGTTGTTTTTGTGGCTTAGTGATTAAACTAATATTGATAGGAATTGAGGAGGTGGTTCTTCCACGTTCTTGTTATTTGAATTTGCTAACTTCTTTAATTGGTCTGAATATTCAACACCTCTGCATTAGGTTTGGTTGACTTTAGTTGATAGAGTCTATCTTGAGTTTCCTTCTGTTTTTTCGTTTATTTTGGACGGGAATCTGTCCAAAAACCGCTTTCATTGCTATTGCTATGGATTCGTCTAAATTTATTCTACGAGCATGCCATATGTCAATGTGGCAGGCATGCCCCGTCATTATCGTTATGGAATCGTTCATAAGCATCGGTGCTTTAAAAAAATGTTCTCGTTGGTTGAACATGGGGTAAATAACTTATGTCTATGTTTTGGGAGTGCTAAGTTTTCTGCTACTTTTGGGAGTGCTGAGAATAATTCCGACAGACACCCTACCTATCTTACCAAATGCAAATGCAAATCAAACTCAAGGATTAAAAAAAAAAAAAAAGAAAACCAAATCAAACACAAGGATAAAAGAAGGGAAAATTGTAAAAATGCCCCCTTTGTTCGGGAATTTCGCCGGAAGTCCTTGTAAGCTACCGTATGGAGTTTAGAAACAACAGGAAAATTTCCTGTTGAAAATTTGCACTTTTCGTTTTGCAATCATTTTCAGGCTCTGTGTTAAATTGGTTTTGGGTGAAAAATATGATAGCCTTTGGATTGGCTTTTTTTTTTTTTACTTCAATGGTTCTATGTGCGGCTGAAGATCATGTTTCTATTTGTGGCATCTCAGTGTGCTTAAGAGACAGCAAGGAAAGCAAGCATGGCCGATTGAAGCAAGCAAGCATGGCCGATTGTGGGAGACAGGGTGGTTTCCCTTGCAGGGCAACGATGATAGGCAGCCATGGATTTATGGACATGCAGGGCAGCATGAAGCAGGCTAATCAGGGAATAGAAGTGAATGTAAATTTGAAGCAGGCTGGATCAGGGAAGAGAGTGGATCGAACAAAATAGGACTGCCTTGCCCTTCGAAAGAGAGCAGGGGGAGCTAGATCAAGGAAGAGAGCTGTGAGTTGAGCTTTGACGAATCTGAAGCTTCAACGCCATGGCAGAACACCGCACCGCCATTCTTCTGATTGGAATTGCCATATCCAGCATGGCCATAAACCCTGCCGGATCTCACCATCTTTTCGGCTCCTCTGTACCAGCGGCGACCCTCTTGCCGCTTCTTGCTTCCGTTATGCAAAAATGGGCAGCAAACATATATGGGCTGAATAGCAATCAAAATAGCTATGCACCTTAGCTATGTGTTTCCGTTTTGCCTCCGTTAAGCAAAAATGGACAGCATGTGTTGCGTTCTTGTTGTTGAAGGCGAGCAGAAGAATGAAGGGAATGTTTTGCATTCTTATTGTTGCATGGCAGGTCTCTAGCTCCTACAGCTCTGAATCTCGGCATGAATCTCTGCGCTGGCTGGAGCATGGAGCTCCTTCTGATTTGGGGTTGGGTTTTGCCACGTGTACGGTGTGCAATCCCATGTGTATCTCACTATTGATAGAGATCAAGCATCCAACGGCTGAGAACTTTTTGATATTTTTTTTTCTAACCCATAGAATAGAATAGAATAGAATCTGATAGGAAAACTGCCGATTATACACTAAAAAATTCCCGAACCAAGAATGCCTCTATTTTTTTGCACAATTGTAAAAATGCCCCTGTTTTAGGGGTATTTTTGATCAAACGACCATAACTTCTTTATGGTGATCCAAATAAGAATGTATCCTTCAGATGAATTATAATTGAATATGATATCTTTCTATCAAAGCTAAAATTGTCTGAATCGGAGTTCGAAATCTTAACTTATGATTACGATTTCTTGGTGTTTAAAAAATAACATAACTTTGATTCCAGACTTCGATTCAAATGATTTTAGCCTTGAAGGAAAGATAATCTGAAGGATACATTTCTGTTTAATCATCAGAAAAAAGTTATGGTCATTTTATCAAAAATACCCCTAAAACAGGGGCATTTTCACAATTTTGCAAAAAAATAGCGGCATTCTTATATTTTGCTCTAAAAAAACCCTTGGGTTAAACATATTGTAGGAGTTCCAGAGTTCCGAATTTACAATTTTTAGATGGCTTGCCTAATCTGCTAGCTTGTCTACTCCAGAGCAATTCTTGAAGGAGTGGCTTAGTTTTGGCCTCTTAGGGCATATTTTGGGCATTTTTGAAGATACAACCCCCCTTTTTTTCCCTTTTTTTTTTTCTATGTCATTGTGGGCGTGCCAAAAAGTTTTTAGCTCTGTTATGGATCGGGGGAGCAATTCAAGAGACTTGAAGCATTGTTAACATAGTTCAACTGTATAAGATTCTTGTTCACAATGTCTCTGATGTAATGCATATGAATTTCTATGTGCTTGGATATCTCATGCAATACTGGATTCTTGCACATGGCAATACAAATAGAGTTATCAGAATTAAGAACAAGGGGATGTTTTATAGCCATGCCAAGTTCCTCTAGTAATCTTTTGGACCAACCCATTTTCTTTGCAGCCAAAGTAGCTGCTGCATATTCAACCTCTGATGTAGACAACGCAACAGAAGTTTGCTTCTTGCATTTCCAAGATACCGGTACTCCAACAAGCATCATGATAAAGCCAAATGTTGACTTTTTGCCATCTAGATCTCCTGCCCAGTCTGAATCACAAAATGTTTTTAATTCTAGATCCTCTGTGCAAAATAATATTCCAACATGCTTTGTTCCCTGTAAATATCTTACAACCCTCTTAACTGCTACCCAATGAGCTTTACCTGGATTATTGTTACATATGCTAAGCATGTTAACAGCAAATGCCACATATGGCCTTGTACAATTGGCCAAGTATATTAAGCAACCTATCAGTTCTCTGTATGGAATACATTCCATCTCTTTTACCTCTTCCTCTGTTTTTGGAGATAGATCACCTGATATCTTCTGTCTGATTGCAAATGGAGTATTGACAGCTTTGCAATTGGTAATTTTGAATCTTTTCAGTGTAGCATCAATATACATACCCTGAGACAATAAGAGTTTCTTGTTTTTCCGGTCTCTTCGTACTTTAGTACCTAGGAATCTTTTTAGCTCCCCTAGATCTGTCATTTGGAACCGGCTCCTGAGAATATTTTTGCACTTATCTAGTATGGTTAGACCTGTTGAAACCATCACACAGTCATCAACATAAAGTGCAATAATACAATATTTCTTATCCTGTCTGTACGCATATAGGTCCCATCACAATTAAGTTTACGAAAGCCCTGCTTTCTTAGATAAGAATCCATACAGAAATACCACTGTCTAGGGGCTTGTTTCAGACCATATACTGCTCTTTTCAACTTCCACACCTTGTTTTTCCCACTTTCAAAACCAGGAGCTTCCTTCATGTAGATTTCTTCTAACTTAGCATTGACGAAAGCTGTGCTCACATCCATGTGATGAGCTTCTAGGTTTTGTGCATTTGTTAATGCTAGTAAAATTCTAATACTAGTCATTTTGACTATGGGCAAAAATGTTTCCTCATAGTCTAAGCCCCTTTTCTGTGAAAATCCCTGAGCAACAAGTCTGGCTTTATACTTAGGATTAGCTCCATCGATTCCTGGTTTTTACAATATTTTTGCCCCCTGGCGAATCCACAACATCATAGGTATCTGTCCATTTAAAAGATTCCATTTCATTTTCCACTGCTTCTATCCATTTAACAAAGTCATCTGCATTTATGGCTTCCAAATAAGAATTTGGAACATTAGTGTCCATGGCTATCAATGTTTCTACAATGTCAGTTTCAACATTTTCTTGCAATCTTATTGTGCATCCCTACCATGAGTTTCAAGATTTACCTTCAACTCATCCTGCAATATTTGAGCTTGCGTGCATTTCCGTCTTGTAGCTCTAATAGGGGCATCTGCAACTTCTTCATTCTGAACATTTGACATTATAGCAGATTTATTAGTTTCAGCAAGCACATCATCATCATCTAGAATATCCATAATTGGTTGTTTTGTATCCTTCTCCCCCTTCTTCTCTATGTCCATATCAAGTTTCAAATAACAACTGACCTTATAGAAAACTGTTTCATCAAAGATAACATCTCTATTTATAATTACCTTTCCTTTTTCTGGATCGTATAACCTGTATGCCTTTGAATTTTCATCATAACCAAGCATATAGGTTATCTAAGCTCGATCATCCAGCTTCTTCCTGCCTTCCTTTGGAATATGCGCGTAGGCTAAGCAGCCAAAGGCCCTTAGCTTACTATAGTCTATATTTCTATCTGACCACAAGGACTCCGGTACTTTTCCTTTTAAACTAGAAGAGGGAATAATGTTCTGTATTAATATGGCTGGCCTGGCAGCTTCTTCCCAAAGAAAGTTTGGCAATCCAGTGTGCTTTAGCATTGCCCTAGCTGCATTGAGAATGGTTCTATTCTTTCTTTCTGCGACCCTATTCTGCTGAGGCGTATGACTAACTGTAAGCTGTCTTTTAATTCCACGATCTAAGCAGTATTTTTTGAATCTTCCAGAAAGATACTCACCTCCCCTGTCAGAATGTACACATTTTATTTTTTTTCAGTCTCATTCTCCACTTCTGCGACAAAATACCTGAAAGCATCAAATGCTTGATCCTTTATTTTTAGAAAATAACATTTTGCTCTTCTGCTGTGGTCATCAATAAATGTTATAAAATACCTCTTGCCGTTCAGGCTTGCTACATTTATTGGACCGCATAAATTTGTGTGCAGAAGATCTAAAATTTTCTTAGCCCATTTTGAATGCTTAGGAAATGGAAGCCTGCATTGCTTTCCAAGCATACAACTAGCACATAGAAAATTCTCTGGTTTATTTCCTGCAACAATTAGATTATGCTTAACCATATAATCCACATTGTTGATATGAGTGTGGTCAAGTCTTTCATGCCACAACTTCATCGAAATCACTGTGGCTATGTTTATTCCTGCTATGCTAGAATTGAAACCAAACAAGTTTCCAACTCTTTTTCCCACAAACTTTATTTTATTATCTAGAAATACTTTACAGTCAAGCTTATCAAACAACAATTTGTAGCCTAGATCCACAAGTTGGGCAACAGAAATTAAATTTCTTACAAGCCCAGTATATATAAGACATTTTTAAGATCAACTTTTCTGCCTTCCAAGCCAAAGATCTCTAAGACACCAGTATCTTCTACACTCTGCAAACCGCCATCACCAAGCTGGATATGTCCTGAAGCTCGTCCTATACATTGCTTGAGCAATTTGGCTGAAGATGTTATATATCTTTCAGCTCCACCATCTATGATGAGAAAATCATCATCAAATCTGCCAGGAATATGGTTTTTCTCAACTGAGCAAACAACAACATTACATACCTCAACATCGTCATCTTGCTCTTCCTCTATAGTTTCCTGAGCAATGCTCACAACCGGATTCTTCCTTCCTCCTCTTCCACAAAATGGGGACCTTCCACCATGCTGGATAGATCTTCCTCTTCCCCTACATCCTGTTCTACTGGGACTAGAACATGTTGCAGACACATGTCCCTTTCCTCTGCAATTGTAGCATTCAATTTCCTTAAGTTTGTGGCAATCCATCTTCAGATGATCATACAAATCACAATTGAAACATGGACCAATTCGCCCTTTGTGACGTCCCCTACTTCTTCTACGATGCTCCCATCGTATCAGAAGGCGGAGTTCATCCCCTTGGCAGCCAAATTGGCAGGGGCCATCCACCTGACACCAATCCCAAGAACTGAGCCAGTGAGGAAGAGTGGATGGATCATTTGCCCATCTTCCTTCGGGACCGTCGTAGCTACGGAAGCATGAATAAACATGAGCACATGACATCAATACATCAACAAGTCACCTCGAAGGGTGAACACATCATAACATAATATGTGTAACAACAACATCAACAACAGCAACAAAAGGGAAATCCTATCCCGGGCTCAGACTCATGGGGGAATCGACTGACGGCTTGAGTCTCCAGAAATCAATGCAGACTGAATTCATGGCAAATGGATTGGGCTCACATAAGAACATGGCTGTGGGGTAGTCCACTCCATCTGCCCCTCCCGTGCACACTTTGCAGAATAGGTTGAAGAGTCTTGGGACCAGACCGTAGCCTGCCGGGTGCATAGCCAAAGGGGCTACTGCTGGGTTGCATCTCCCAGCCCCGATGAGGCAGGAAGAGAGTCGCCTCCCCTCCAGAGGCATGCATGCCCATCACAGGCGGCTAGAGGGCCACTGCCCGTATTCGACTTGAACCTCATTGAAGGTGACGCATCACCCAAGAGGTGTCGAGCTCATGCCTTGCCCACATGCAGTGGCAAACCATTAAGCCTATCCCGCTTAGATCCCTGGTAGGCTTTACACACCAGAGGGATCAATCAGTGATGGGACAAGTCCCCCTTATTCTACCGGTCTAGCCCCGCCACTCACAACCAGGCGGGCTCTTGTACATGGGCCGTATTAATTAGGAATTAATGAGGCTATCTAGTATCATCTGCTACTTGAAGGTTTCAGGGTCTCTACCCCCCTTTCCACATATACAGGAGAGCATAGAATGGAACATCATCAACATCAAAGAACTAAAAATACTGAATAAGATCTAATCTATCTTACCTAAACATACAAGGTTAGGTTCCTTTGTTACGGCTGTTGATCTTAGGATCTACAAGGCTGATAGGACTGATCTAACACACTATCCTAACTCATTGCCGGCTTTGCACAACAGAATCGCAAGTTACCTGATCCTTGGCTAGCTCCAGCTCCCCGGAATGCGTCCATGCCTTCGTTCTTGCTGAAGGCTGCTGCTCTTGGTCAATCTAATGTGCAAAGGCAGCCCAGCGGCGCCTGGCAATGCGAAATGGTAGCTTGCCTTAACCGAAATGGCTCAGGGAAGCCCAAATGTGAAAGAAGAAAGGTTTAGGGTTTCTTCTTTGGTTCCTTATATGTGGACTTTTAGGGTTAGGTCAGAAGGGACCAAATGGGGTATTGCCACTTGGAAAGGGGGTTTTAATTGCATATGTTTAATATACATGTGCAACATACGAGGTTGCCCCCTAGGTGCAACCCTTTATGGCTCTCAAGTACTTGTCATGATGACATGTACGTGTGACGTGGTAGTATAATATACGTATTTGGATCGTATGTTATGCTGGAATGTCACAATCTCCCCACCTTGAATTGATGATGTCCTCAGCATCACGCGTCTCCCCACCTTGGAAACCTGCATATCCTGCAATTACATCTACTATTATAAAACCGTGGCGTCGGTCTGTGCGCCCGATCGACGGCCGAGATCGCGCCAATGTCCCTGCCCCCCGTCCGACGGCCCAGATCTGTCCGATTATATCAATGGCCCATATTGCGCCACGGACCATTTGCTTGGAATGGGCAGATCTCAGAAAACACCATGTTCAACACTGTGACAGCTAGGATTTGCATCTCTTTTATTTGTTATTACAAAAGGTTGTGGACTTTTATTAAAATTGTCAATGAAAGGGTTTGTTCAAATGTAACGTTTCATTTCACGTGACCATGCTGGCATTCCTTCGATGCAATAAGGCTCGCACAGTAGGAAAGCTCCGTCGTAATCTGCTGGGCATCCTGGATCCCCGAACGTACGAATCCCAAATAGCCTGTCCGCCTGCCTCCTCCGATCGATCTGCCGTCAAATACATTTTGCCTTCCTCTGATTCAATCGATTTTTTCAAGTGATTTTTGTTTTTGGCAATATATGGCTTTTTCCGGCAGTTTCCCCTCGCGGATTGTAAATGTCGTGGTGCCCAAATAGGTAAAGCCAGGAAGCAAGCAGATTCTCGAGATGTGCAAGCTTTCCGGATTTCTTCGTGAGGGGATGGTGCAATTAAGAAGGTAGGTCTCTCTCTGGAAGAGCACAACAGCACGTTGCTTTATCTATATGCTTGAGCAACAATAGGGTGAATCTGTCATTCTTCTGATGTCATCGTTTTGCAAATGTAGTTTAATAATGCATTAGGTTCACATCGAGAATCATCGAGAAAAATGGGAAGCAGACCAACTCTAAAGTGGTCCAGTTTTGCGTTGATTGGGATATGCATGAAGATCTAACCAAACAAGTCGCTGGAGCAGGTAAAACTCTAACATCACGAAATATTTCTCCACTTTCATCTCTCAGAACTAAAGGTTTAGAGTTGATAGATTTCTGTTTCAAGTGGCAGTAGTTAGGTTTTTTCCAAGATCTCTACAACGTATCGTTAATGCGTAGCATTTTTACAGCTCTCTCCTTGATTAATCTATGTATTTGAATTCACACTGAAATATGAAAAAATATGCAGGTTCCTCCAACCACCAAGTCTCCACTGTAGCGAGCCATTTCTTGCCAAAATTTAAAATATTATTACTGAGGTTGAGACTGCTATAGCTGAGTTCTTAAAGATGGTTTCAAGTAGTGCGTTATTTATATTTTTGCTTCTGCTTCGTTTGTGCAGTTAGCGTGCCTTTCTTTGATATTCTTTTGCATTTCTCCCAGGTCTTGCTGCCATTGTTTGATAACTATGCCTTTTCGATAAACACTATCTGGAGGTATGTTTTTTAGTGGCAATCTATAGGATTTCTGTCTGGCTGAGTTTTAAAATTTTCTTTTAATAGAGCATGTGTTGGAGCTGAAAGATCGAGTGCTGTTAAGGCTTATTGGGGCATTTAGTTTCTACTTCTAATATGTATGCCTATATGGTTTGATTGACCTGACAATGAATGAGGTAGAGCTTTAAGTAAGTCTATATTGTTTACACATTCTGGTCTACATACACTTAAATATTTCCCTCTCCGTTTTGTCACATTTGTTCCAGTTGCAGAAGGATGATGTTTTGATTTAGGGCATAATATTCAGTATGCTATGCATGTAGCCACAATATTTGGCCGCTGTTTTAGTTTGTTTGAAAATTTTCAACTAACTTGCTGTTAATTGATGATGCAGCCACAATTAGAGTAATTCCTCTTCCAGATTTCTCCATTATCATTAGCAATGGCTTTATTTAATATGTGGAAAATGCGGCAGTCTGCCATTGGACCCCACTTTACTTGACATTATTTTGAACAGAATTTGTTAGAGCATTGCATTTGTAGAGAATGCAAGGAGGGTAAGCCTTTTTTATTTTTGCTTCTACTCTGTGGTTTTTGCTTGCCATTTCTATAAGGACTTTGATTGTTTCTATTGTAGGCTCCATGGCTGCATGCAGACACATTGGTGCCTATAGACCTTACTACTGTGGTACAGACAACTTCTTGGAAGCAAAGTGATACAAGGCATAATATTGTTTATAAGTTGCACCACTTTGCAAGCAGATTCTTGCAAGCAACGAACAACTTGAGCAAGCCAGTCTCAAGCTGGAAAAGTGCTTTCCTTCTCCTGGAGTATCTTGGTAAGCAGATTTTATCCCAATTTTTGTGCTTAACATTGTTTCTCAAAGTGCGTGGCCTTGACCGCATTTAGGAGGCGGGCTTTAACTTGCTTGCATCCTTATGTTTTTGTGTTGCAGATGATAGCAGAACCTCTGTTCAAGGTATTTTGTATCTTCTGGACTTTGCGAAGAGGTTTGCTCCAGATTCTTCTTGATTTCTTCTCAAAGTCTGTGCATCTCAGCCGGCCCAAACATGTAGTATCTTTTAGTTCCATTATGTTTTTGGTTAAGCTTCTATTATCTCTAACAGTCTCAAGGAGTTTCCAGGTATACGTTCATTCTTTTCATTTAGTTAAAGCATTGAACCAGAGATGAAACCAAACACAGCAAAAGGAAGCATAAGCAGTGCTTCTAGCAAAAATGCTGCTCGCCAGTGCAGAAGTCCACCCACCTACAGAAGGGAGATGCGTGATTAGTGGTGGAAGTAACCAGTACACCAATCCGGTAAAGCTAATAATTATTGCTTTCTAAAACCTAAACTTCAGCAGATGAAGCACATGCACAATGGGCTGAAACATTCTTTCTCTTTCCCTTCCCTTTTTTCTTTTTACAACATTTTGTAATATACCAAGTGATCTTCTGCAGATAATAACACTCTCCATTATTAGCAGATATACAGACTATGAATAAGGTTAAGAAGCAAAACAGTCTTTTCTCTTTACAGTTGTGATACTTTGAAACATGCATATCTGAAGTTCTGAATAGTAATGTACCAAACCTCCAAAGACGTGGCCGAATGCAACACCTACAGGTATACACATGTAAAAAATTGACAGCCATGCTCCTTTCTGCAACTTTATTCAAGTACATTTGAGTACAAACCTAAAGCAAGAAGCCAGGTTCAAAGATAGTTAATCTACCTTATTAGGAGGGGCATTGTCGTCAATGAATGGAGCTGCAAGGCTGACAAATGAAGCTTCACCTATGCCTGTCAGCCTGGACTTAACAAAAAAGTTAGGCATCAGTTACCCCATCCAATAGTTACAATTTTAACTTCTCAATAGAGGTGTTTTCACGTGTTAGGTAAACAGTAAATATTTGAAAGGATAAACCTCACATTCGGAAAAATCAAGTTCCTTAAGCACATTGACATCTAGCAAATTCTCAAAGCAATATAAGTTGTCGCCTTCTTGACTATGTTTCATATGGCCATGCAAAGCCTCTGCTGTAAGGATGCAGGGCTCACAGACGTGAAAGCTCGGCAAATATTGGAGATGAAACCAGTAGGCCAACCATATATGCAGATGATAACTGTCAATCTGAAGTCACCCCTGTGCAAAGAACGAAAATTAGAATAATTATTAATTGATAAAGGTAAGTACGAAAATTAGAATAATTATTAATTGATAAAGGTAAGTGCAACCTGGTAACATGCCATCCTCAAAGTATGTCAATCTGAAGTCACCCTGAAAATTAGAATAATTATTAATTGATAAAGCTAAGTGCAACCCAATAACATAGGTAAAGAAAACCCTATCTTCATCTCTGAAATTACCACAAAATAGTATATATAGCCTCTAATAAAGTTTACTCTGGATATACTTACTCTGGACGGATGATAATTAATGCATGAAGGATGACAAAGATTGTGCAAAATGGCATGCATTTAATCCTGAAACAAAGATGTGAAAAGCATCCATTTTGTTGTAAAGAAATGGAAGGACAAAATGCAGACGCCTATGACTACAGCACTGACGTAGACTATTTTATATGAAAACACACCAAAATGTTGACAGAATAAAAAGCCAGTTAAAGTTTCATAGAAAAAGCACCTACTGAATCCCAGATCTCGGGATCTGGGACCCGGTGTAAAATTTGCTCATGGAAACAGATAGATAGGAGTCCGTTATAACTTGCAGTCCATGCGAGGTGAACACACATTTATCTGTCTTTTCTACCGTTAAATTGCTTGCTGTTATAGTTTATGGAAGACTGAATCTTTTGCTTGAATAATCATATCATTTTTCCTTTCATAAGATATCAGGTACAAATATGGACACTATATGATTTAGTTATCTGAAATTATGCCTCGAAAGCATTCAATCACATCAAAATCTCCTCGAACGCATTCAATCACAATATTCTGAGGTAATATGCACAATACATTTTTTTTCCTATTGCTCATAGCAGCATTTAATATTTCAGCAGTGTTTAGTATCTCTCTACGCATTGCTACTTCAGCCTAGCATTTCATTCAGACTGCAATGCAACAAGTGTCTTTTAATAGGATTTCCGACAGGAATTCGTGTTGCAGCTGCAGCGTTTATGATAATAACTTGCAATGCAACAAGTGTCTTTTAATAGGATTTTACAAGTACATAGGTTACTTACTTTTGTTGCAGTTACATTGCATCTTCATACTGCATGCTTTTTTTTATCATAGAGATTACTTGGTGTCAAAAATTGTAATAACCATTGCTTCAAGAATGTTTGAAGAGCATATGATAGTTATATAGTCTCTATTCTATTCTATTTGGCAGTCTTAATTCAAGGCCATACTTCAACGCTTTCTATAATAATAGTTGTACACTTTCAATTTGTCCTATTTGTGGATTGGTATGGTTACAAACGGAGAAGAATAATCATTTTTATAAGCTATCTTGAGTTTATTGTCACATAATTTGTTTCGCATCACAAATCTTAGCGATACGGTATGTGATCGAGAGTTAGACCAAAATGCTTTACAAATGGTTATCTTTTGCATGTTCCAACATAAGCCACAAAATCTAAATAAAATATATCATAATAAATACAACACATTAATACCTCAAATGTGACACATTAATAGCCCAGACATTAGTACCCCACTTTTGATGTACAATCACATGGAATGCCTACCGAACCAGATTTGTTTATTTGTCTCCCGTCCCTATGGACAATCCAGATTCGGCCACGTGGCATAGATGAAGGGAGACATTGTTTCATTATTTTAACGTGGCATGGTTTGGGATTCATTATTTGATGTATTGTCACGAGATTTTCTTTTTTGTTTATTTTTTTCTACTCCTTTGCTAGGGCCGCTATCTGGAGCCTTGCCTCGAAGGAGTTTATTCCAACAGTCGCTGTGGATTTAAATCCGTTGTTTTGTCCATTGTAAACAGATATAGGTTACGATTTTGTGGAGGAAGAGTGGTTGGATTTGACAGTAGCAAATTTCAGCAGACTTTAAATAGATTTGACAGTATTACCCATTAAGTCTAAAGTTTCACACTTACTAACATACACATGTTCGTACTCATATTATTCTATAAAACTCAAATACTTTATTTATATAAGTGCCTCTTTATACACAACATTCGGGGTGTATGTTCGATGGTCCTTTCGCAATGCACCCTGACGTGACGTCTCTGTAACGACGATTTTGACGCCGTCCTGTGAGGTGCACCTTGAGAGGGCAACGTAGAGTTGTCCATGAGCGAAAACTGGCGCTGGCAGGTAAAGCCCAACGGTCTCCAAAGATTGACCTTGCGACTTATTGATTGTCATTGAGAATGCCAGGCGGATCGGATATTGTCTTCTAGTGAAGGGTATGTGCGAATCAGACGGCGTCAAGTTAATTTTTGGCAACAGCACTGGGGTGCCTCTGAATTCGCCCGTGACTATCTCCGCCCGTAAAATTCTCTGTGTTGCGTGTGTGATGCGAAGGCGAGTTCCATTGCATAGGCCACCTTGAGGATACATGTTTCTAAGTAACATTACTATTGCTCCCACCTTGATATTGAGTCTGTGAGGCGGCATTCCGGAAGGTGTGAGGTGATTGATGAATTCAATCGGGAAATTTCTAATGTCCTCTTCATCTTCCAGATTGAGGGTATCAATACCAGTATATGAGTGCAAGTCTCCATGCAATCTTTCCAGGGTCTTGTCACTAAGACTCAATGTATCCTCATTTTTTGGAGATAGTATAGATTTCTCGAATAGATTTTCCATGTTGGCTGGGTCTATACTTGTTCCAAACACCTCGTCGATAATGTTATTTTGTGCAATGCACTTGCTCGGCAACTCAACGACGTCTTCAGGGAGCGTAGGCTCGTCATTCATTCGTTCTCCGTCGCCAAGCTTCAGCAAGTATTCAGACCATTCCTTTTCGCCCTTACCGACACGCATGTTCGTTGTTAGTTTGAATGTCTTGAAGTGCTTCCACAGGGGGTTGCTCTTGACACACTTTGCAAGAATCTCCATCTTCTTAGCTCGTTTAATTACTGGCAGTTGCTGCCTAAAATCACCGCCGGCTAATACAACCATTCCCCCGAATGGTCTGGAGTCCTGTCGGATTTCCTTCAAAACAGTATCTACTGCTGTGAGCGCGTCGGAATGCGTCATGCTTAATTCATCCCACACCAAAAGTGTTGCTTTTCTTATTCTATCCGCCTGTTTGCTCGTGGCACGCAAGTCAGATGTTGCTTCAGGTGTCAGTACTGTCTGTACAACATGACAACTACATGAATCAAGACCGACAAAAAATTACAATCCAAGACGTTAATCCAATACAATACGTCAAGGAATCAAAGAATCTATTAAACAAAATAGAAATCCTAACATCAAGCACAAAGACTACACAATCACGTCTTACAATATACTAAAAAATATATTTTGACTAAGTTACAAGACAAACATAATCAAATATTCATTAACACCAGCAACCTCCCACCGATCACAATTTCAGTTCCGATGTACTGCATTTTGAACATAGAAAGCTGCTCAAACAACCACTAATGTTTTTCATGCTTGAACTGCCTTGGTATAATCACACAGAAAGCCCACCAACGGTGGGCAATTTTCTAGTTTGATATATATAGTTCTACAATATAATTACTCCCAAGGTAATATTTTAATTAATCATAACACATTCTTGTTTAATATTATACTATGGTAAGAGGCTCTTTCGTCCTCTTGCTTTATCATCTATTATTCACAAAAATTTTATGGCTTACACCATTATCATTAATATAGTCTTCAAAATTCTCTAATTAAGATTTCTTATTGTCTCCTTGCAACACATTATGACAAAACATGTGTTGCTAGTCTTCGCAGTGTGACCTTCCTGCCACTAGACTCTCCTATTGGCCCGCAGGTCCAATACTACGTCCGTATACATTTGATTATTTAAAGCTGGTTGTTAGGGAACCACCTATTAATTACAATTTACATGAATGCAAGGCTAATCTCCCGGCATAGGAAGATTATGTTTCTTCCATCTTGGCCGTGTAGACAACGCCCTATCATGCCTAGATGATCACTCATGCCTACACCTTTAGTTGCCTTTGGCGTGAAGGGTGGCGTCCTTCCCGTATTTGGGCGTGAAAAATGGCGTCCTTCCCGTGGTAGGCATTGACTAGAGGTGCTTTCCTATCAATGCAGCTGAATGACCTCTTATCTCTCAAGGTCATCTGCTTCCGTGGGACGGAAGTAGACTTTTTAATCTACCTTCCACTCACCTATCGGTTCGGTGTCGACTACTTCGGTGATGAGCTGACCCTTGCATTGCTCCATGAATTGGCGGTACTGCTTCTCCAAATCTGATTGTAGTACTCACGTAGCGTCTTTCACAGGTAAGTGCATCCATTTCACTAGGTATTGGAGAAATTAGGATCTTCTTGTCTTCTTATAGGCCCTGTCAAGAAGAACTTCTGGGACGATTTCAAGTTGGTCGTCTGTCATTTCCAGTAACTCAGTTGTCTCCAATACTTCCTCTGGATTAGGAGTGTGCCTCTTCAGGAGACTTACATGGAAGACCCTATGGATTTTGAGATGTGCTGGCAGGTCCAACTTGTAGGATTGGCTACCTACTCTTTTGGTTATCCTGAATGGCCCAGCCCATCTTGGAGCAAGCTTCTTGCAGTTGCCGATGCGGAGCTTGGCCTGCTTGACTTTGATCTTCAACCATACATTGTCTCCCACCTGAAATTCCCTTACCGTTCTGTGCTTATCGGCTATGCTTTTCTGCCTACTTCTCGCTGCTAGCAGGTATCCTCTTACCTCCTCCACTAGCTGCAACATCTGCTGCGAGACTTCCACTTTTGACACTGGGTTGTGCCATGTATCTGGGGTAAGACTTTGATAAACTGGAATGACTCCTGCTTGGTACTGGTGTAGGCGAACTCCACTAAGTGGATGAAATCATCCCACTTAGACTGTTTGTTCCAAACATAACTCCTTAGCATATCTTCAATGATCCGTTTGGTTCGCTCCGTCTAACCATCTGTCTGCACTCATAGAGAGCTTTGTCTGAATGGTGGTAAATAAATCTTGCCAGAATGCACTCATAAATTTAGAGTCTCTATCCGAGATTATTTCCCTCGGCATTCCGTGGAGTCCAAAGATCTCTTTGGTGAATAATACGGCAGTGTCCAATGCTGTGTCTGTGGTCCTACACGGCATAAATGTGCCATCTTCGACAACTTGTCCACCACCACCATTAATGCATCCTTGCCTCTTACTGTCCTCGGTAGCCCTGTAATGAAATCCATACTTATGACTTCCCATTTTGCATTTGGCACTTGGCAATGACTCTAAGGCTCCTAGAATTCGGAGTTGCTCCGCTTTTGTCTGCTGGCATAACTGGCACTCCTGAATGTATCTCGCTAATTGCTTCTTCATGCCGGGCCAGAAGTAGCTGCTTCTGACCTTAAAATAGGTCTTCATGAACCCTGCATGCCCGGCTATGGGACTTTGTGTGTATCGTGGAGTATTAACTTCCTCACTCCCGAAGATCCTGGTACACATACCTTATTCTTATGATATAGCAGGTTACCTTCCTTCTTATAATGCTTGAAGGTCTCCCTTTCCTTACCTGTTCTTGCCTCTTTAGAGAGGCTTGCCCACACTTCTTTAAAGTCATCGTCTGATGGCAACGTCTCTTCAATCCTCTTTCCATACTCACTTGTGAGAGTCGATATGGCGTTTCAATGGGTTCTGGTCTTTAATGGCCTCTTGGAGAGCGTATATGCGACTACATTTAACTTGCCGGGCTTGTAGACTATTTCAAAGTCATACACTTCAAGAAACTCCATCCACCTCCTTTGCCTCAGATTCAGAAGTGGTTGCGTGAAGATGTACTGGAGGCTTTGATGATCTGTATCTAGTTGGAACTTTCTTCCCAAGAAGTAGTATCTCCAGATTCTTAAGGCCTTCACAATGGCCAAAAGCTCTTCGTCATGAGTCGGGTAGCGTTGCTCTGCATCCTTCATCTTCTTGGAGTCGTATGTGACTACTTTTCCCTCCTGCATGAGGACTGCTTGCTATCTTGCTAGCATCTGTTGCCACAAGCTTACCCTTGCTTGGATCCGACAAGACTAAGACTGGCGCGGTCGTTAAAGCTTCCTTCAACGTCTCGAATGCTGCATGGGCCTTCCTTTGCCAATGACTTGCCCAATCTTTTATCTTTCCTGCTTTGGTGAGGTCCGTCAATGGAGCTGCCACCTTTGCAAAGTTCTTAACGAACTTCCTATAATACCCTGCTAAGCCGAGGAAGCTCCTCACTTCATGGATGTTCTTTGGTGCCTGCCAATCAATTACCGCCTCAATCTTTGCAGGGTCGGTAGAGATCCCTTCCGCTGTGATTACCTGCCCCAAGTACTGAACTCTTTCTGTCGCGAAGTGACACTTGGATAGTTTTGCATAAAGCTGATGCCTCCTCAACTTTTCAAGTACTTTTCTCAAGTGCTGGGCATGCTTCTCTAAGGATTTGCTGTAGACTAGAATGTCATCAAAGAAAACTATGATGAAAGCATCTAGGAATTCGCGAAAAACTTCATTCATGAGCCTCATGAATGTTGCTGGAGCATTGGATAATCCAAACGGCATCACTGTGAACTCATAATTGCCATATCTCGTCCTGAATGCAGTCTTATGGATGTCCTCTTCCTTGATTCTGATCTGGTGATAGCCTGACCTCAAATCTATCTTGGAGAAGACCTTTGCTCCCTGCAGTTGATCCATCAAATCATCTGATCGAGGTAGAGCATATTTGTTCTTGATGGTGTGCTTGTTCAATTGACGATAGTCAATGCACATTCTAAGACTTCCATCCTTCTTCTTGACGAAGAGTATTGGCGCTCCAAATGGAGAGACACTAGGTCTTATAAACCCTAGGTCTAGCAACTCCTGCAATTACTGCTTTAGCTCCATCAACTCCTGAATTGACATCTTGTAGGGCGCCTTGCTTGTTGGCTTAGTTCCTGGCTCAAGTGCTATTTCACACTCGACTCCTCTGTAAGGTGGAAGTTGCTTAATCTCGTCTGGGAACAAATCATGGAATTCCTTTACCAACTTTGCTATAGGTTTTGGGAGCTTGCTCAATGCTTTGGCCTCTTTGTCTTCCTCTGTGTCTTGCTCGTCAACTTCGAGTTTAAAGACATACGCCACTTGCTCCTTCCTTATGTATTTAAGTAGCTTCTGCATTGCATGATTGGGGTGACTTCTTTACCTGTTATCTCAATAAGTCGTATTTGCCGATGTTCATCACTTTTGCTCCCATTCCAACATTGATACCTGGCAAGTCTATGTCGAAATTGATCCTCTTCCCTGCTGTGTGTCGGATTGCCCCACTTGCCAACACCACAAGCCTAGACTTGGAAGAACTGTAAGAACTGTAAGAATTGCTTTACTGCCTTGGAATAGTTTGAACTACCTCCTTGCTCTTTGTCCTTGAAGCTGACCTGCTTCTTATCCTGCTTGCCGAAATTTTCATTTCCTTGCTTCCCATAGTTTGCATTGTACTGAGGCTGGTAGTTCCTGAGCTCGTTGCTCTTGGGTTGTAGCTTCCTATGGCCTTCCCCTTGTCCTGATAATACTGTTGCTTCGGTCCACTTGCTTGAGGTCTTGTTCCTTGTAAGCTCACTGCCTTGGACTCTGCTTCTGACACTGTCTTGGGGTTTATTGCTCTCACCAGCTTCCTGATCTCCTCATTCAAGCCTTCAATGTACCCCTCTACTGCATGTCTTTCACTCAATTTTGGCACATAGAGCATCAGCCTCATGAACTCCTTAGTGTACTTCTGGACTGTCTTATTGCCCTGCTCCAACCTATAGAACTGTTGCATCATATGGCACTTGTGTTCCTTGGTACATAATGACGCTTAAATGCTTTGGCAAACTTCTTGAATCTGTAGCTATCTCTGCTTAACCCATGGGCTTTGGCATAGCCTTTCCACTAAATCCTGGCTGCTCCTTTAAGGTTGGCTGTTGCTACTCTGCCCTTGTCCTTATCCTTCATGCTATAAGCATTCCCATACTCCCTCATTTCATCCAACCATGCCTTGCCTTCCATTCCAGACCTGTTGTCTCCTGAGAACTGTTCTAACTTCCTGGCTTTCCACACATTGCTCAGTGCCGAGTCAACTTTCTTCTGATAGTCGGCTTCCATTCTGCCCCTCTCGCGATTGGGACCCTCCCGGCGGTCCTGTCGATCGTTCTCCTGCTCTTCAGATTCGGAGTCGGAGTCGGAACTAGAGTTGGAGGAATCCGTGCTAGGTGATCTCCTTCTCCGGCTTCTCTTCTTTGCTTTGACTGCTCTGCTGGCTGGTGTTTCAGGTAGTTGGACATTCTGGTCTGGTCCCATTGCTGCCACTCCTGCCAGCAAGACTCTTATTTCGTGGATGTCCGACCTTATCTGCGATATTTCTTCTTCTGGGGTTGGTGCCTCAAACTCTTGGAACAGGTTCCTTGGCTGAAATTGCCTTGCGGGTGTTTGGTCTTCCAGAGGTTATCTATCTTGTTCCACATTCCTGGGTGCTCTAGCTGCATACACATTTAGATTGCACTTTGATGATTAGTTCTTTGTTTGTTATTGCATTTGTTTGTTTGATGATATAGTTGTGGGGACAAAATATATCAAGAGAACATGCGTAATATCACCACTTATATTCATAAGATATAATATTTTTACATTCAATGATGGAAATAGAGAATTGAAAAATTTTAATTCTATTCTTGGAATCTTCTATAAGCTGGGTTGTCCTCCAAGAATTTCTTCACTTGGGTCTTAAACTGTTCGCTCACCCAAGTTCCTAAGGATGTTGGTGGCCGTGCCTCCTTGGAGTCGCGGTCACCAAGTCTTCGACCCTTCTCTCCGGATGTGTGAGGCCGTGATGACCAACAACCCGCCTCGCCGCTCTAAGGGACCATGAGTCGAAGATGCTTAACGCTCTCTTGACCCGATGACATGATCGATGTTTGGGGCCATCCGAGCATGTCTTCCGAATCTTGAGAGGGCAATCAGCATAAAAACCCCTTCTTCTCCCCGTGGGCTGAATTGGCAGTGTATGACCACTATCCTTCCATCAGTGAGCAATGGCAAGTAGAACCTGAGGGCTTTGTCGCGTTCTCCCCTCACCTCCTCTCTCCTCCTGATTGCAGCCCCCAGTGTCTTCGGAGTATTCGCCCACCGAGATTCTATCATCTCCTCAGAATTCGCCAAACATGGACCTAGAAGAGGCAAGTTGATGTTTGCCTCTCCCTGTCCGGACCGGGTGCTCACTGCCGAGGTGCTGGGTAGAAGCGCACTTGTTGTTTTCCCTCTGATTCCCATCCGCTCTTGGATCGCTATGAACTCCTCCTCTGTGGGTAACTCCTGCTATGCCATCATCTGCCTAATGCCAGTGTAGGCTTCGTCCTGCGGATGACTGGCCGATTACGCCCCGGGCCTCCCTTATGCTGATGGGGAAGTCTTGCATCTCCTGGTCGATGAAGTCGTCGAGGTCGGCCTGCTGACGTAGGAGGTGTAGGAGTTCGTCTATCCTGTAACCCCTGTCCCTGCACTCGGGAAGGTTCTTGATGTCGTGTAGGGTCAGGTACGCTTCTCCTTGGATGATGACCGGGGTTAGACTGGTGATGCCTAACCCAAGTGGTGGAGCTGTCCTTGTTGCTCTTAATCCCTCCTCGAAGCTCGGAAGGTCCTCCTCTGCTTGTTGCCTTTCTTGAGTGGGGTCGACGTCGATGATGTCTTTCACGTCAGACCCACATTCTTCCTCTTCCTCCTGCTCTGCCTCTTCGTACTCCAGAAGCATCTGCTCCTCTTCGCCTGCTCCCATGGCCATGGGCTCAAGCTCTAGGGGTTGGACAGAAGGTTCTCCTATCTGGGTTTGGGCTCTTTGGGACAGGAATATAGCTACAGCCGTAGTGTAGGAGAAATATCTCCTCCTATTTACAGCTACTGACATGTAATTGGGCATGCGGGTAGCCTTATTTTCTAGGTACTTGTCTATCTTTGGAATGTCCCTCGTGCACGGAAGGGCCATGCTAGGTGCAAAGTATCCTATGCAAGGGGAAGTTCTATTAAGGGAGGGGCCCTATCTTGGCATGGAATTCACCATGATCTCTTGGTAGTAAGGAGTAGCATTGATGGTGGCATCCACATCGATCTCCTTCTGAAAAATAGCGAAGACCGAGTCGATGTCAGCTTCAACCACATGAGCAGTGGCGCTGTACCATCGCCTGAATGCAGAGGTTGCCATGATGCTAGAGCTGCTGGGGTTATCAAACATATGTGGAAGTGCCTCCCTCGAGCTCGAAATCACCTTGGAGTGAGGGAGCAATGGAGTAGGGTGCAAATGAGGGTTGTGGTCCTATTTATAGGCAAAACCCTAATTTGGAAAAATTTTAGGATTTGGGGATATCTATCAATTCAAGGAGCTGCTATGCAAAACATAGGCAAACTAGGTTAAAGAGAGCATCTTAAAGATCCTATTGCAACAAATTTCATCTGATTTGGAGGTAGTTGGGATAAGTTAGGGCCATTCTGGACAGTTCGACCACTCACACAATGCGCTGCGAGAGCCATTTTCAAAAAGTTTGGAAGTGGTCCCTGGCGCACTGGTGGAGGGGTGGGCTCCCTGCTTGGGTCTAAGATGGCTCAAAATTTACAATCTAAGGGTGAAATCCTACCTATCTCGGCGAGTTAGGGTGGATTATGCCCTTTTGGCCAAGTCTGGGTAGAGATCAGTGGTCGACTACTCACACAGTGCGCGAGAGGCATTTTCAAAAAGTTTGGAATTGCTCCTGGCGCACTCTGTGAGGGGTGGGGTCAAAAACACTGACTTTTTGTTCAAATTGGGTAAATTCCAAATGCACACATCATTAACACTAGAGTGGTCAAGTGATGGACCAGAAATGGTCCATTTGTAGTGTTCACTTTAAAATTCATATAAAATCAATGGTACAAAATCTATTCGAACCCTTCATAGGAGTTCATATATGGCTGTCATGGTCTATTAGAAAAATACCTAAAAATATATACACCTCCATTCTTGTAAGTTATGCTCTAGCAAACTCAGGGGGGTCAAGTACCAAAAGCTTCATGTTTATATAAAGTAAAACTGTCTCGACAGAACGATTTTTTCAAATTTTTTGATTACCATGATATTTTTCTACATGACATAGGAAAACGACACAAAAAACCACATGTCAATCCGAAGTCTGTGAAGAAAGATAGGGCCATTCAAACTTGACAGGGTCAAAACTGCTTTCTGCCTCCTCAGAATCAATTATGGTTCCCAGAAGGCAGTTGTAGTTTAAATACAACAACTTTTACAAAGAAATGCATTTTGAGCTAATATTTGACATATAAGAAATTGACAGGTTTCTTCATCCCCTAAAAATGTTGGCTAGCCTTGAATTTGATGTTTGGACTTTCACTTTTGATCTCAATTTTAGGTAACTTGTAATAATGATTAATATTTCCCCATATAGAGCAAAACTTACTCTATGATGTCCTCCAAAAAATCATAGTATGAAAGTTCAAAATGATATGAAACCAATGCAAAAACAAGCTCGTTAAAAAAGCAAAAGACATGATCACAAGAAATCAAGAAAGGTTTCTGTACTTGAGCCCATTATTGGTACATAGGTCCATTTAAAATCAATAACTTCCTTATGTTAATTGATCTGAAGTTGAATTTTGGGATATGAATAGCTTCTGGTTTACTTTAGTAATAAAAATATTTGTTGATCATAACCTTGAGATTTGGATTAAACTTTATAGCATCAAATTCAAATATGTCTTCTATATTTATTCTAGGTTTATGCCTCGAGATATGACTTTGAAAAAACACATTTTTAAAATGTCCCATGTCATGAAAGCAATGCAAAAAAATTCAAAGAAAAATATGGAAGCTTATGACTATAAAAAGTCAAGTTAGACTGCTATGTGCAGCTCCACTTGCAGACCATTATTGGTCCACAGGACTGGAAGTTTAAAAATTAATAGAGGCAATTAATCAATTTTGATCTCAACTTTAGAATATAGTTTATGCGTACAGTTCTCTATGGGGTAAAATTAATTGGTTAGACGAGCTTGCATAATTTGAGGGCAATGTTTAAGCACAAACAACTGTGAATTTATGGGGTATTTATTCGCCAATTGAATCTACATGGACTTCCACTTACACCTTTCAAAAATTATGTTGTTAAAGGTAAGAAACCATGGTATCATTATGGGGACAAAATGGATAGGGCTAGTGAGAGATATTTGCTCTATACAATTGGTCTAGTTATGGACCATAAATGGTTCATGCTTAATTATATTCATATCTTTCAAATAGTATATTATTTCAATATGAAAATGGAGAGTTATATTGCAAAGAAAGGCCCGCATTTATGAAAAATATAGTGTACATAAAAGATGACCTACTTGTAACATTATCCTACTAAAACTCTAATGCTTTGTAGCAGCAATGGATATACCAGTTTTATACTAGTAAAAAATAACCATGTTTCTCCATATATTTTTGCAAGAAAGCTACACAACCTATATAGGGGACCTATATATATGTCCCTTGTCATATTTTGAACCATTTGAAAGGCTTATTTGGAGAAATGTTGTGTGTTCTCTACAAAGCTGAGAAGGACGCATCAAAGGTCATATGGTTTAATTTTTATTTTTATACTTAAACTTCACGATCTTCACTTTCATTCATCAATAAACATTACTAGCTAGTAAATGATGAGTTTTCAGCCTAGAATTTTGGAATTAACTCAAATTTGTAACCTCTAATGTGTTAATCCTATGGTTGTATATCATCTTTAAATCTAGTTAATTACATGGTCAAACCCTAATTACACTATATGCAAGTTGATAGGGTAATTTTCTATGTAGATATAAGAAGAATGCATCATTCATTATCCTCATGATATTTACAGGTGGTGATTTTGGAGCATTTTAACATATAATTTTGCCCTAAATTCTGTATAGAAAATTCTCTATTAGATTTTGAAGTTGATATAACTTATGAACACTCTAAAAAAACATAAGATTATACTTCATACAGTTAAGAATCCATGGCCACAAGAAATGATGGAAAGATAAATTGAACATGGCTGACGTGGCGGATGTAGAAGCGGCAGGTCGGGCGGCTGCCCAAAAGGCAGCAGCAAGAGCTTCCGTTCTTGATCGTGGGGGGCCCTTCGGTGGCCCCAGACCAGCAAAAAACTTGCAGGAAGGTCTGAATCTGGCATCCTGGGCAAAAGCCCCAAATCTGGGAGAGGTTTGTTGCAACCTCGAAAATGGCAGTGAAGGATCAGTCGATGGAGCTATGGCAGGCAAGACCCGTGCAGTGGGGACTCCGGAAGATAGGAGCAAAGTGGCAGTTGTGCTGCACTATGTAACAAGCCCGTTGGGAGAAAATAGTTGCAGCCATGGAGCTACAAACACAGCAGGTCCGCCCATAGCAGAAAGGGCATTTTTGGATGCTGAGAAATCAGCAAAGGCATATGTGGGTGTTGAGAATTTAGCATCTGTAGAAGGAGCAAGGGCTTCTGATCTTTGTATAAATGCCATTGGGGGCGAGTCGTGAGGCTTAAAGCGGGACTATCCGGGGTAGGCATTGCCGACTATGAGCATAACATAGCCACACAGCAGGGGTTGCTACTCGGTGATTGTCTAGATTCTATGATGGAAGAGGCAATAGAGATAACAAAGGGGCGGGAGCGGGAAGAGAAGAAAAAGATAGTTGGTGATAAACCCCGCAGAGCTAAGGAAGAATTCAAATTGCTACGATAGAATCTATACTAGCAAAAGAACACCACGCAGACATACAAATTTAGCGAGGAAAATACAAGGCAATACAAAGAATTGGGCATCAAACAAGAGTTACAGGTAAGTCTAATCCAGCTATTGCTAGTCAAAATAAAACGCAAAATCGTGACAGGACAAATATGGATGTTGAAAACCATAACAACACATGCACACATAAAGGTGCAACTGTATTTGGTGTGACTCAAACACCTACACCAAATGTGATAACAAGCTGTAGAAAAGGAGCGGGCCATATAATTAAGGGAAGGGCACAGGTGCAGGTGCGGTGCATCAAACTGATGAGAGGGTAGATGCTTATCGCGTAAAAGGCAAGCCAAAAGCATAGGTGGTCATCCAAAAAGCTTTAGCGTGGAAAGGGCAGGATTCAAATGAGTAGTAAATAAGCGAGATTTTGAGTGGATTGAGAACCACATTCAAGATAAGAATAGAAGCACAAGAGTCACGAGGCGCCCAAATGGTTGAGATGGGCCTCATTCAGAACCTTGGGACAGAAATTAGAAGCACTAAACCAGGAATGGCCATTGGCACTAACAGAGTTGTGGAGGTAGAAGATAATTTTCCAGTGGCAGAAATTAATCACGAGGTGCATAAAAAGTATTTAGAAAGCTTGATCTCGCGCTCAGTTGTAGGCTTTTTTACAGGGGGCTTCTTGGACCTGCGCAGATTAAGCACATGGCTATCAACACACTTGAAGAGGTTAGGTTTGCCCCAACACCAATCGCTTAAGGCACTGGGCAACAACTTCTTTCTTATTATGTTTGATTGTGAAGCAGCGGTAGATAGGCTAGTTGCCCGAGTAGCAGACCCTTTTGCAGGAGACTTTATTCTGTATCAGTTCTATACGCCAGGCTTCTCTCCTAAACAAACCTCTGCTATCAAAATCCCATGTTGGTTTGAAATAGAAGATCTACCATCAGACTTGCTAGTTCCAGAGTTCTTAAAATCTATTGCTAACACACTAGACTCATACGTGTCACATTCAATTGTGAAGGGGCCTACTGTGTTGCTATCCCAGCAAACGCACATATCCCCAAAGGAGTGACAGTAAAAAGCGGAATGTGTTGCTTTAAATTTTTACTTAAGCTCATAAACGGATGGGAAATAAGGAGGATGTTCCCCAACTTAGAGCTAGAAGGCGTAATCAAGTCAGATCACACAAGTGCCAAAGATAACATTGCCTCCAGGGCCAAAGATAGAGAGCAGGAACCTGTTGCTACGGCTGGTGTTACACATAAAGAAATTAGTCAAGTGACACTTGAACCTCTCCAGTGTACTGTCACCCCTCCATTTACACCCACTCTAGAAACAACTGTTGCCATCTCCTCATTCTCACCCATTCCTGAAAATATATTTGAAAATACGCCTCATAATAGACCAAAATCCAAAGAGGACATCCCAATCGGGGAGGTTCAATGGCAAGTGGTAGCCTCCAAACACAGTACAAGAGCTAGAAATATTGCCAGGAAGTTCAGAGGCTCCCAAAACACAGTGGCCTTAAAAACTACAGAGGTTCCACAGCCATTGTCGTCGTTGTCGAAATATATCACGGAGGCAACTTCTGTAGAGAAGGGGGAGCTTGCAGGTACAACAGGCAAAGATACACGTGATGTGTGGCACCCAAAAATGGCTTTGATGATACATAAGGATAATCGAAGGGTCAGAAATAGATACAGCAGATGACATGGAAATGTTGGATAACCCATTCGCTCTGATAGGCAAGAAGAATAAGATGGATGCAAATGTGTATGTAGACAGCATGGGTGAGATGAAAAGAAAAAAAGCCTCAGCCCCCTCTTTTAGCAACCCCGCTGGTGGTGAGTTGCTATTGAAGGGAAAATAAATGTGGAAAATAGAGGTGTTGGCCATACTCTTAAAACTCATAATGAATTTCAAAATCGTGAGCTGGAATATCAGAGGAGTAAAGTCTTCGGAGTTTAAAAGCAACAGGCTTTCACTAGCACTAAAGAGAGTGAACGCAGATATCATATGTTTTCAAGAACACAAGTGTAAGAAGAATAGAATAGAATAGTTTTTTTATCGTCCACTGAGACCAACGGCCTATGGGACCCGAAGGGCCCTAAACAAACTTATTCTTGTCCCCGTTAAAAACCCCCGCCCCGAAGGGTTTTCGAGGGAAAAACCGTGGCAGTAATAAGAATGCTGTCAAACTGTACAAGTATACATCATCATGAAATAAATGTGTATGTACATGTCAAGTCGTGCGTGCAGGGACATAGCTGATCTCGCATGTCCATGACCTCCCTCGGTATGATCCTAGCATCCGATGCGGATGCCGTGCTCAATGTCACATGTAGCGGCTGGCGGGCCTGACCAACTCGGCATAAGCGCATCCGGGATTTGATCATATCTTTGGGCAACTTTGAAGGGTATGAGATTCATCCTCAATGACTTCCATTTGGCGGCATTGGCCGAGCTTGTCCCCGACGTGGCTCACCAATCCATCCTTTGTCTCAATTCGAAGATGATGTGCCCCCGTGCGAATGGAGGCAATGAGTGCGCGTCTTTTCATGGGCAAGTGGGTGCGCGGTAGCATTGTGGGCCTCGTTCCAATGTGGGATTTATGTGGCGGTAGTGTCTTTGTCTTGACTGTTCAAGGGCGGCATCCCAAAGCTTGCTGATGAAGCAAAAGCGTCAAGATATTGCCTCAAAGCTATGGCGATGCGCCTCTGTTTGCACATGCATGCACGTGCTCTGCACATTCCATCTAGCCATCCATTGAGCTCTCTTTTCCCTCCAAAGGGCCTTGGCGTTGTGGCCCCATTGCCATGATATAAGCTAGTTTTGGGAGGCGAGCATCGTCCATGTTGACCACCTTCGAAAATAGACAATGTGGCGATCAAGGGCCAGCCCTCAAGAGGCAAGAATCACGTTTCTGCCAGTAGAAATTTGATATGGGACTGTGGACTTCACCCCTAGTGCTCGTTACCAAGAAGGCTTTACACACTTGCTCCAAGTCATTCCAAGTAGCGAGGGATACTCTTGGGCCCCATACTTCCACCCCGTATAAAAAGGACGGGCTCCACTAAGACTTTGAGCAGTGTGGTGATGGGTCCAATCATACAACTCAGCTCTATGACTATTGTTTTGCATTGCATATAGTGCTTTCCAGCCCGCCGTAACTTCGTGGCCGTATGGATGTGTCCCGGTGCATAGTAGGCGGAAACTCCACTCCCAAATATTTGTATGTGGATGCTACTTCCACATTACGCCCTCGATAGCCGGAAGGAGGGATCCTCGGGTGTCGTGAAGATGATATGAAAACCACCTTAGTCTTGGCCAAGTTGACGCCATATCGATTAAACTTGACAAAATGTGTCCGGGGCATCGAGATGTCGTTGCATGTCTGGCTGGTGTAAGCTAGGAGGTCCACATCATCGGCATATATTAACCGCTTGATGATCACGGTAGAGAAGGTGAGCCCCGTCGCCCCCATTATCGACAAACCGACTCTCCAATTGATCAATGTAAAGCCCAAATAATGTTGGGGAGAGAGGGCATCCTGGCGAACCCCGATACTACTATCAAATGGTTGGCTTATTAGAACAACCACCGCCAGAGCATCTTTCATAAAGCACATACACTGCATTCGCAAATCTACGGAACCCCGGTATGCCAATCTTGCCCATAGTTTTTCCCCGAGCCGCGGTGTCAAATGCCTTTGCAAAATCCACGAAGCAACAATATAGATCGGCGGCGGTTCCTGGCGTCTTCAACCCGAGCTTCGCAATGTGAAGATGTGGTCAATGGTTGAGTGTCGAGTCTGAATCACCCACTGGGTGAGGGCCCGTATCTCTCTTGCCTGCGGCCCGTCCAAGCTGCTGCTCGAGAATCCCAAGCAATTTTGCAAACACCGAACCGACCATGATTGTTCGGTAATTGGGCGCGAAGGGTCGGGTCACCTTATAGATGGGAACAACTCTGCTATTGGTCCATTTGCATCGGGAAGCCTTCTGTAATGCCTTGTTGAACAAAGGCGGTACAAGATCGGTATTATGGACGCCCCGCCCACTTAAGCAATTCCGCAAGATGCCATCCGTCAGGGGCTTTCCCCATTGGCAAGACTGTAAGCCTTGTTCCACGCCCCGAATCTGTGATTTCCAAAGACGGGCCTTCTTTGGGGGTAATGCCGCATGTGCACCCCGAGGGTCGTATATAGCTGTTGCAAGTATTGCCTCCACGCCGGGAGTGATGTTCCCCAATGGGGCTGTATCTTGTCTTTCTAAGAACCCTTAGCCAGAAGGTCCTGGGGTGACGTTCGAGGAGATAAAACATTTCCCTTTGATGTCTTTGCAATGTACACGGCTTTCTTAGCTTTAAGGAAGACGCGGCTTGTCGCCCCGGACCGCATGTGGGCGTAAAGGTGGTCCGTGACTTGGTGGAGCCAGCGTTTGTGTTCCTTGCACTCGCATCAAACCATTGATTACGTGGGAAGGTTGTGTTCTTGGAGGTCCGTCGCGGGCGGCTTATCCCAAAGCATCTCTGCTGCGGTCTTCCTAAGCACATCGGTCCCGGGCTGTCTGTTGCTCTAGTGTAGGATATTGCAAAATTTCTGCCAGGTCATCTATAAGCATCTGGGCATAAGCCCCCGCATGTTCATAATCCAATCGCAGCTGAGGCATGTGAGGAGCTGTGGCACAGGGGGTTCGCACAACCTGCCAAGCCAACTTCAAGTAAAGTGGTAAGTGGTCTGAAGGAGGAAGCTGATGTCCTGTTTAAAATAATAGGGAATGAGTATGTTGGAATTGTCTCGGCAAAGGAAAAATCTAGTGCAGGTACCTTAATCGCATGGAAAAATACGGTTAAGGTGACAACATCTATGTCGGATAGATTTGGAAGGTGGTCCATCATTGTGTGGCAGCAGAACAACCAATCATGGGGAATTTTAAATATTTACGCGCATAACAATCCTAGGGGAAGAGGTGCACTATGGGCCTCCCTCAGACATAAAATCAAAAGTCTTGGTAATCACATAGCATGGTTAATGCTGGGCGATTTTAATATGGTGGAGACATCGGAAGAGGCGTGGTGCAACATCCGACATTGTTAATGGTTTTGAAAAAGAGCGATTAGGGGTAAATTGATAGGCGCCGGTGGATTTATTGGCTGGAGGGGATAAAGGATTCACATGGTGCAATGGTTGGGTGGGGCGGGGTAGAGCTTACGCTAGACATGACCCGGTGTTACGTGAATTACAATACACTCGCCACTTCCCCAACTCTTAAGTAGAGTAAAGCTGCAGACAATGCGATATCTGATCATAATCCTCAGGTAATTTCATGCCAGGAATGTAGGAAAAAAGTCTCAAGAACAGTGTTTAAAATGAATATCAAGTATCTGAAAGAGCCTGCTTTTACTGCAAAATGCAAAGAAATTTGGCAAGCGGCATTTATAAAAGACTCGGGCATGAAGGCCTTAACGGCAGCACTAGCAAATATTAAGCAATTTGCTAAACTGTGGGGGAGAGAAAAAGTACAGGAGGAGAGAGCATCTTTGGACAAACTATACAGTCAATTGACAACCCTCAGAGCAGCGGGTCCCAATACAGAAGAGAAAAAATTAATGGATGAGATTAAAAAGTCAGAGGAGATAAGACTGTCGAGAACAGAAGCAAGGCAGGTTTAACTTGGCTTAGGCAAGCAGAATAGATGGTCAACAACATTATCTAGCATTACACTTGATGGATTTTCTTTAAGGCTGCCAAGCAGAAGAGATGGTTTTTCTTTAAGGCTGCCAAGCAGAAGAGATGGTCAACAACATTATCTAGCATTACACTTGATGATGGGTCGATACTAAAAAGTTGTGATGGGCTTCATAAGTTTCTTCACGATCACTTTCAAAGCTTCTTCGGTGAGAAGCATATGCCGTTCCAGGACGAGTTTGAAGAGTTAGTGGTTTCCAAGTTGTCTCCAGTCATAACAAATGAGCAACACCAAATGTTGAGCCGCCCACTATCTATAGATGATTTGCATCAGGCAGTCATCGCCCTCGACAAAGAGAAGTGTCCGGGGATGGATGGGATTCCAATAGAGTTTTTTCAGGTTTATTGGGAATGGATTAAAACTGATGTATTCTCAGCTTATACAGACTTCCAACAAGCAGACCACCTGGATCCCAAGCTAAATACAGGTTGTGTCGTTTTGATTCCAAAGGGAAAAGACCCACGTACTATCAATGACTGGAGATCCATCACATTGCTGTCGGCATTCTATAAGATAATAGCAAAGGGAATGGCAGAGAAAATAAAGCCCATACTTGCAGAAACTATCTCCCCCGTCCAGTCAGGTTTTCTCCCAGGAAGGAACATTCTGCACAATATAGCAGCAGCTTTTGAGGGTATGTATTGGGCTAAAAACACAGGTCAAAAAGTAGCTTACATCAAGTTGGATTTTACTAAGGCATACGATAGTATCGGTGGAGCTTTTATATAAAATCTTTGTTAAAATTGGGTTCTTGGGGAATTTTTCTTTGGAAGTGTTAAGAGATTACTCCACTCCACACGGGCCTCTGTTCTTCTCAACGGGGAGTCCTCTCCTATATTCCTCATCGAAAGAGGCATTAGACAGGGATGCCCACTAGCCCCATTTTTATTTAACATAGCGTGAAGACTTTTTTCACGGCTATTTCTCTGAGGCCTCAAGGGATGGTCTAGTAGAAGGTCTTCAAATGGGGATGGATCTCAGCCGGATATGCAATCAATACATGAGATGACTCTTTTTTTTTTCTAGTAGCGAGGAGAGCAATCTAAAGAATGCCGGTCGGTTGTTAGATACTTTCTCCTTGGCCTCGGGATGTCTCATCAATCTGGAAGAAATGCTCGGCGAATGGGGGCTGGGAAGGACCACATCCCGGTGTTTAGAAGCCCTCCCGTGGAAAATCATAAAAGCTGGGGAGTATTCTAACCTTCTTGGAATCCCAGTGGGAATTAAAGTACCCTCAACAAAAGTATGGGATGAGATGATATTAGGATTACAGAAGCATCTGAATTGGTGGAAAGTCGCAAAACTATCACTGGCTGGCAGGATAGTAGTAGCGAAGCATGTGCTGTGCAGCACGCACATCTATGTCTCATCTCTCCTCATAGCCCCACCAGAGAAAGTAAAAGAAATGGAAGGGACAATTAGAAACTTTGTGTGGGGAGGCAACGAGGAAGGAGCACTAGTGAAAAGAGCATGGTGGAAATGTAAAAGAGATAAGGAAGAAGGGGGAATAGGCATGATTGACTTAGCCCTACAACCAAATTCATGTGGAATATTTTAGAGGAGAAAACAAAGTCACCAGGCCTCCAACTCATAGCGCAGGCCATATGTTTCTCCTGCACACATGCTAAAGTATCAGCACATGTATCTCTTCCATGGTCTCTATTTTATGGCTTGAAACCAAGTTCTGAGGCCTCACCGTTCTTAAGAGGTCTCATTTCTGCGTGGGACGTGGTGAAAAAGCTCTTCACATTGAATATCAGTAATTGTGCAGCGAGTACTACTCCACCATGGTGGATTCCAGTCAACTACCGCAATAAGAATGGTCCTTTGGCCCCTTTAGCTGACATCAGAGTGGTGAGAAGATGGATCAGCTGTGGCATTGGTTCGTGTGCAATGTGGTATGAAGGTGGTCAGTTAACAGAATGGATGGTATTCAAGCAAAAATTCGGCCTCCAGAATAACGACAAAACAATGTGGGAATGTATTGCAGTAAGTCTTCCAAACCACATAAATAGCACGAGTAAGAAACCTTGGGTTCTCGATCAATCTTTGCAGGCAGGGTCATTTGTGAAATCAACATATAAGCGTCTGAAGACAAAAGGCACTTTATCGCTACCAGCTCAATGGAATGTGCAAGTCACTGACACACAGTTGAAGGAAATTTGGAGGGGTGTATGGATGAAACTTCTCCCTCCCCGAGTGAATTCTTTTTTATGGCAAGTAATTCATAGGGTTCCTATAGTAAACAGAAGGGTATCCAAATTCAAAGCTGACGTGAGCCCTCTATTTTTATTGTGCAAGATGGATGAAGAGTCTCTGGAACATTGCTTAGTAGAGTGCACTGACCTGCAAGTTGTGTGGTCGTGGTGCATGGATATGTTCAACAATACACTGGGTACCAACGATCTCCTTCTAGGTAGATATCCAGTAGAATGGCCAGTCTCAAAACGCAAAGCTTTTCATATTGTTAGATCATGGGCATTATGGGTCATATGGAAAAGGCGTAATTCTTTCACTCTAGGCAAAGATGCACATACTACAGCCACACAAATACTGCACATGCTCATAGAGAAGCTTAGAAAGTTCAAGTGTGTGGTCGAAGGTGATGTTTCCCTTGTTTGGGAGACTTTCATCAAGCTACCACCTTAAGAAGAAGGCATCTACTTTCATTCTAAAAGGGCTTTGTAGCTATCCCCTCTTCAAGGGGGATTCACTCATGTATAAGGGGTATATGCCATCTGCGTGCATGGGGTGGCAAAAAAACCCCCTGTATACGGATCTTTAAAAGCAAATTTTGACCCATTTCGAATAAAAATTACCTAGGATAGTGCAAAAAATACCAGAAAGAGGACCCCCTGCCGACCGTATATGTACGAAAATGGGTCCAAAAAACCCCCTTCCCGTGCATGCAGATGGGTTATATGCCCAAAACTGTGAACCTCCCTTGCCCCTCTTCAAACTTGTTCAGGAGGGTGTCTATATGCTATAAGGCTATGTAATAGTTTACCTATAAATGGAAATTCTTTATCCTTCAAAAAAAAAAAAAAAAGAATTAACCCAAAACTTGTAATAATAAGAGAGAAATAATTCCTAAACCGCAAGCAGCATTTTTGAACAAAATAGGGTTTGCCGGCTTCCATGGACGTTAGATGATAGCAACCAAAGCTGAAAACATACAAATCAATGTGTTCTATCATAAATAGACAAATACTTCCAATTTTAGCAAGGTTTAGGCCTGTTTATGCTAGAAAAATCCAAGAATGCAGTTCTGGACTGTTGCAGAAACTGTCAAATTCTCTAATATTTGAAAAATCGCTACAACATATAGGTGAGTTCATTGGCCTTGAAATTCTCGAAGATCATTAAGAATTAAGTAAAGATTGATATGGTGGCGATATATCGTGAAATTGAAACTTCTATTCTCAGATATATTGGTTTAAATGACAGTGGGTCATTACACTTTAGCATGATCAAAACATATTTTTATATTTACAAAAAGTTCTGTAATTACAATAAGCTAACAGTCTTCCTTCTTAATAAACCTAGCTAGTTTCAAATCCCTAGACATACAAGTTACTCTCTTTGCATGGAGAGCACATGCTAGAGAGTCTTCAAAATGCTGGACCAGCTTTTGCTCCGCTGCCTCCTGTAATGCGAGTAACATGTCGTCTGTTACTCTCTTCGTGCTGTCGAACTCTTGTAAAATTTCTCTGGTCAGTCTTGCGAAGGCAGCTCGTGGTATTGACAGTCCGTAGCTCCTCTGAAAATGACGGATCTCTCGAGCAGCTCTCGCAAAATACGAGTCTGCCTTTCTCTTCATTGGCTTCTTCGGTGGTGTGGATTTCTCCGGTGGCGGCTTCAGTATGTTCTTCTTGGACGGCCTTCCTCCCTCCACGTATGTCACATTGTGTTCTTCGTAATACTTCGAGTACTCCTCATATATTTTCATGTATTCGTTGTACTCCTTCAACTTCTTTCTATATTCTCGCTCATGCTTGAATACATAGGACTCTTGTGCTGGCCTGCCCTTCTTCGGATCCGTTGTCGGCTTTGGCCACTTGGGGTATAGGGGCGCTGCTGCTGCAGATCCTGTTGCTCGTGATCCTCCTCCTCGACATCAGGATTTGGGTCCGGGTTCTCCTTTTGCCTGGCTCGCTCCTGAGCCTCTCTGGCCTTCTGTTGAGCTGCGAGGACCTGGGCGCTGACATAATCATCTGGTACGACCATCCGGGCGGTTTTTTGGTGCGGGCCATGTTTTGAAATAAGCCGATCATCTTCAGAGCACCTAAAAATCGCCTTGTTGGTCGGAGAGCAGCTAGCTAGAGAAGGAAAGTGAAAATGAAGAACCCTAATGGTCTATTTATAGGTCTGGGGATTTTAGGGTTTGGACCTGCAATTTCATGTTGTGCCATTCTGTAAAGCATTAGTGCTTGTGGGATCAATACATTAGGTTTGTTTAGGCAAAAAGTGCCCACCACTCACACAGTGCGCGAGAAGCACTTTGAAAAGGTTTGGAAATGCCCAGGGCGCACTCTGAGAGGGGTCACCCCTTTTTGACTCAAACTTTCAATTTACAAACTGTTTCTTAGTGTTATAACATACAATTCTAGCTCAAATTCAAGGTTTAAGCTGCCCTGCACTATCACATTGCTCTAATTATGCATCTATCTAGGTCAACATGGGTCCACCACTCACACAGTGCGCGAGAAGCATTCTCAAAAGTTTTGGAAATGCCCAGGGCGCACTCTGTGAGGGGTCCCCCCTTTTTGGCCATAATATTTCAGGGTTTTTCCATAATTCATCCTAACTTAGCATTATTCTACTTTGCTGCTCTAAGGATTGGAAATTTTTTTCCCAATTTTCGAGGTTCATGCTTGAGTTACTATCCCCAAGGCTGAAAGTCTACTGTTAGTTCTAACAGGGAATGGTCAGTACCCGATCTTGGTCTACCAAGATCATGCTCTGATACCACTGTGATGCCCCCTACTTCTTCTATGATGCCCCCTACTTCTTCTATGATGCTCCCATCATATCAGAAGACGGAGTTCATCCCCTTGGCAGCCAAACTGGCAAGGGCCATGCACCTGACACTAATCCCAAGAACTGGGCCAGTGAGGAAGAGTGAATGGGTCATTTGCCCGTCTTCCTTCGGGACCGTCCTAGCTGCGAAAGCATGAATAAACATGAGCACATGACATCAATACATCAAGAAGTCACCTCGAAGGGTGAACACATCATAACATAACATGTGTAACAGCAACATCAATAACAGCAACAAAAGGGAAATTCTATCCTGGGCTCAGACTCATGGGGGAATCGACTGACGGCTTGATTCTCCAGAAGTCAATGCAGACCGAATTCATGGCAAATGGATTGGGCTGGCATAAGAACATGGCTATGGGGTAGTCCGCTCCATCCGCCCCTCCCGTGCACACTTTGCAGAATAGGTTGGTATGGGAAGATTTTCGCACAATCTTCCTCCTTTTCAGATGGGATCATGCAATTCGGCAAAAAGTAGTCTCTGTTCTTCCTCATGTACCCAAAGCTTTGGATGGTCATTGGTATCCATGAATCAACGAAAGCTGTTTAGAGATGAGTTTAGGATAAGTTATTCCTCTCAAGTTATTAGTTTTGTCGTGGCACATCATCAAATATGGTCTCTATGGATGCTAAAATCCCTGTCTGACTGCCTGCCTGCCAATTTGTCTGTCCAGATCTTGTATGATGTAAATATTCATGTTGCCCATTGAGATTACAACAAGCAGATTTGTCCTATTTGCAATATGTCCTATTTTCTAGCAATGATTTCAATCCTTAAGTTCAGTTGGAAGCATTTAAGTGCATGGCGTTTATTATCTAGGTAAGACTGACTGAAATTCGAATGCATTAGTTCACTTGTGATGTTTCCCACATGTGGCTTGCATGAGAAAAGAGAATTATAGTATTGGAGCAGTCATATGCCCAGGAATGATTAGGTTATGAATTTACAATATGTGAAACTCTTCTTGGTGTATATTTATTTGTATATATGCATTGAAAACATTGTGTTTGCAATTACTTTCCCATTTTGAGTCCTTCCAACTTGGCAAACACAATGCCACTATTCAAACAATAAATGCCTTAAAAGAACATTCAACTAATGACATCATCTAGACATAAGACATTCTCTCCAAAAGATCAACTAAACCAAACCATTGATGACAATATGTCAACATGTGAGGCATGCTTGGATGTGGCTTCAAGGCCTTTTTCGCTACAATTTGAATAGCTAATAGGTGTTATTAATAGTCTACCTAATCGGCTTGGAAAATTTGGAAAAAAAGGGATATTTCATCTGGCTTCTACATGGATCATTTGGTTCAATTGAAAGAGAAGGAATCTGTTCATATTCAAAGGTCATGTCTGCTCTGATACACAACTTCTTGTCGAGGCCCAATAACGAATTGTCAATAGGTGCTCATTAATAGCTAATAAAGTGAAGAGTCATATAAATTGACAGCATTACCTTCACACTCACACTTACTCATAAGCTTTCGCTCCCTCCTTACACTATAATTTAGATGTTGCATTCGGGTGGGATGGATTTGCTCTAGTGGACACTTTCTCCACTGAGTTTTTAGTCCCCATTGTACTTTGTTTGTGACTTTCTTTGAATAATAAGGTCTTGCGTCCTTAAAAAAAAACCATTGATGACATTGATACCATTGTAGTTATATATACATTTGATACTAAAACATGAGATTGACCTATGTACTTCTACAAAGCAACAAATAACCTTACCATTTTTTCTCAACATTTTCAATAAAGCCTTTGATATATGAGGTTGGATGCAATTGGACTGGAAGCCATGGTGATACATTCAGTAATTGACTTTGGCATATGAAGTGGGATGTAACTGGATTAATAGTTGTGTGACAAATTCATTAAAGAATACTTTCAATATACAATATCCTCTTGAAGTAAATGTGAATTACATTATATTTATCACATTGTCCACTAAGCCAAGGTATCTTCTCCATGTTTATGGGCAAAAAATGTCAGCACTAGAACATCTACTAAATAGAAATCAAAGGTTAAAGTGGAGAACTACCTAAGAAATTTTCCCCACACAAGAATTGTGCTTTGGTATGCACAACTTCTCATGCTTTGGCATTGTTGGACACCTCAACAACCCTCTCCCTGAATATAACAATCCCTACTAAGCCCAGCAATGCCAGGCAATTTTACTAGTATATCAACAAATTCCATTGGTGAACCATAGAGTACAACTAGATATGGTTTGTAACTTTTTGGCCCACCCCCATATTATATTATGATTCTAAAATTTTGGTTTGCACTAGCAAATTATTAGATAAAAGTCATACTAGTTCAATTTTCAGCCTTGTGATGTATCCCTGGTAGACACAGGACACTATGAGAGTTCAACAAATGTAGGATTGTGAACCATTACATAGAGTTTACCATGGTGAGATATAACATTCGGGAGGAGTGACTGGATAGCGAGCGATATCGTGGCAATAGTCATATATGTTGTAAGTCCATCTAACTGAGCTATATTTTTGTTGTTGCTCAGAACTCAAGACATAATTGGAGGGGTTGCCCCACCAGGTGGAGGATAAGGTGGAGACACAAGGGGGATATGGATCCGACCATTGACAGCCCTCTATACCAAAACCTTGGTAAGAGCTAATAAAAGGAGCATATGACCAATCAATCTTGTCTAGGCCTCCTCTAGTGGCCCATTGATCTCCATTCCATAAGCTGCTTCTAACCCACATGGGCTTATTAGTAGGGAACGTTGCACTTGCTACTCCTGTGTTCCTATAAACACGAATTGGATAGTCGTCTACGAACCACCTGCATCAAATATTTCGAGGGCATTAAATTGTGAATTCAACGTGGACCATCCCTTTTCATTTATATTTTCAAGGGAAAAACTCTGAAATACCCTTATGTTTTGCTAAAATTAACAAAACGCCCCTAGTTTTGGGGGTATTTTTATGGAAATGATCACAACTTTTTTGTGATGATCCAAATGAGAATGAGCCTTTCAGAGCTATTGTAAAGGAGGATGAGATCTTTCCATCAAAGGTAAGATGAGATAAATCGGAGTCTTAAATCACAAGTTATGATATTTTTAATACACAAGAAAATTGTAGAAATTTCAGAGGGATTTACGAGATCATAACTTGAGATTTCGGAATCCGATCCAGGAGATGTTAACTTACATGGAAAGATCTCAACCTCTTCTACAATATATTTGAAAGACTCATTCTCATTTGGATCATCACAAAAAAGTTATGATCATTTCTATTAAAATACCCCCAAAACTAGGGGCGTTTTGTTAATTTTAGCAAAACATAAGGGTATTTCAGAGTTTTTCCCTATTTTCAATATCCCTCTACCCCTTCTTGCAAAATGATCAATACTTACACTACTTGGCCAAGGTTCCAAAGTATTGCATATCTGTGGTAATCTGCTGTAGGGTCAAACCATAGGTAAAACCTTTGCTCTTTTCCTCCAGTCCCGTTGGTGAAGATGTTGGTATGAAGGATCCATGGCTGGCCAGTGACGTTGCCAAGGAACTCAAAATCGATCTCGTCGTGGTGGTCAGATAGGGAAGTCAACTGAAAACAAAAGGAGGGGTCATGATCACAAGCAACCTTTGAGTAAAACATGGAAGAAGCAAACATGGTGATGATACCTAGGAACATGATAGTCTAAGTTAGAAGTTAGTACAAAATGTGATAAAAAAAAGTGAACAAAATCTGATGATAAAAAAAAAGGCATGAAGATGGTTGGGAGCTAACATAAAATGTAGAGACAACTCCAGCTGAGTAACCAGGGACCAGCTTGAGCTTCATGCTGAAGTATCCAAACTTGTACGAGTTTTGAGATTGAAATCCGGCTCCTAAAATAAGGATCTGTTAATATTTCACCAATCAATGATGCCCAGTTGATCAGATCAAACAAAAAGGCAACAAATTCCTCACCTGAATCGTTATCCAGCTTCACAAAAGTCGTCCAGCCTCCATCTTGTGAATACACATGATCCGGTGCCCAATTCACAAAATAATTATCATAAAATGGCACATCGTTTGCCCCTGCTATTTGTGCCAGAAATTGAAGAACGAATACACAAAACAAAGCGCTCCAAAATGGCTTCATCTTAGATCTGTAACTAAAAATGCACAGAATTCGGATTTTTCTCCAACGAAATGGGTTATAAGTAGCCAGCCATCCAGCCCCTAGCTGTCACCTAGTTTATGTTTATTATTTCAGACCACGTCTTCACGTATAAGTCGTGCCTTTGATGCTCTTTCTCCTGGTTATGTTGTAACTTTTTATCTTATATATAATCAAATCTACCATCTTACTGGCTGGCCTCCTTCGCCGACATATTTTTTAAGTTATTTATGCACATCTGCTTTGGGGTCTAGAATTCTGTAATTTCGTTTATGTATAAGTGAAAGCGGGATCTTCTGCTATATCAAAAGTATTCAGCCATATCCAAGCTGCCTGATGCCTTAATCACTAACAAGTTTTGCCCATGGCCTCCTCCTAAGCCCCTTTGCTATGGGGTAGATAACACCCTCGCCACATGGCGTTATGGGAATAAAATTCAAGGGCAATATGGCCATGGCCAAAATGGCAAGGGCGTGCGTTGGAGCCATTTTGGCCATGGCCATATTGCCCGAGAATTTTATTCCCATTAACCCCCGCGGGCCAGGGCATTATCTCCCTTAACACCCTGCTCCTAAGGTGTTATGAGCCTTCGTGATAACGCCCTAGGATGTTATGAGCCTTCATGATAGCGCCCTAGGGCGTTATGACTGTTTTAGGCATAAAACCCCAAGGAGCAGGGTGTTAAGGTGTATTTACTGAGGATTTTACCCAATCTGAGAAGGAAGAACTAGAGGACAAAATCGAAAATGGCAAAATGCCGGCCACGTTTTCTTTGAAAAGTGAGAACCTCTGTTTTCCCTTTTCGTTGCTTTTTGTTCTGTAGCTTTAGGAGCGTGGGCACCGCGGTGGGGTTCAACTTCCCCAGCTTGTACTTTGTCATTCCATGAATGTATATACGCCATGTTTGTGCTACTGTATTGTACAGGCTGGAATGCGCATGAATACTACGTCAACCCATGGTGTTGGGTAAGGGTCGCCCCTATTAAATGGGATCAACTTGACCCACGCTGACCTGTAGCCAGAGGCCAGGATCTTCCGTTCCAGCATATATCACAGAAGATGTCGTCATCTGATGGCCTCAAAGCAATAATACACACTCAAAGCAATAATAATAACTAGGTACAAAACTAGACAATCCCCTGTAGAAATATGCCCATCATGTTTTAACCCTCATACTCGTCCAACCCTAGCCGTCGATCCATAGAATATTCCATGGCATATGCCAAATCCAAAGATTAGAGCCGTTCATCCAAAAATAAGATGGGGTCAACCCCCATTTTCCACGTCAGCCAATGCTTGTCAAAACCATATTTAAGTCAAAGTACACTATACAATACACATGAGAATGAGAACATGAATAATACTGCTGAGAACTAGACGGATCCACCACAACAAACATAAACAGACTTTTGCAGGCATAAACTCTAAACTCTTGCCAAATCCAAAATCAACATTGTGATGTGCCATGTACTTCAGAAGCACAACATTGTGCTTGCTTTGCTCTACAGTTCAAGCCAGAACTACATGCACGTGTCGACAAAAGACTTTGGAAAGTAATACAAATCCAAAAAAAAATTATACATATTCACATGTAAAATGGGGATTTGAACCCCACCCGATGAATCGGTACCATAATGCCATACATGAACAACAAGGTTTGAATCCGCCCAGCTTAAGAACACGGCTAGAATCCAGGAAAAACCAACCTCTTAGAATAACAAATACATATAGAAAAGCCTCCGTAAATCCTTCTTCGAGATACCTTCAATGCAAATGGACTCCATCTTAAAACTTCAAATTATTATTCGCTCACACTACGAAAATCCGAGTATCCATAGCTATTCTTCAATAGGGTACGTTGGTGGTGCGAAGCCCTCTTTCTCTCCAACTCCCCTCTGATTGCCCCTAAACCCTGCGCCATGGCCAAGCAGCTGCCCATCGGAAGAACTCTGGCATGCCCTGTCCTAATGCACAAACTTGACACGAGCCCCACTTTCCTAAGACAGAAAGAAAAATAAATGGCACGCCGTACAAAACCCATACCACATTTAGTGACATCAGCATAATACTATTTTGGCATATGAATACACCCTTAAACCATGCAAAATCATATGTAATACCCACTCCTTCCTTCAGTTGCACGACATAATATCATGCCCACCCTCATGAGATAAATTGCTTTCTTTCTTTGTTTTTAATTCTTCATTATAAGGTTTGAATATATAATGGATTAACTTAGTTTATGATCTTGTACTGGCTGTTCATGAAATCTTTTTGTTATGCCTATTTGGCCAGTGCAAACTTCTTATTGTGGTGAGGTAATTTTTGCTTGAGGATGAAATCAATTTTTTTTTATAGAACTAGGTGTAAATGGAATTCGGTTCATTCTTAGTCTCCAATAAATTTTAAGCTTGCTCCTCTTATTTCGGTAATGCTTGCTTTGCAAACTAGAGTCTGGAAATTCAGATGCAAAATCTGTGGCTCCTTTAACTTGTTAAACCTTTTGCTCTAGTTATTTTTTGAATTTCCTTGGTTCTTTTTGTTTTCCTAATTTAGCTTTTAAAAGCAAATATGAAGCGATTGACATGTATCAGAATGTAGAGATACACCAGAGTTCTTATCTTCATCTTTAGATGCCACTGCAACTGGCAGCGCTCAATGGCAATGAAAATTTCAGCATTAGCATAGCCTATGCGGGTTGTGATCCTATAGCATGGCAAAGTGTAGATTCTAGAGCAAAATGAATTATCATAGTATTATCATTGCCTCTCTGAATATGCTTTCTAAACAATGGTTATATTTTGATGGAAATTCAAATGGGATAATTTTAGGGGAATGTAAACGCAACAACAACTACCAGACTAAGTCTCTAAGCTCAATTTGCAATTTGGATACCCTCCTCCAGCGAAGTTTTTGGTTGCAAATTCAATAAAATGTTACAGGATATCACTACCTGGGGCTTGCACTGTGAAAGTTTACAAATTATTTTCCATGGCTATATGCAATAAGAATCAGGCATGTTCTAGGCTTAAAAAATAAGCTTCAAAACCAACACCGATGTGCATGTCAAGTGCAACGATCTATTTAGTATTTGTAATGGGCCCATGGTAGACCGCTCGAGTATTTGATCCTTGAATGTGCATGGGGGGCGTTCCCGAGACACCGGCATAAATGGGTAAAAGCGACTACTCATAAACATCTAGATGGTTTTGCCCAGTTGGTTAAGGGCATGTCGGTTAGGAACATCACAGTTGGTATCAAAGCAGGTCTCGAGTTCGAATCACAGTATTGTCACACATACAGTCTCTTGTTACACATATAGTCTCCAGTTGCATTTACTGTGAAAAAAAAATATATATTCCAGCTCGTTTATATTCCAGCCACACGAATCTCAGCTCGTTTTTTGCTCGATGGAAGCAGAATTTCTTCTCTCTTTAGGTGATTGCGACAACAAAATCCAATTGCCAGAGCTTCATTTTTCACCATTCTATCTCGTACCCCAAAACCACATGCATTGTTCTACTTACCTTGGGCGATGGCTGGGACTCCTTTGGATAATGATGCAAGGGACCAGGCAATGTTAGCGGTTTCTGTATTTGCTCCCTCGGATATGGATCAAAGCCTGCAGAATTTTTGGACAGAACATGTGCGGATGATTTAATCTTATTACAAGACCCTCTGCAGAGAGGTAACTCTTGAAGCTACCACAAAGAGGCAGCCAATTTCATAGCTGAGACACTAATCTAGCGCCCACTTGCTCCGACAGATTGCACAGCTTCCTTGAATCCTGAATGTTTCCGGAAACGCTTCCTTGAATCAGCTGAATCGCCACTGAAACCCTTTCTTGAATCACCTGAGAAGAGGAATCGCCAGAGAAAGATGAGAAGAAAAAAAAAATCCTTTCTAAAAAGCCTCTTTAAAAATAGCCGTGAGAATTTAATTCTCATCATTAATTAATTAACATTGGATATCTTCACCCAAAAATTCATAAATCAGTGGAAACCCTTCCGGGCTTCAATGTGGAAATCCTTCCGGATTTCAAGGAAACGTGGAAGGATTTTCATATTGAAGCCCGGAAGGGTTTCCACTGATTTATTTAATAACCCAAATTGGGCGGAGATAGTGTAAGCACTTTGTTATGCTGCTTTGCTGAAAAAACCATACAAACCATACAATTTTTTTGTTTTGGTGTGGTATGGGAGATATATATATATTTTTTTGAAAAAGAAATAAAAATTCAAAAAACATTGGCAAGTTAATGAATAACATACAAAATCATCAAATATAGCACAAATCCCATAACACACCAAAACAAAAAGTTCCATTTTTTTTTTTTTCCGATACAAAACATGGCCACGATAATATCATCTCTTCAACATCTTCATAAAAGCTTACTGCACTATAACGATAGAGGACAAAAGACATAGCCAGAACGATCAGCTGGATAGGGAGCATGATTTGATGTTGTGTAAATTATATTTTAATCAAATGTCAAACCCTACCAAATCCGCCCGGAAATTTGCTGTTTTGACCCAGAAATTTTAATCAAATATGAGCATTAACGTAATCTCATATGTTATTCCATTTTTGCAATTAAACACAGAATCACAAGTAGAAGTATGTGTAGCCAAAATGAAAAAGTTCTTAATAGCAATATTTACATAATGATATAAGCTCACATCCAAAGCTAATATAAATGAATCAAATACATTTTTTTGAGTCACTTCACATGGGTGATCCTAAGGAGATCATTACTTTTCAAACATCAAGAGGATTGTGACCCTTGAATTTCTAGGTGGAATTTTTGAAACGGAACCCATGAAAATAATATGGAGGCTATCTCGGCCACATATCTTGGATCAGAATTCTTCTCCACTTCTTTGACAAAAATGTATCTTCCTCACGCACGTTGGTCCCCATGTCATCTATGATGCGGCATCAAGAGCTTGGTTATGATCATCTTCAACAATCGTATTGACACTTGGTGACACTCCCCGGCCCGGAGTGCGATTATCGAGGAAAAAGCTTTCAGGTGCCTTCCTTAAGCCCTCAATTTCTTGTACTTAATGTCAATTTGATCGGAGATGAAGTAAGCAATCGTGTGTTTGTCTGAGAAATTTGGAGATAAAATAGCGGAGAAGATTCATGTAAGCAAGGATCCTCAAGCCTTTGTCTGAGGTGACTTTGTAGATATCTACTTAATGTTTCTTGAGACCTTTAGGCAAACATCGTAGTCCAAGCCCTCTGTGCCATCTAGATAGTTATAGCTAGTAATCTTTGTCCTTTGCCCAATTGATTACTGTAAACATTTCATTGTCCTTAAGCTCACCTTCCTCCATTTGTTTCCACATTCGGCGGAAGAGTACATATACTTCATCTGGTGAAAACCCGAACCTGTCAGCGTCTTCGTGTGTTTGCCCTAGAATCTTCCTGCGAAGGTAGTGCTGCAATAGAACTCACGTGTTAGAAAGGCGGAGATGGTAAATGAAATGGCGCCTTTGGCGCCATTAAGTGACAAATAAACAGCTGCGCCATTGACCATAAACTACTAACAAGACGTCGGCATACCTTGTACTCGTGATTGCTCTTTTCCGGTACGGTGCTGGTCTTTACACTCGATATTGCTTTTACATGAGATGGTGGAGTCTGATCCTCATAAGGTTTCTTGAAGACCATGTGAATGCATTCTAGAATGCCTAGGTGCAAGTCTCCCTGCAGTGCCAGTGGGTGCATGACTAGGAAATGGGCATTGCGTCATTCCTTCAAGTGGTAGCGATTGTGCCATTTTCTAAGCGATGCACCTAGTTAGACAAGAGGAGACTTATGACAAGGAAACCCCAAATAAGCGCGATTAATCATTCATATAGATCTGATTAATTAAATTTAACTTTTGAAATATTGGGTCGCACTATTTCTATATAGTAAGGATAGCTTTCTGACTTGCCCACACAATTATAATTGACTATGCTACTCTAAATGGATAAAAATAAGAGCTTGTCTAACTGACAGCTCCGGATTTGAAGCATAAATTGTGCCATTAATTTCTGATGATATAAATATAGCTCCATATAAATGTTACTTCACTTTCCGGGCCTCTTGGATCAAAGGCACTAGAGAAAGCGGTTGAATAGGAGAGAATGTTGCGGACTAGGCCTTTGTGGTGGTGGAAGAAGCCCAATGACGAGAGGCAGTGTAAGAAAGGAAAGTGGCACGAAAAAGTAGCAAGCGGCCAGTTTCAAAGGAGGCCCGCAAAGTTTTTGGGTGCCTTTGAGCCCCAAATTTGCCGCCCTCAGCCTCTCAAATTTTGAATTTTGAATTGCTCATCCGTCTCAAATTTTCAAATTTGAATTTGCCTTGGTCAGCCTCTCTAAATTTTAAATTTGATTTTCCCTGCTCTCACATCAATTTTGAAAAGTGCATATACACCCAAGTGATGAAATTTAGTTGCCCGCGTCAGTTGCCTTCATAATGAGGGCCTTTGACATCTTAGTCGGAAAGCTGACCATGATCCAATCAGAGGCATTTTCATCCTCGACTCCATAGGTTGCGATTTTGTGCTCACGTCCTCGCCCGATATTCGTAGGTACTTGCGCACGAGCCGTGGAAGAGAAAGCAGGCTCATCAAGCGTCTATTACATCTTCAGGCGTTGGTTTTTACAAACGATAGTAGTAAGCACTTCCTTGGCCCTTAGGCCTTTACTTTGTTCTGGTGCTTCTCCAACAATTAAATTTGGTGCTTCTTCGTGCATCACGGCGCATGGCTTTCTTCTTGGCCGATTCTTCAGCTGTTACCAAAGCGCTTCTTTGATTCTTAGCGATTTTCACTAAATTACGAGGCCAGCTGCGGTCCAATTCCTGCGATGGCAAATCCACGAATCTACAATGACCTCAGTTTAGAGGCTATTTTGTTTGATATGTTAATTCTAAACAATTTAAGGTTTTGAAGGTGGTCTTCTCTATTTTGCGTGAGTATTTTAGTTCTCAACAATTGAATGTCTTAAAAGGGTACATATTCTTTTAATTGCTAAAAGCGAGATGGTTAGTAGAAACCATAATCTAGTTAGAGATGAAAATACATTTTTTTTGTGTGTCAAATTACATTTTAGATCAAATGGCACTATCACTCTATAATTGAAATAGGCGCCTGCGCCATTTACTGCGTAATAAATGGAGCAATCATGCCATTTACGCGTATTTACATGTAATTCGTGTAAATGGTAGCATTGCTCTATTCTACGGATAAATGGAGCGATCGCGCATACATATCTTATTTGACGCATTCACGATAAATGGGCGATCGTAGCCATATGGGCGGCATTGCGCTATTCTGATGTCAGCGGCTGCCACCATTCACAAATGGCGTCGGCCAAAGCCATTTGGCCTATGGGCGTGTATTTATTCCTAATTTTCCTTTCTCTTTACTAAGTGTATGTCATAAGTTTTACGTCTTTATAAGTATGTGTGTGTTGAATTTTATGGAAAAGGACATGCGTAACCTTCTCCATAGGAAGTGGTTGTTGCTGGGGACATGATTGCATAGAGGCCACACACTTGGGAATATTGCATTTAGCAAGGTAGTCGTGGAGGTCACTGAAGCCATGAGTGCCCTCCCATGTGCTTCCATTCGGGTAATGTGTGGAGATAATATTCTTGGTAGTGGGTCATTTATCGAATGGCCTTGTGAAATGTGATGAGAATACATGAAATTGGAAGGTGTATTCCTTATTATAATGTTACGGTGATCCATGTGATACTTGAGGAACATGATGGGAATACTTGAATATGAGCCTCTCTTAGGTCCTTGGTGGAAGCGGAATATGAGCTAGGTAGGCGGAATATGAGCCTAGGTTAACTATGTATTGGTTAACTTGGTTGTTAATGGCTGGGGAGAATGATGCGATATGCAATGGTTCAAATTACCTATATGGTTAAAATATTAAAGGAATAGCTAATCGGTCAAATAGGAGCAAGGCAAATATGAAATTCGAGATGGAAACTATCACGAGGGCAATCGTGATCCAAATCACGAGTCTTTGATTCTTCATGAATCGATGCCGACTATCGAAAAGGATAAGAAGGATTAATTTTAACATGTTTTATCACCATTGATTGTAAGCGCGGATCCATTGGATTATGGATGCAATTGTCCGGAAATAATGATAACCCCATTACTCTTTGAGTATATGGTTAATTCTTGAATAGTGATTAGTAATATCTAACCATTGAATTACGCTATTGACAATGGATGTTGAATCAATTCAATATTGAAAATATTGTGGCTTGTTCTAAAAACATGGCGTTATTTGCTAGACATTAGATCCAAATTTTAACGTGGTATCGAGCTTGGTTTAAGATGTCTAGCGGTTTGGAGCGTCACTTCTAGGCATCAAAGTCTATGAAGGAGACTGGTTTTCCGTCGGAAAGAGCGAGATGAAAATGTTTTTAGAAAATGAAAACTTAGCAAATTGTTGGAAATGGATATGATTATGACAATAATGTTTCAGCGACATTATTGCGGGAGGAAGGAGAGTAGCTCTTCTAGAAGCATCTGTGACGGAAGGTGGAGATGCTCTACACCAACCGATGAGATCGATTGACACCTCAAGTGATAGAACTAAAGGTAAAGCATATGCAATTAGGCGATAAAGTAGGTGCTTCTATTCTTACAATGAGGAAAATCCCCAGAAATATGGAAATACCTCTCAAACACTTTGAGGAAAACTTCTTCTCAGTGATCTTCTAGACAAGGAACTAAAACTTAGACTAAGGAGGATGATCGTACTTTTCAAAAATTTGACAATATTGTGGCGGATCTTGAAGGGCTTGAGGTAATGATGGTGAGCAACAAAATTATTACATGTTGCTGAAATTTGTTGTTGTTGGAAAATAAGCATTTCTTGGCTACCTTAATAAACGTAGCTTCGAACTAGAAGAATCTTGAAAATGATACGGTGGTATAGGCGACACAAAGTCTTGTTTGATGATTTTGATGAAAATGTTGATACTATTTAGGAAGAAACAAATACAAAGCGTTAACTCAAATGAGTCAGAACTAAAGGAAATATGGGACCATGTTACCATTGTAAAGCTATTAGGCACTTAAAAGGCTAATTGTCCTAAACTAAGGGATGTGAAATGCTTTAATTGTGGTGGCGAAGCCACTTTGCTAGCAGTGTTCTAGCAGTAAAGGAGGCAAAGAAAAATTCAGCAAGGAAGGAGTGTCCAGGAGATGGGAAGAGGCAAAGGTAGACAAGAATCTTTGTAAACTTGACCCAAGAGGTGAAGAAGGAATCAATAGAAGATGACGAGGATCTTGAGGTAGTAATGTGGGAAATCTTGAATATTTTGACAAAGTCTAATGTACAAATGATGTTTTGATACTAGACAATGGGCGAGAAAAAAGCGATGTGAGCTCGGCCCATTTGCTTAGAATGGAGACGAGAAGGAAGGAGGATACATCAAATTAGGAAATGGAAGTCTGCAAAATTTCAATGTGTTGAACTGCATTTGTTTGATTTTACAAAGGAAAGCGATGTGTTGAAAGATGTTTTGTGTGTGCCATTGGTTGAAACTTAATCTCGGTTAGTCGGTTAGTAGACGCATGGGATACCTTTGTCATTTTTGACGATTACGTGCACTATTTCACTCAATAATGAGATCAAATTTGCAGGCAAAGTTGGTAATCTCTTTGGGCTAAGCGGTGAATATTTGCCATCATTAAATGCGATTATGGTTCACGATATTAATACATGGCATCCAAAAAGATTGTACCACACTAGCAATAAGAACATAGAGAGTATGGCAAAACGAGGACTAATTGAAACAAATGGAATAGAAGGAGAACATAGAATATGTTATGGATGCATGATTGGAAACATAGGGCTTCCATTCAAAAATCAAACAAACGAGCAAGAAAAATACTAAGATGTAGTGCATATACGGTCATGTGGACCACTCAATGTAAAAAATATAGCTTTGGGAAGAAATGTTTGATTACATTCATTGATGATTTTAATTGAAGCCCCAAGTTACATGTAAGAACTAAAAGGCGAGACTTTAGGCCTTCAAGGAGTTTAACTGTGAAGTGAGGCCAGAACGAAATAAAATCAAATATATGTAGCTTTGACGAGAAATTGGAGGAATATATGTCTACTGAATTCAAGAGATATTATGAGAAAGAGGATCAAAGAGCGATTGTATGTGCATTCTCTCCTGTGAGCAGTGCGAAAGGAAAAATAGGACAATATTGAGCATTTGTTAGAGAGCCATGCTCAACATCTTGTAGCCTCCCTAATTGCCTTGGGAAGAAGCAATAAGGATGGCGGTTGGAAGTACAAACATGGTGCCATCAGCAAGGATTAATGGCTCTTTACCGGAAATGCTTTAATTTGAGATCAAACCAAATTTTGATAAATTCAAAAACCTATAGTTGTTTTTGAGATTCGTGCTTATCTAGTAGGATACGATGAGAACTCAAAGAGCTTCTGAGAATGTTAGATCACATTAAAGAAAGATTGTTATCGGGTAGAGATGTGCTATTTGATAGAGTCAAACATCTGAGAGATAAAAGATACCATCTACAATAATCAGCCAAGAAGAGGCAGTTAGGATACACAAGCGAAAAAGCAGTCACGCAATGGATGATGATGACTTAAACTCAGGCGCCCGCTGTTACGGAAAATAAAGAGATAGCTGAACAAGATGTGAGTCAACAGTGAGGTGGGCGCCCTTTGTTACGGAAAATAAAGAGAGATAGTGAACAAGATGTAGCGGTCAACAATGATGATTATGGACAGTAAGGAAACCAACAGCAAATGCAGCAATTCAACATCAAGAAGAACAAATGCTCAAATTCTCCAAGATGAAGCAAAGGTTAGTTAATTTTTGGTAGAATCATCTGGAAAAGTAAAGAGTTAAAACAAATTTCGGGAGAAATAAACCTTATGAAATACTACTTAATCATTAGAGGTAATTTGAGATCTCCTTTTGTCCCATAAGAATCCTCCAATAAGATAGTACTCTACATCAAACTGCAATTAATCTTGATATTAACAACAACTTCATTCTTCGTTTTTTTCTATAACTTTTGATCTACTCCTTGAAAATGATGCGGCGTTGTTGCATTAGATGCGAGAATGAAGATCTTTCAAGTGATATATAGTTGATGTGTTCAATACAAGCCATGTGTTAACCTTAAAAATATGGTTTTTGCTCTTTTCTTATATATTTACATCCCAAAAGATATAACAATAGGTTGTCATTAGAAGATCTTGGGGGAGGCGAATCCCATTGCCACAAATGGTGTTGGTCAGGTTTTGATCAAAGTTATAGTAGAAGATGACTAAAGTTAGTTAGAGCGCATTAATTCTGCTTGCCACATAATCTTGGAATAAAATACGCGGAGCTCTTCTCTCTTATTGGAATGAGTTTAAAAAGTTGATGTGGATTTTAAACATCCCTTAATGGGACAAAATAGGATCTTAAATTACCTCTAATGGATAGATTTTAGTAATACTAAGTCTTATAATGAAGCTATTAATAGTGCTGCTGCAAAAATGTGGAAGGATGCAATGGATGAAGAGCTAAATGCTTTTAAGCGAGCGGACCTTTGATCCTAGTAGAACTTTCCAAAGGAAGGAATGTAGTAGGATGCAAATGGATCTCTACAAGATCAAACATAGTGCTGATGAGAAATCTTTAAAGCATAAAAGCTAGATTAGTAGCACAGGTTATCACAGCAGAAAGCAAGGAATAGATTATGAAGATACATTCTCTCCCATAGTGAAGATGTAGTATTAGGATGCTTCTAGCTTTGTAATGCCAAGGATCTGGAAGTACATCATATGGATGTTTCCGGCCTTCTTAATGCCAAAATTGGGAGGATGTTTGTAGAGCAGCCCTGGATTTGAGCAGGGAAGACAGGGGTTTGGGCGAAAGGGCTTGTTTGTGGACTGAGTGGTCCATAGGCAGTAGCCTCGGTTCCAGGCTTTGTCTTTCCTTAGCCAAATGGGGGCCTTCATGCTCAAATCCTCCTCTGTTGACGTTAAAAAGGCAGGTGGAAGCTATCCATATGTTCGGCATTGTAATGAAGCATCTAATGCTGCCTCTTCACTGTGGAAGATATCTTCGCAGTATTCGCTGTTTATTGCGCCAATCAACATGCTGGGTTCTCATCGGCACCATGTTTGATCTTGTGAATCCGTTGCAATCTACCCGTTCCTTCCCGCTGGAGTTCTGCTGAATCGAGGTCTCAGACCAAACTGGCATTTGGCTCTTCGGCGTCGCTCCGTTGCGGCAACGATAGCCGTTATGAACTTACGTTAAAATCTGTCCGTGGAAAGTGATTTAAGATCTCATTCTCCCGATGAGGATGTTCAAAATCATCGGCACCAGCGTCAACAGAAGAGCTCGATGTGTTGCCGATGCTGTGGCGGCCGACTACAACTAACTTCGCGATGTCATCTTTATAACGGTCAAAGGCTCTGATTCGGTGCCTGACTGTGACGTGAATAAATCTCAGATCTTTCTGACCGACATTATCAACGGGATGAAATAGCAAAGAAAGGAAAAAGGCTCATGTTTTACAAAGGTTAACACATGTAACTGTGTTAATGCATCATGAACTCGCTGTCGCGAAAGATCTTTCGTGCATCTGTGCGGCAAGCGCCTCATTTTCGTAATTGAATCGAAGTTATAGGCGACGACTGGTGGTATCTTTGCGTTAGTGCGGTTTGATGTGGGTACTCGTTCTGACCGGAGGATGCTTAAAGGAGATGCTCAGTACCTCAGCCAATTGCTGGCTGTTGCGAGGACTGTTTCTGAGGTGTTTGGCTCTTTGCTTCGATGATCTCTGCCAAGTGGGAACCTTTCTTCTTCGTACTGGAGGCCTGACGTTGATGGTGCTGGGATGTCTTCGCTGCTGATCATAATCATCGTTGGCTGCCCATCGTTCGGTATCTGCTGGCTGCGTGACAGGGGCGACCTCATCGATGACTCCGGCTCGCTATCTGCTGACTCTGTGACAAGGGGCGACCCGGAGGGTTAAGTCATCATCGAGCCGATGTGTTTTTGGATTATGTGTCTGGGCCCAGCCAGCGGAATGACAGATGACGTCTTTGCAGTGTTGATATCATCAATGGCATCTCGCGACGGCTGGCGGGGATCGGTGATGCTGAGCAGCACGGTCTCATCGTGGACGGCACGATCAGGCAACCGGGTTTTAACGGAGGCTGATTTGATTCGGGTCCAAAGCTGATGAAACGTTAATCGCGCTGATGTTGCCATCGTTTTATGCTTCAGCGCCGTCGCAATGGGGAGGCGGTGTGGCGGGCGTGGCTCGGTCTGTTTTCGCTGCATGCGGATGCGTTGTGGAAATGCGCGATGGCGTCTTTGTCCTTTCGCCTGATAATCTCTTGGTCGGTAGACGCTGCTGTTCTCCGCACGTGGCGTGCATGTTGTTCGATGTAGCTGCTTCGGCGACGAAACTCGCGAGGCTAAAAGCAGTCGGTTAAGCGTGTGACCGGACAACCGTCGTCGGTAATCAGCTGTTTCTTCGATGCCTATTGCATTGATGATCCGGCTATTTTAACGCTCGTTGTTGATTTTGAATGGAAACATATGTTCTCGATCGTCACTCTTGTATTCTGTCGTTACTCGCTTCTGTCCGTTGTTTCGGTCAGTCGCCATTTGCCATGCTCTCTGTGTTCTTGTTGGTGTGCCGTGTCAGGGGACCATGGCTGCGTTCTTGATGACGAAATGACCGGCAGCGGGGATGCCAACTCTTTGGCGGTGGTCGTTGACCGGAGTGGTACGTTGCAATCGTCAGCGGCGTTGGCATCGTGATACGGAGGATTAATTTCTGACAATGTGGGCACGCAGGCGTCTTTCGACGCTGCTGCTGTAAAATCGAGCGTTCGGTTGTTCACGATGGTCTTCAGCGGTCCATTCAATTTGGGTAACAAGCAATGAGGCTGACACTATTTTTCTGCTCCCGTGTCTGGTATCAGGCGTCATTTGTAATAGTTCGCGCTGATTCAATTTCGTGCTACTTACCGCCGTCTCATTGATTCGCTATTGACCTCTTCGAGTCAGTTACCAGCGACGTGTTGTCTTACGCTGCCTGTCGATCTGAACGGTACTCTTTGCCTCGCTGTGAACACCGCTAACAAAATGACGCTACTGACGGCGTTTCACGTCGCCGGTTGGGACCAGCTGAAGTCCGTTAGCTGCGATGACGCGTGGTCTATCGCACGGTTCAGCGACTCATTTGATTAGCGCCTTTGTCGACGTTCTGCGGGCATCAATGCTGGCGACCTCGTCAAAATCGTCAGGCAGACGTATTTGCTCATGCTGGGTCATGTCGGCCTTCCGCGTGCTGCGGTTGACTGCGTTCTTGTTGGTGGCCGGCGTTGCTGTTCAGCGACTCTGGCGGCGTGTGACCAGTTTTGGTTTCGATCATCATTACCACAACTCGCTCAGATGCGCCGCAATGGTACGGTGATGGATCGTCCTCGCCGCGGTCTGGTTTCTGGTTCGCCGTCTGGAAGATCGGTTGAAGGACTGCTCCTCAGGGGTGTTTGAGAATGTTCCGCGGGGATTTTCCTCTTGCTTCCGGGAAGAATGAAGCACGCCTGCTTTCGCGGTCAGTGCATGTCTTCTGTAGTTCTGTCGCGGTGTCACCAGCGGTGGCTGACGGCATCGCCGCCTTCCTGTTCGCGAATGCTCTGGAAGGCTGCTCGCTTCCTCTGCAGCGGCTGGTGATGACGTGTCCATTCCAACAGTCCCATAATTTCGTTTTCAAACCATCTGTTCTTTCGATTAGTTGAACTCCTTTCATGGACGATGCCGACTGAAATGACATCAGCAAACGAAGCTCGTGCCAATGTTGAGCCGGATCTGTCTGCTGAAGCTCTGATGCCACCAGTTTACAGGAGCAATGCAATATTTTCGATGTTGATTGGTCAGGCGTCCGTTGTCGGCGGAATTGACGGTTGTATTGATCGCTGTTCGGGGCGATTGACATCAGGGGTCTTTGCTTGTTCGACGACTCGGTGCATCCGTCAATGGATCGCGTAATCGGCTGGGCGCAGCGTTGAGGTGGTCATGCCAGCTCGCCGATGGGCGCGGTGTGAAGAATCGACACCGGTGTGGACGCGACGATCTCGCGCCAGTTTCCATCTTGAGCACGCTGTTGTTTCGGTGTATTCACTGTGTTGCAACCGTAATTTGAACCGTTGCATGTCGCATCGTCTCCCGCAGCGTGTTAACAAGTTAATAATACGTAACCTGGCTCGCTGTTCTGCTCGCTGTTCTGGCTGCCAGGGCGAAGACCAACTCATATTCAATGTTCCCATCATCATTCCTGTTATCGTGGATCAGGGCCGATATAATGTACAGTTGTCAGTCATGATTCTCCGTCAGGCCATTCGATAAATGACCGCGACCGGCGTATGGCGCGCAATGAAAGCAGGGCACTGCTCTTCGATCACATTTACCATCTGTTCTATCTGACGCGCCATTCATCTAACTGACTGCCCTGTGGAGAAAGGGATGCGCCAGGTCACCTCTATGAAATCGTGCACGCTCTGTTAAGGCATGCAGCTCGACGCTACGCCAATGAGTGGCGTGAGAGTGGGAGCGCGCCATGGGCAAATGGTATGTGGGCGCTCGGCGCATTTGAAATGGTCTTGGGTCGCTCATTCTTCAGCAAGTAGGCGTGACCGGCGCCATGTATGGCGCGGCTACTCGATGCTGTAATCTTGACCCATAACATGTTGCTCCGTTTATCTGTAAATAAGCGATCGCGCTCATTCGCCGTGGAAGTCAATAATAAATACGTATTGAGTGGCGTGATTGTCGTTGGAAATGAGCGGCCGGGGCCATTCAGTGGTGATGGACGTTGATCTGGAGTGTGATTTGACAAACTGAAAGGTAATTTTCGTCTAACTGGATGTCGGGTTCTTCAACTATGCTGGCTGCAATTGAGAATGTGCCCTGAACGTTCGGTGTTGAACAATACTCAAGCAGGCAGAGATGCCCTTCAAGCAACAAATTGTTTGGAGATAATGCTGGGCAAGGTGGCACTGGCGGAGGTCGATAGCCAGATGGGGTTGCCATCGACTGGGGCTCGGTTGGTGATGAGAATCGAGGCGTGTGGAGTTGATCATGGCGGCGGTCTTGCGTGCGGTGGTGTTGCCCGGCCGGGCACCGTGAGCAAGTGAAAGTGACCGGGAGGGTGCCTACTGTGGGTCTGGCTCAGGTCACAGGCAGATAGGCGTCGGATGTTGTCTGCTGCGTGTCTCGAGGCATCAGCTCTGGGGCCGAGACGCCGTCGCGGCCTGAGTCGGGGATAATGCTGGCCTCGACCATGGTGCTGCCACCGACTCAGGTGACCTGGGTGTAACAATCATGACAAGCTGAAGATCAATTTCAAAATACTTCAAATTGACGACGATGAGGAAGAATGATTGGAGATTGGAAGGCGACAGCGAACATGGAGATTTGAAAGAAAGGTTGGAGGCCGGTGTTGAACAGGTCAGGTTCGAGTTGGACGGAGGCAGGCCTGAACCCAAATTCAGGGGCAGGTTCAGGCTGGGGCGATGGATCGATTGAACTATTTTTCTTTGTTAACCACTCGGCACTATTGCTTTAACTCTTCCTCCACTAAGCCGGTGCTGGCGTCATGGCTGATGCTCTGTTCAACCGCTTCTCTCTCTGGTGCTGTGATCGATTTTGAAAAAGAATGGTGTTGTTATCAGACTATCGACTATGCTGTTTATGAGGCCAGTGGCACAATTCTTCCAGTATGGGGCCGAGCTTTCCGGTGGTTTCAGCTCTGTTCTTTTTTATCCATTTGAAATAGTCAGCAATGAACGGGCCCAGCTCATCCGCCATGTAAAATAGTGCGGGCCTGTGTTCGAAAAGTTTAACAGTGTATATCTATATGAAAATGACCAGCTGGCAGCCATTTCGAGGTTCACTGGTGGTCTCACTCTTGTCTTGACTGGGTTGCGTCGTGAGAATGACAGGCTGGCGTAAAACGAAGAATGACAGCGGTGGCATGGGCCTACAGTCGTGCATGGTGGACGGGAGGACTGCCTGGGCGAAGATGGCGTTGAGATGGTGTTCAGGACAGCAGGGTTGAACCCGCAATGGCGATCGCGGTGCAAGTGCAGGGCCGTATGTTGGTGGCGGCTGGGCGGGCCTGACCGCAGATGGCCGGGTCGCGTTCATTGCCGTCTCGCCTCTGGCCATCATGTTCTGTGCGGCACTACCGGTGGGGCTGGCTGCGAGGCCGACAGGAACCGTCAGCTCATGCCAGATGGTGTGTGGGTCGGATGTCGGAGGGGTGACAGGACGATGGGGTCAGCCTGTCAGTTGAACGGGACAGGGTGCTGGCGACGGCAACAGATGCGTGAGGGGCTTGGTTCGTGGTGCCTCGAGGCGTGGTGGTCAAAGTCACCTCAGATTACAAGGCGAGACCGTAGTCTTCTCTGCCATTCCAT
>JAJEKV010000009.1:601421-735955 GCA_021234155.1 Isoetes taiwanensis | reverse complement strand
GTGAAGCATACATTATTGTCTCTGACTTTGCTTGACTTTATAAATTTGAGATATTCAATCTCAAGTGGGCTGGAAAATTGTCAATAGAGGTCAAACTGTGGAAAATAAATTGATCAGAAAATGATTTGAGCGCGAGCGTATTTTGGAATTTCAAAAGAAAATACTTAATGGTGATGAGAGGGCGTAGTCAAAATCCACTTGAACTTTAAGTATTTCTTTTGAGGCTGATTTGATAAAATACGTAAAAAATGATCACAATGTAATCGCTAATTTTTCAATTTGAACTAGATGTAATTGTTTGGTTTTTCAAAGCCTCCCATCTTACAAATGATCTTGGTTGATTTGGATGGCGCAGGCTTTAAGTGCTGAACACTGTGGATCGGAGTGTGCCATTCTGAGGCTGGCAGAATTGCTAAGAAAAGTGCATCAGTAGATAGATTTAAATAACTCTGGCAACAACTTATATTGATACAAGCGTAAGTACATCATAATAAATAATAGATAATGATGTCAAAGCTCAAATACTGTAAAAATAATCAATATAAGTCATAAGATAAGTCTTTGGGTAATATCAATCTAGATCTTTAAAATCCAGCTGGAAAGGAATGCTCAGGGACTCTTCTAAGAATCTTCAGGTCATGCCCAGCATTGACAATGCTCGGATTTGAGTGGTCTGGCCTCTGGAAAATGTAGTGGCTGTGTTTCTGTATATAGTCTTCAAATTCTCATCTCCAAAGATTCTGTAATAAATTTAGGCTTAGATTGTTGCTTAGGTTCCGGAATCCAAGTGATTAGGATGATGCCAGGTTGAATGGATGCTGGATGCCATGATTCATTGCCTTCTAATTTCTGCCCATCAAATGATTTTCATATTCTCGCAATACGTCCTGCATTGTTAGGAGGGGAATATGCCAAGGAATATTAAGTCAGATTTTATCAATTTAAAGATCCTAATAATGGTTTATTGGATGTTTCTCCCATGAATTTGAAATAGGGGTCTTATCTTTTCAACTAGGGAAGATCTCCACACGTGCAGGCTGGATGAAGAATTGGGCATCTCTTGGCATTTAGAACATACCTCACTAAGAGTGCATGGGATGGAGAGAAATGGAGGCAAAAGAAATTATAAAGGGTAAATGAGATAAAAGTAATAATGAAAAAGAATGATATCTTGAAACAAAGGTTTTAAATGGGATTTTGAATAGGTATAGAAAGGAAGATCGGAAGGAAATGGCAAGGAAATTGGCAAAATGGCAATTATGGTAAAGGAGTGCATGGGTAAAGGAAATGGAATAATAGGTAAGAGGAGTAAATGTTGAGCTAGGCAAAATGGAGTGGGGCGGAAGGGGCGAAATTAGGAATTATACATCATGTGGGCCTTCCCAACGTGACTTCCAATCTCTAAAAAAGATGCCTTCCAAACTCTTACAACCTGACATTCCTTCTAGGAGTATATTCTTAATCTCAAGCATTTGATCCCAAATAAAATATTCTCTTGTGAACTTTTAGCTTGAGCACTTGTTGACCTAGAAGGTGAGCCTCCTGACTCTATATCAATGCTGACTACCAAGTCTTTCCAAACTTTGACCTAGTCTTCCATAATAACTTAATCTAACTTGAATGGCTAGATCATTAATTAGTATGCTGTCTCTTTGGGGCAACACTTCCATTGGGCAATTCTTTTGGCAACATGACCTCCTAATTTTATGGAAATTCGGTTTGCCTTCTCTTGCCTTTCTCTAATGTTAGTAGGCTAGCAGTCCGACTGTCTCCAAGGAGTACACATGCAATCACTGAATGGAGCCTTTGTGCATAAAAATGGCTCTAGTTTCCAAAACTTCTAACCTAGCTAATAAGAACAACTTATAACTACATAGAATGAATAAGCTAAGAGGAACCCTGTATATTGACTCGCATAAACTTTAAAGATTAACTTATCATAAGAATATTGGAAAAGACTGGTTCCAATAATGGCTCAACATTCATCTCTAAACTTTGTGTTATCTCAGCAGAATCATTAAGCATGTTATGAAGGACTCCAAAAAATCTGAAAGGCATCCATAAATTAGATGTAAGAAGAGACTCTAGATAAGTTCACCATACTTGAGCAAAAAATCGCATCCTGTAATCACCTTGGATTTTGTTGCTTACAGCATTGATAACATGTATAAATTACTTGATAAGGGAATACTCTGGTTTAAAAAGTACGATTTCTACTTAATTGGAAAGAAGGAATGCAATTTTGAGGAATTTTAACTAATTTAATTTTGTCTGGCACTAACATTTCTTACCTAGTATTCGAGCTCTAAGGTATATGAGGTTACTTAACATACATATCCATAATAAATTATGTGTGTTATAATTTGTAATGCACGCATACTTGTACAAGCTCAATAATGGCGCTTACAATCTACACCCAATAACTACATCAATTTTACTTCATTTAGTAAAATAGCCCATCTGCGGTAGAGGCTATTCCATCTTCTAAGTGGGTTTCTTTGCCCCCTCGGGTCCGGAGACATCCAATCCTTCTGGCGCTACTTGATACAACGACCGTGTGTGAATGCCAAGGTAAATGGTGTTAATCTGATCTGCTGGTTCCAGCCTGTGCCAGCATGGTCCTCGCTGAGTGGTTGCAGGGTAGTTTCACCCGTTGTGGTCCACCTTTATTGGCTTCCCTCGATCAGAGGATCTTTGTTGGATGGCATCACCTTAGCAAAGCTGATGATGATAAATCCAGTTGATGATCACTGCATCTCAAGTATGATATAATAATAATGATATGAGCACCTATGAACCATGTAAGGATGTAATAGCACAATGAATATTATCCCATGTATCGACCGAGTATAGTGTAATCTGTGGTGCCTTTCCACCTCCACTTTTCCTCGCAAGCACCCCTAATTTCAATTACATATAAGAAAAAATACTTTACCTCACATATAGATCCAAAATACAAGACATCCACACAAAATAAATATCCATTATACTTGTTCGTACAAAATATGATTATACTGTACGGTACAAAGTATGCATTATACCTAGGTATACACACTAATACATCAATAATGGTGCTACGTACCAAGCTCCGCAATAATTCACATCAATAATTTTTCTTCACTATAAAAGTAGATCCATTCGGCTAGAAGTCATTCATCCCCCATGGATTATTCACCCAGTTCCGCAATCACATCGAGGCGATCAAGCGCTCAATGAGCTACACCGATCTTGTGGCTGCGTTGATAGGGTATTCTTCTTGGATCCCCACCAAGAATCCAAAGCCACCGATACCGATTCAAGGTTCTGTTGATTCGCAGTAAGTTATGATCCACCTCATTTGGCTTCCCGAGCTTAATAGCTATGAAATATCGTGGATCACTACAAGCAGATGCTGATGAAGACCGAATCATATGTTCGCAATGAATATTGTAGTGATGTTTTGCATATAAGATATAGTAATGCATAAGAGCACTTGTATTAATCTATACAAAGCAGAGCAATAAAATTAACTACTTTAATGTACCCTTGAAGACTCAAGCCATCTCCATCCTCCCGAGGCCTCTTTAGCCAATAGTTCCCCGTGACCGATTCCTACCAATGCGGGATCAAAACCAATAATGGCTTCGGGGTTCAACCAACTGTATAGTCTATCGCTTTGAGAGGTCGATAACGCGGGTCTCTGGCTATTAGGATTCTACTTCCACTTTATGCCGCTAGCCTCCTGAGCATCGTTGAGCATATGCGGTTCCTTTCTCTAGCCATACATGCTCCCACCAAGACACAAAACCTCATTATAATGAGGGGCAGGTCTTGTATAGGGGATCCTCCTCGCATAGGGCTAACGAAGTGTAGGACATGCATCCGCCGGCCTTACAAGCGTAAAACATACCTTCGTACATATCTTGGTATGGGCTTCAAATATCTCCACCGCATTCTCGGTTTATCCTTAGTAGGTCCGACATAGGCACCGGAGGGGCCACATCGATCGACCTCGAATAGATTCAGTTCTCTACACAACTTGCCTTGTTTGAGGCCGGTGCTCCGACTGCATTGCCCTGGGTACTTCCACCTAGCACATGCATCACTCAAGACTGCAGAGTCCATGACCCTCGCTCATGTAGGTATTTGAACGAGTCCACACCAGCCCCGAGAGATATTAGCCCAATGCATCATGTACTGGTGAATGGACTCACCCCAATGCTCCCCATGTCCCGAGGCATGATGCTATTTCGGCGGTCTTGGCTGAGCCAATCTAGATCTTTGGCAAACAAAGGTCATCCGCTTCACATCCGAATACCCTTTCTCTGCAACCATTCTCTATGACCCTTGTGTCTCATCTTGTAATACACATCGTACACCCATCATTCATGCGTAACTTAAACAAGAGGGCTCTTAAGTGGCTAACCAAACTGGCCCTTCTTATCGAATGTATCCTTTTACGAAACCCTTCCAATTCCTGGAACCCTTAACAAGGTATGATGCTCTGCGTTTTGTGCTACATTCTCAAGAGTTGTACTAGTTCCGAATAGTTGAGCATCCGGACCGCGCATTAACGCTGAATAACAGTTACCGAAGAGCGATCATCGTCATCATGAGTGTGGCCTACCATCATGAAGGCCAACCTCAGACGATCAAAACACCCAACCACACAAGATAGGATAGATAAGAGAAGAGATATTTGTTCTTGTTCTCGCCTCTGCGCAGTTGTCTAGCTGCAAGTAGAGCTGCCTAGTAACTCTTAAGGTGCGCTGTTGGGTTTAGGAGGTGCTACAAAGTCCACCCTAGTGCAATTGTTTTTTTTTTGTCCTCAACCCCGTGACCGTTGGAGGAGTGGTTCCCCACATGCCCTCGGTGTCGAGCTTCTTCTCAAATGGCCCCAATTGTCTCTCTCGAAGTGTCCTCTGGGCAAAGGTTTTGATAGCATGATTCAAGGAACCAACATGAAAATTTGAATCATCCTTCCAAAGATCGAAAGGGAGAAATGTCCTAAGGCACCGCGTACATGCCATGCATCAATGCACCACCACGCTTAACTTGCCGCTCACCTCCATACCGATTTGGCTAATTTCTCCACTTTGGAATCATAGTCTTGTTTTGGTCCATCTTATCATGTATGATAGTGAGCGCCTGGTTCTAAGGATCGACGGACAAAGCTCTGCATGACCAAGCATAGCTTCTACAAGAGATCCGGGTCATTGCGTGTTCCTTCCTTTCCATCTGCACTTTCTTCTCTCCCTTGGATCTCTCTCGTCTTAGCCATTTTCTTTATTACAACATGTATTGCACTTGGAGAAAGTCAGTCTTCATGGCTGTAACCTCTCAAGGTGATTTTGCTTCCACCCACGTGGAGAAGGAAGAATGAGAGACGGCTTGCCCGTCATCTCCATCACATTGGCGGCCCACCTCCTTGAAGACCTGCCTTTTAGTTAGGATGAGGGGAGCCTCTTCACATCTCCTCTCTCACCCCTCTCAAGAGTGGGATTTTTGATCCGCGGGCACTGCCTCGTGATTCTCATCTATGTACATAGAGTATGGCCTTCCCATGAGAGTGTGAGGCCCCTGCTGAGTCTGCAGTTACCACATGCTCAAGAATCAAGGACTAGCAAGGAAAAGTCCGTGCCACTTATAGAATGTGGACATTGAATACCATGTGCTCTATGCTGCTTCAAGCATACCGCTTATTATTTAGCACGCCTGCCTGACCGCCGCTCTCTCTCGAATACATGTTGAAAACAAAATGTGGTCCTGCCCTCAAGCTCGCAAGTTCCAATAGAATCCCACGCATACACGCAACTTCGCTGTTGAGAAGTTTACAAAGATCTCGCATGCAAAGAAAGCGAAGATTCAAAAGTCTAAAATGGAAGTCATTGCGATTTTTCTCGCCTTTAGTGTGGCTGGGGCCGCAGGAACGGGAGTCCGTCTACCATTCTTTGCATATCTCTTTGGTGCCTTTTTCGTGCTCAATTTGCATGGCATAGGGTTCTGCCTCACGACCGCCCTGCTTTCGGGTAGCCTTTTATGAGTATTGACAAGAATATTGTTCAACCAACACCAGCAATCGCCACCCTTTTACCTGTGTCGTGTAAACCGTGGCATTTCATCACATGCTCGCATCGCATGGTCGCCTATCCGGCATAGGGAATGTCTTCAATGGTTGCCGCCAAATCAATCGGGCCTCGATTAGGGTCGATGAAGATGATCATGCCAAGGGCATACCGCTGTCGCAGCAGCCATGCAAGAGTGTGTAACTTTTTTCACTAGCTCGTCCCTTGAAAATGCCTCGACAGTTATCCAGCTTGAAGGGCTTTCCTGTGCTTGCAACCCCTGCCAATCAATTTTTAACTGTGGTTGGCGGTGATATTTCGTGTCTCATGTAAGGGTAGCTATCCAATCGTGGGTCACACAAAATAAAACCCCTAAAGAATCATGAAAGTGTTGTAAATTCCGCTCAAGAAATGGCAAACCAATGCTCTCGTCGAGAATAACTTCCATAGTGACTACTACGCTATCTTCTGCAAGGGCAAGTTGTGGTGCTTGTCAAGGTATGTACTTTCCTCGCCCACTTTGACCCATGGAATAGTATGGACCCCGAGCCGCCCATGTCTCCAGTTATTAAATGACATTGGGGTGTTAGGAGAAAACGCCACCGCCGACATGTCAATGGGAAAGCACTTTCTTATCGCCTAAAGCATAAGCCACTTCGACAAACCACCTTCGCGATGGATTGCCAGCGGTGATCGCGGCCGCCGACCGCTAGAGCAAGGTGTAATCTTTTGGTCTGATTACATAATGCACTTTAGTTCAGATTATGTCAGCGTAAGCATCGCCTTCGATCCTGGACGAGTAGTAGCTATGCCAAGGAGATGACCTGGGAGAGGAAGAGAATCAATAAGGCAAGTTATGAGAGAGCATTTATGGGTAACTTTAAGGGAGAGCATCATAGGGTACCTTAGTCTAGAATATAGCGGCAAGATCGCGCCTGGCGATCCCGATGACTACTAGTCAGGCCGTAAGGATGACCGTATCGTAGGAAGATGAATGACATCAACGCTCAAAAATGTGAACATTCCTGGCTTAATTGTTCGTGAGAGGCAATCTATATCTCTAAATTGTAATCTGGATCTTTGACATTTACTAGGACACAAAGAAAGTGGGTGTGTAGATTTAATTGAAAACACATTTTAATGGAATGAACTTGCCTGCCTTTGGCCTTCAACACCCTACAAACGAAATATGCTTAGATGCCTTGAAATTCAAATGAGCGCCCATCGTATTCACCATGCCTCTCACCCCACTCCATACCGGAGAGACTCCTTCCCAAGCTTTTCTACAATGAAAGTCTCTTGAGGGACCTTTCCACTTCAAGAATTGCATTTTGGAATTTGAAAACGATGTCCTTCTAAGTGACTTTTCAGGCCCTATTGTCACCTGCCTTTATCCAATTTAAACCGACATGTGCCGTGGGGTGATTTGGTCGGCCCCTTCCACGCGGCCCTCGCAGCTCACCCTCACACAAATTCTCACGATCACCGTCCTGTGACGCTCTCAAGTGGGTATGGTCGCTTGATGAATGGGGAATATGCTTCTCATAATGACGCCCGTCATAAATGCTCCACCATATGGGGAAGAACCCCATAAAAAAGAGAAGCATTTTTTCTGATCACCACGCTGACCTCACGATTTAGCGCGAAAATTCCGAGCGCCATCAAGCTTTTCGCCGCCATCATGTCTCGTACACGCCTCAGAGAAGGTATCAAGGACATTTTGTTTAGCATAGCTATCATCATAGTCATACTATGTCTTTTTAGGAGGAAGCTAGATGAGTCGACAGATCGCTGGCCGCCGAAGTACAAGCACTAATGATCTTTCCCTCTTTGAAGGTAGTGCTCACAACAAATCGCCGCGATGGTGACCATTCTATATACACACAATGTAATACACAACGTCAAAAAGAACGCGGGCCGCCGCTTTGCCAAAGACAATGAGGAGAGAATGCCCTTGGCGCCTTGGGCCTACGAGCTACCGGTCAATCGATCAAGCAACATGTATCTTATGAACAACTTCGCCAATAACTATGTATCTAACCTATGTTCAATTTCTATCGCAGCAATCGAACTTTTCCGCGGGCCCAATGTAGAACCGACGTAATTGTAACATCTGAGCAAAAGTTTTGGTAGTATCCGGAAATTCTCGCAGCTAAACCCTAGCCGAGACCAACAAAAGGACTTGTGTTTGTTCTTCGTGAATGGCAAGGGTCCGTAAGATTTCGAGCAACTAGGTATAGTTATCGCTATGTGGGAAGGTACCAAAACAGTTCGTACAGATGGGGCCAATTTGCGCCGCGGAAAGATACCTACCACCGCAGCTTGTTGAGTACTTTGGCGACATGCACTAGATCCCATTAAGGATTATGCAGTAAAGTCAACAAACCCATGAAGCTGCAAGGGGATGCCCACCAAAGGTAAAGGACTTTGATTTGATATTGCTTTAATTATGATTCCTCGAGTTTGCTTCCGGGTATAAAGTGCAACAGTGGATACTGTTGAATTTAGTATGTGCGTAGCGGGTCTTCAGTGATAAGAAACCTCCTTCTCACCGCTTTCAAGGCCAAGGACAACAACCGCCTTCAAGAATGGACACACCAACTCGGCTCGTGAGTCGCTGCAAAGAAGAGATCCGCGGGCTCCCTATGTGCTATTGGCGTAAACTTTCATATCTACTTTAGCGACATCAGAGTGCCCATGGAGGCTATCCTTCAAGAATGTTGGTTGTTCCTCAAAGAATGACCCTACAGCCTCCCGCTGGCAAAGCTTTTGCTACCTCGCCAGAGACCGAGGCGAAAGAGAAATAGAACAAAGCAAAGAAGATCGTGCCATTCAAGATAAAGCTTCCAAAGCGGCAGCACCTGACAAGAGAGTGCACAACCTTCGACATCTTCTACTCCCTTCCTCGCCCACCAAAACCAACATCTACTAGCCATTTGTTGACCTCGAGAACCCAACCCTAATGCCGTAAGATTTAAAGTTTAATCCAGATGAAGAAAAGAAACTCGCTGTGAGACAAATTTCTAAGCTCGAGGAGTGATATTACCCAATGAGTGTAAACCTGGTTCCGTGAGGGTCGCGATTACCAGGAGCCGCCCTCAAATATGACACATGTAGTCCCCATTAAAATGACCCGGCGTCCGCACTCCCCGATAAAGAGTCAAGAAATACCCAACAGTGTCTTATGTTCTTCGATGTCGCTCCATCTCGATCCAAAGAATAAGACTGGCCATCATATTCATTTCTCTTTGATATATTGGTTATATATGAATATAAGCTCAACCGTATCATGGTCATGATTCCTCTTATGAACAAACTTCTTGCACTAGCTAGTGTACCGATTAATTACCTCCTCGAGTATTGTCACCATGTAGTAGGAAATTAACACTTGGTCGCTACCAAGAACCTACCGCCAAACAAGAAATTCTTTATTATTTCTCGTAATCACAAAGATTTCTTTTGGTTTTACGCTTTTATGCACCGCATGGGCAATGGGCTCGAAAGGCCTGAATTTAAGGAAGACATGCAAAAAGAAGAAGTCGGTGTTAAAATGGCAGGTAACCTCCAACAAGGAATACATTCAGACGACACAAGGCAACGATGTAATCAGCAGTAAAACAAAGATACAAAAGAACCCTCATTGGAAAAGCTCCAACAACCAAGAAACTGAAGATAAGGTATCCTGATGTCCCTCCCACAAGGCCCAACAGAACCTGCAGTGACATCCGCCTGGAAGGTATATGTTTTTCCTCGTTTTTGTTCAAGAAAATCGCCATCGCTATCCTAACCAAGACTGCGGCAGGATTTTGTCGTGAGGTGGCTACCACAACTTTGAAGGTTAAGGAACTTAAGGATGAGGTATGGGGCTCCTATTTCTTATGCAAGAATCTTCATGGTCTAAACTCAGAAGTTGTCGTAACAAATGGGCAAATCGAAGTTAAATCGATGATCGTGGGAATTACCAGAGAAACCTTCAAAGGAATTTTTCAACAACAAGACATCTTTACGAAACCCAATGCAGGTTCAAACAATGCTGAGGTGTCAATTGATGGACTAAACTTGTAAAGTTTTCTTGAAAGTGTTAAGGATATATGTATGCTTTAATTGCAATGAGGGTTTAGACATCGAACACTCACTCATGCCGTGAAGGTTACTACACCGTTTCTTGCAGGCTATACAATAATTTTGAAGAGTTGAAGCTCATGTTTTCCCGTAGCTTGAACAACTAATTTGACAGTATACCTGGATCGGAAAGCATGTTAAAGGAACTATAATAAAAGAGGTGCAGTTCAAATCTAATTCCAACAGTTGGAAGCTATTATTACATAATGAGGCCAGAAGAGGCCACAAGAAAATGAAAGAGAAGCAAAATGGACTGCGGCACGTCACAAAAACTGGCGTCCTTGTGTTCGGTAACTGGTGTCAGAAAAATGCCACATTGATTTTGTTGACATGCGCGTTTCGATGACGTTGTGGGATGTCAAAAATGCATTTTTAGCAGAGTTATGACATGTGCAAAAGTGTACCACATAGTCATGTTCCTCGTGATTGCACATTTGCTAAACTGTTGCGGGTACCGAGCCGACAAGGTAGCTCCCATGTTTCCCTAGGGCTTATGAAGAAGATGGAGAGCAAAAAAAAATAAAAAGAATTCCGGTGATTATGTCGCCCATGCACAATAAATGTATGACGCTCGTCAGCCTGCCTAACTAGAGCCACGATCGACTCCGTCAATAAAGCATCGGTGCACCTCTTCCAAAATATCCGATTACCGGGTGACGCAGGAGGTAGATATGAAAACAAAAAGAAAATATTTGAGTTATTTATGTGTAAACCCAAGTTCATGGGCGCTTATGGAAGGCGATCATTCTCAAGAGCCAAGCAAAACCCTTATGCCCATTACATAGTGAAGGAGCTGGGTTCCATTAGAAGGTTATGCTTGACTTTAACTCGCTTCAAGGGTAGCTTTGATGCAAGGAAAATGGAGTATTGCTTTTGAGTATGATGATAAGGTTTTGGTTATTTGCATCTTCTTCGTAGATTCTTAGAGAAAGCCCTATGCCTTATCTACAAAGGAGAAGCGTGATGGCCTGTCCAATAATATTAATATCAATGATTCAAATGATTCAGATACTGACTGACCTATAATCAGATCCAAACACCAATGCCACACAACTGCTAAATCGACAAGTTTGGCCTTAATTTTGAGGGCTGTGGAATGTCTCAAGGCGGCCCTTTAATGTCTCGGGTTAAAAGCTTCACCATTCACCAAAGATGTGTCGTGTGCCCCCATCAATATTCTTTCGCATTGCGACCTAATTGTTGGATAGCTATAAAAGCTTTAGCGCAAGCCTTTTGTGATATGTCGTAGCGTGTTAAAAACGCAGAAAGCATGTGCAATGGATGCTGACATGTAAAACAACCTATACAGAATGGAATCACGCACACTGCCATCGAAAGGAGCATATTGCAAGACTAGCTGCTCAATGTGGTGTTGATCCGTAGACCCATTAGAAACTCGGATAAAGCCTTCGTGATTTGTGTCAGCTGACATTTTGTGAAGTAAAGTTTTTGTTAAGACATTGTGTTTACATTTTCACCTCTTTTAGCTTCACTATGTGTTATACTTTTGTGTTTCCTCGGTTTTCTCAACATTGAATTGATAAACAAAAAGTGAAACTGGAAGATCGCGGCTGCATGATTCCGTATGCCACCAGAGCATACATCCTCCGTATTTGTTTTGACCACGAAGCACACACAATGTGTGCTATTTGTATTCCGTGATTCACTTGTTTTCGCAAGAATCGCAATGGCGATCCTTACGTACCACTCATGATGTCGCTTTATACCCCATGCCATCGTTATGATGTATTTCTTGGGTTCTGTACTAAATTTTGGCGAGTGTTATTTTTCAAATTGAACTTGCTACAATTGCTATAGCTTTTATTTTGCTGAGAAAATCATTTCTACCATCCCTGGGTGACCACGACCTATTTCACAAGTTGTCAAACGAGAAAACTAAATTTCTAATTAATGAAACCATGCTTTTAACCTACATTATAACCTAGGATTATAGAGTGCACTTGATGTTTTGACCAACCTTCGTGACTCAAGTAGTGAATTTCTTTTAGATATAAGCACACCAATAGAATGCTTGCCTCAAGTTTTATACCTTATGTTGGCACTCAGACAAATGACAATAGGAAATACTATGCCATTAATAATAACCAACCTTAATTTGTGATCCTTTCTTTACATGTTTTGTGTAGTCTTTGACACAAAATTATGTCAACCCCAGTAAGTCCAATATAATATGCACACATTGACGCTTTGAATATGCACGCTATACCCATTTCAATCTGTAAAAGTTGTGATACATAATTTACAACTACTCTTATGTGTAAAAAATGTTGGAAACTCTTATATCGAATAAACTCGCATCTATTACTCCGTGTGTTTGGCGTAAGCATTTCACATTCAAAATCGTCTTTAAATAACAATTTAATGTGGAACAAGACAATGAAAAATATGATTACCTTATTAAGGAAGAAATGAGAGTCAAGCCAATATGGAGGAAATGCATAAAATCTAGACACAATTCAGGCATTCAAGTGTCTCTCGTATCGTCGAGTATAGATTTCACTCAACACATGACAAAGAATGGAAAAGTTTGGTAAAAAGGTTCAATTAAAATTCAATGATGATCTTAAGTCGTGATATAATGTAGCTCTTTATTATGCCACCCCAAGATAGTTCCAAGGTGGATAGTTGCAAACATTGGCTAGTAGCAGCGTAGTATGTGGGTTTGAACCCATGTGTTTTTGCATTTGTTAGAAAGCCTCAAAGTTGTGTTGCGTATGTATAGAAACATCATTGGTCGTAAAGAATACCCGTATTAGTTTCAGTACTTGGTTTTTGCACCATTTATAAAGCTCTATTTTTGAAGTATAGAATAGAAAACCGCAACTTTGGCTCCTACCTTGCTTTCCGAGCTAAGAACCGAATGCGTTATGAATCGGGGGTATGAAAATGCAAAAGGAACAAATAAAGCACCCTGGTGATTGAGCTTACTTAATTTTGGCGCTAGATGCATGCAAGATCGAAAGTACCGCATGCGTAATCCCTCAGACCGGAGTATATTCAATCAACCTGGGCCATTTGGTACGTAAGTTTGGCATTTTTTTTTAATATCTCGTAGTCGTCAAAAAGCATATTTCTCATACACTCCATATTAACCACGTATCTCAAATTTCATATTTAAGAAATTCTATAATGTTCCTCAACTCTCAACTCCATGTTTAGAAATCAGTTCTCTTCTGCAAACCCAAAAGGGCGTAAAGTTTTTCCCCAAGGCGATCATCGTTGAATTCTCCACTTGCTCCACTCAATCTTCAAATATTGTTGCAAGATCTCCACCCAATCTTCAGCTATCGCTGTCGTCCCATGTTGCAGGCACCGCCAGATAACCCACCGAAAACAACAAAAGAGAAAATCAGGGACAAAATTTCACGCCTTGTAGCAGATTTTCCATTAACAAAAATTCATCCAATTCTTTTAGTAGTTGCCACCTGACCTCGGTAAATGCCACTCGTGGGTTCTACCGTAATCCTGCTGTCACCGGCAAATACAAAGTGCATGAAGTGATGATGTCCCAAATGAGCAAAACACCACACAAATAATGAAGGCCAATCTACTTAACTCTTCCAAAATATCTTTTACCACAATATAACGCCTATCTATGCATAATATATCTATGCATATTATATGTAACGAAGCTATTGATATGTGACAAGCAAACAAATCAAGTGTATTGGATGCCATGCCAACGAAGAGCCTTTGATGTGAAGTCATGTTTCACCATTGATCTCACCATCCCACTTTCACTTCCTCGCTAAAATGATATATATCGATAATATCTCGCTTAGGAAGAAATCACAAGATCGCCTGTGACTCACTTCTTCTATTATGCTCAAGTATCATTAGCAAGAGCAACAAAACATGCAGAAGTTTTGCTATAGTGTCTGGACAAGCCATCTAAACCAAAGATGAACCAGTTTGTAAGCTACAACAAGAGACAATATTTGACCTCAAATGTAAGAGCCTGCATTATCTAGTGTGTGCCCCATCGCATCCAAATAGTAGATTCTTCACTATCACCATCACACCAAACACTCAGAAATAGATTATCGCAAAAAATATGCAAACCAAATGTGACATTTCAAGTAACAAGAAGATAAATAAAAGTAAAAAAATAGCAATTATATAAACATGGGGCAATCTGGAAGGATAAGACCATGAAGTGTTGTTGTTGATGTTCAACAAAAGATCGGTAACTAACAACATTATAGCTTAAGCATCCGCCACACCAATGCACCATTGCAACAATATTTGAAAAAGCATATTAATCAATTGCAAAGAAAAATAAAGAACCCGACTCCATAGGGAAACCGAATAACACATGGAGACCATCTCCGCCAAGCAACATCTCGAACTTGTAAAAAATAGAATCATTTTCATAGAGGTCACAGAGTCAGTAAAATATCTCTAAAGTTAAAGATTTCTCACAATGCATATAAAAAGAACCAACACAACTTCGTGAATAAATTTTTGACTGGTGATATTCAAAGCGAACTTTGTAAAGATGCTACAATGTACCGATTCCATGTTCAAATTCCAAAGTCAGTGGAATATCAGGATGCATACATGCAAGTTAAACTCAAGCACTTGAGAGAACATGGCTATTCATGGACCAAAATCACAAGGCATAATCCCATTTGGATAACTTTCAATATAGTGGATGGATAAGCATCTACACCTCTACTAACTAGCTAAAAGGAAGTGAAATGGTTACCTTCATCACTTCTGATAGTCTTATCATTCATCGAAGAAGGAAATGAATCATTAGCCCTATGACACCACATCTTATTTTACTTATTTTTCTCCTATCTCCAAACTTTTCAAGAATTTAACCCACTCAAAGAAAGTAATATCACCTATAGCTAAGAAACCATGGCTCTTTCCTCGATTCTCCTTAAACATAATTAATCCTAACTTTTACAGATATCATATGTCCGGTTCATGACTCTCAAATTCCCGCCTTTAAATATTGTTATTCCGGGTGCCTCGGTAAGGAAGGAAGGAAGGAAGGAAGTTTATTTTAACGTCCACGAGGCCGTGAGGCCTATGAGACGGTACGTAATGGTGCAAAAAAGCCAAAAACCCCAACACCAAAACAAACAATGTAATCAGACAAGAGAACCCTACTATCTGGATGAAAACCCCACTTGGGAGGAAAACCCCAACAAAGAGGGCTCAAATACCATGCCCCAAGAGCAAGTCCACCTACCAAATCAGATGTAAGCTCCCAAACACGCCACCATGTGTGATGCAGTAACCGATGTAATGGCAGTGTCGAGCATCTAAGACCGGTGCAATCGCCTGACACGCGGGGCTAAGGCCGGGCACTGGCCGGAGGGCATGGTGCTCATCCTCTATCACTGCGTACCTCACAACACCGATATATCCTCTCCTGGGATCCACTTATTCAAATAATTGCCCCCACCTCGAGGTAGTCGTGAAACCCGTCTTATGTATAAGAATAGCTCCTGCTTCTTCACAGAGATGTGTGCTTGGCACCATGGGTCCATGCTCAAGGTCGGGATTAACTGTGGAGCGTGAGGCAGTGCCTCGCCTTTGGGCTTTGCGCAGTAGAGGCATCCTGGCTGCAGTGGCAGACAGCCTGCATCCACTGCTCCATTCTCATGCACTCTAATCGGCCAAGGCCACCATCCTGCTGGTAATCCATAGACCACCCCAAAACCATCCCTCAGAAGTTCTCTCGCAGCCCGGCAATTAAAGAGATCCAAATATTATTTTAAAGCTATACCATCCAAATGCATATGACAAATAGAAGAAAGTATCATACATCCCTTGCCACTCTGCCCTCAAATAAACAACCCATCCTCCACGATTCCAAGAAGCCCCAAAAAGTTGTGATGCGATATGAAATATCTGGTTACCACCATTTGTAAAGCTCAAGGGTAGAAATAGGAAAACCTCAACTTTGATGCCTTACCTTGCTTTCAGCCCCACATCTGCAAGATTCACCACCATCTCCCTACTGCGCCACCCTACTTGCAACCTTACACGCCTGACCTCCAAAGGATTATTTCGTATAAAGAGCGCAACCCTCCCATCTCGCTAAGATCCCTGCTAAAATAATCGAAAGCCTCTCCCATAACCACACATGAATCCGGGCCATTTACCACTGGAATGCTCTGAATCAAAGCTCTGAGCCGGAGCTTGGTACTCTGGCCACTCAAAGAACACCGGGCGACCGCCAATTTACAGCAACACAGTGTTGAGCAGCTTCTAAGATATTCTGTATATTCTAGCACATACTTAGACTAAGGTCAAACCTTAATAAGAGTTTAGGTCGTCTCTAGGCAAGTCCCAAAAATGGGAGAAAAGTTGATATGCAAAGTTGGAAAAGTTAAAAGAACAAAGAAAAAGAGAGAGGAAAAACGTTTTTGATTCTAAAGTATGTTTTTGCAAGTATGTGTAATAAAATTTTCATGTACCTAGGCAACTTATCTTCTTTAAATGGCAAGGGGTTGGGAAATGCACCTGAACGTCACAGATGTAACGCCACATGCGACGCTCTCCTCAAGGCAGATTTTTGGCCGCCTCACAAGGGGCCCCGATTAGGTCATGGACGAAATCGAGCTCTTCGGATATGACCCATTATCTCATTCCATCCTCCTTCCTTCCGCTGGGCGCCTATTCTGCACTTGCTCAAGATTTGGTGCTGCCTTCTTTCTCGCATACATTTCTATGCCTTTGTAGATTTGTTACACCACCTTTACCCAGAGATGCTAAGAGGAGGGAAGCGCTTATTTTCAAGGCAAAGAAATATCATGGGGGTGGCAATCTCCTCCTCGCCTTCCCATTAAGAAAATGGAGTTTCAAATCTTAAAATGTTTGGGGCTCTAAAGCGCAGTTTTGGATCGCCGCTTGTGTCGCCAATCATCAATCCGAGTCACCTAAGTAGAGGAATCGCAATGCGTAGAAGCGTCAAGGTGTATAATCCCAAAGACCATATCCCGCGGTATGCTTATTCGCGGCATTTTCATGGATGAATCATTGCTTTATTTTCGAGTTCATCCCCAATCCCGAGCTTTTTGCTTAATAAATCACTTCTACCAAAGATGTACATTTTTCCTTCATCCACTCAGCCATGAGGAGGAGCCGTATTTAGGGTTCTCGATCAAAGCTCGTGTTTTGTATTGTTGAAATATCGTAGTTTTGTAGTTCAAAGCACTAAATATCAATGCTAACCTTCGAACAACGTATGGGCTTGCAAAGTAAGCTTGAAGTCGAGAGGTTTGTGCCAATTTCCTTTGCTTTTTAAGAAGCTAAGTTTTTGTACTTGTGCGTTTGCCGAGAAGAGAGAATCTTGAATATCGCTTATTTATTCCCGCGTACACTTCTCTTGGTAATGCTGCTCGATCCCGGTTTTCTTCCTTGCCGCTCTATTTGTATTATGTTCCTGTAAGGTTTCATATGTCTCAACTTCCCATATTTTGCTCCAAATGATTTGCACTGGGTTGTTGACGCTTAGTCGATTTTGAGAACCGAAAAGCTTCATTGTTGTTATTTCAAAATAAAATTTGACTATGACTAATGATTTTATAAACTATGAATGCTTTGGTACAAAACCAAGTGTATCTACTCTGTGTATTTCGCTTCGCTATCAAAGTATCCAATCGCTGGTTTAAAGTCGAATACCGCTGGTTAAAGAATGAATAAGTAAATGCCCCGCTTTCCATTTTGTTGTTGTTACCCATCATTTTACAGATTCATATTTTCATTAGTTCAATATTGTGTGTGTACCCATGTTTTGTGACACCGTGACAAGATTAAGGCATCGACCACAAGATACCACGCAATATTTAATGTGATTCCGCAAATCTTTTATTTTGTAAGTGTATTCTTTAAATGATTATTCTATCAATGCCATTCTTTAACTAGGATTTCTTCTTTTGGGTCCTGGATCATTTACCGGGTAAGGGTGAATTATAGGTTAGGCTTCCTAAATTCAATCGGCCGGTGAATTGATTAGGAGTTTCCAAGAAAGGAGCTTCAATTCTATGATTTATCATTATTGACTAATATTATTTTGTATTGCTATACATCACCCTAGAAACTTGGTGCCCGTGATTGAAAATGAAGCTAGAGGCTTCTTTGCCATGCATCAATCAAGTAGTTGATGTTTGAGACTTATTTCTCGCACTTCTGCGCACTATTATTGCAATCTCTTAATGCAACAGCTTTTCATCTTTAATGCAGCTGTGTTAGTTTTCATCTTTTAATGCACAGTCATATGTAATAGGTATTGTCTTATAATCCGTGATTTCTCCGAAGTTCATATTGTTTTTGCATTCTACCAGGGCTGTAGAGTAATTTCCGGTTCTATTTCGGATCTTAATGGCAGAGCTAATAATGTGTCATCCCTTCCCTCTCCTACCACATCTCTTCGCTTAGAACTTGAGTCATGAATGTAAGCTTTTGTTTTGGTGGACAAAAGTCATCGACCACACAATCTACAACTGCTATCATGCCCTTTATTCCAAAAACTGACCGTATATAGCATCCTCGCTTGTGGGTACATGTATGTACAAGTCTTTGTATGAATGTGATATTAAAGTTTCATAAAAATAAGCTAAGGTTTTGAGAGAATACTTAATGGTTAATTTTGTACACATTGTAAATATTTCTTTTGGGGCTCGCTGCCATAACCCCGTAGAATATGCACCCAAACCAAAGTGGGTTTATGATTGGCAATTACAAAGTTAAATGCAATTAGTCAGTTAATAATGTTAATGGTAGTTGTGTGTTGGATTGTTATAGGCTGTGGGGACTCCTGGTCTCTGGGCCCTAAGTAACGCAACACAGGTAAATGTTATGGGCCTAAATATTAATTACTAAAAAGTGCTAATAATAACATCAAGACAAACAAATTATTCCTAATAAAAACAAACTATATACAAATGTGAGGAAACATGTGAAGAAATTTGAACTAAGGTTGAATGTAAAACAACCAATTCTAAGGAACAGAGTAATAGAAATAAGGAATTGAAGTAGTATGATACAGATCTAGTTGTTGCAAGTCTCTTCCACAATTTGGGAACATTAGAAAGAAACTTCACAAACACCCAAATCTTCTCGCCAAGATAGGCCATTGCAACTCCACAAGAACCATTAATTTGGTAGTTAAGCTAAACAAAGACAAAAAAAGGGCAATTGAAATGCATGGGTTCTTCTAAAAGAATCTTCATGTAGCGTATCTAAGATCTCAGAATTCCAACTTAACCTTCAATAAATTACTTCATGCAAAGAAATGGTAAGAATTTACGCATCAATTTAAGGTCATGATTGCTCTTTTTCTTCTTAGCTTTGATATTCTTCGCATTGGTCTCTAAATAACTGCTGTCCGGCCCCTCAAATCCAAAAGCCCACTCCGGCACATCCAAACAATGTCAATTACTACAAACAACTTTCAATTAAGGTCAAACACGTATGTATCTTTGGCAGGAGAACTCAAAAATAACTTGTCAAGGTTAATCATGTGCAAGATTTTCTTAGGACGAAAAACTTCTTTCTTGGAACAGGAGTCTTAATAAATCTAACATTTCCCGACAAGCACCGAATTTAAAACATATTGTTGACAACAAATTTCATCTGTCATTAATCGCATAGTCGATGTTTTAAATAGTGAGCATGTGTTGCTAGACGGGACATCGTTCTATATTATTTGCACTTAAAATGAATGGTGAACTATAGCAAATTTAGCTACAAACATACAAATCCGTAGGATTTTCCTCGCCTTATAAAACATATAGCATTTTATAGTAATTCAAGGGCAAAGATAAGGTCTCGATAAGAGAGAGACAAGTCTCCTAACATCTCATAGATTGAAACAGGCTCCGCTTAAGAGAATTTGTAGCAAGATAAGAGAGCTTTAAAGCATTTCAAACACGGCTAGGAATAATGTAAAGAAGTTAAATGTACTACATTACCAAGAGTATTGCTTTCTATCTTCAATACCCACTCTCCCCGCATTCTATAGATCAAGAGATAGTAATGCCGCCAGAAGGCATAAGATTTTTGAAAGAAAACCGACTGCCCTGGCATGGCAGGTAGCGGTGCTGAATCGTGCCTCGTGATCAACAGAAGAAAGGCACCACCACCAACACCAAGGTAAACTACCGTACAAACACCAAAGCCCGCCTTCTCAATACCCACCATTTTTCTTTGTCATTCCTGGTCACCTCCATGCCCGTAGACTGTACACGGTAGTTCAAGTGAAAGTCACGAATCCTGACCACTCCTGGAAGCTGGAAAGAAACGATTTAAGATGGTGGCGCCTACGGCCAGTGGGTGCAACTATGGTGAAAGGTTTCCACGAGAAGGTCAGCCGAAAGAATAAGTAGCATCTTCCTCTTTGACAACCCTAAAACAAATGCTCATTCCTCAAACACATTTGACTCATTAATCAAGGTAATTCATAATAAAGATCCCCTCGAATTGCGGCCCCTTTGAATCCGACCGACAAACCCCTGTAATCTTATCTTGCTAATCCCCTGTTGCATTTGCAAGCCCCGCTTCGTGTCTCTAAAATGCTATCCACGAGGCTTGCATGAAACCACTCTAAAAGCCAAAAAGAGGGCTTTGTTATGAGCCCTGATGTTGACCATTGAAAAAAAAAAGCCAAACTAAATCTGACTAAGAATAGAAAATTTTAGATAAATGTGATTAGTACAATCCAACTGACACGCCATGAAATCTTAGGAAAACCTTTGTGAAAAGCGACAAAACACAAAGAAAACCTCGTTATTATGTTGCTATTCTAGAGCAAAAGCTTGCGACATGGTTGCGTATTTTATAATTTTTTCCTTTGTGCGCTTAGTTCTAAAAATCACCCACTCTACAGCATCTTTTTGTTGAAGATTTTGAAGTTTATTCATCTTTATTCCTAAGGCTCAACTTGCAAAGATTCCATAAATATCTTTGCCTGGAAGATGGCATCTTTGTGCAGTAGTGGTTTCAAAAGTATGACCACGATTTCCGGCTTTGAATTGTTTTGGCTTACCTCATATAGAAGTTCGAGAATTATTTTATGACAAAATGCAATAACTCAAACACGTGTGAACCAATTGTCTTATTATGACATGTTCATTAAAACATAATGTTTTGTCAAACATTATTAAAAGTTAAATCCATGAGGAATGGAAATAATACTTTGTGCAAGGTTGCAAGGTTCCAAAGCTAAGTGTTGGAAATATTATATACATACATGTTTCAAACAACTTAGGCCTAATGTTTTTGTTATGAATTTATAAGAGCTTCTCATTGATGCCAATAAGAATAACAATTTGAATGGATTAAAGCTTTAAACATATCTTTGTAATAACATTAGGTTTTCCATCAATCGGCCACTTGATCGTAGGTAAAATGAGTAGAGGTCGCCGCGATAAATACTATGGCTTTCCATCACCGGCCACTTGACCTAAAACGAAGAGGTTGTTGTGAAATAATAGGCGATTGGTTTGATACTGAATGATTAACATACCAATGTGATAATAAAACATTGATTGTTGATAGTTAAGATTGCAAATAAATTACACAATTAATACATGTATAATGCGAGGTAAGAATGGAAAATGGGTTGTAATTGTCGGTTGATATCAAATATGTTGATGTACTTAACTATTTTTGCATGTGACAATTTAGCTATAAGTTCTTGGAATGTCGTTCTGCTGTTTTCTACCTTTGAAAGGGTGATTTGGCCCCATAGTCTGCTAAAACAACCCAAGGGCCTTACCCAAATTCTTGATGGCCAATTAATACATTGATGGGACTTTTACTCTGAAAATTTAAAAAGGTAATCTTAAAACAACTGGAAAGTCCACCTTAAAACATCAAGTTGTGCAATCAGAATAACATTCGACATCACATGCTTTGATAAGGCCAGTAGCAACAACACTTACATTAGAGACATGTAAAAACACACAAGCTCTTCCATTGGTGGACAACATCGAACACACGCTACTATGTGCACACGCGAGATTAGCACTACAACGCCGTGCACAGCAAGCTACTTAATATCACGATTACACTTGACTTATGTTGCACCAACTACCCTTTATTATGAAGTGTTCCTTTGATAGTTCCAAACTTTAAGAGTAACTCTAGAAGGGTTAAGGGTATCTGGGTTGGGTTTATGGGTTTAGGGGTCAAGGATTTTATCATAACATGAAGCCTAGAGAATTGAGAGGATGTAAATGCAAAATTTCATAGATGGAACAAACAATTATACATATCAACCACGCTATCAAACCACTACACCTTAAAGATAGAGATAATTCCAAAGGGTTTTTATTAAGGACAATCCTTTGGTTGCCCCTAGGGGCAAAACCCTGTTTATGGAGCTGGGTATAATCCTAGGTATATGTTGCTGGAATATCCCTAGGATATGCCGGTGATCACATAAACCTATTCTTCCTCAGAAATTTCTGGCCACCGCTGTGGGTCGTGGGATGCTTGAACCCGCCAACGGAAGATGTAATTTGTTTTTGTTTCAGTGTGAGAGTGACAATTGTAGGTAGGTTTGATTTGAACGTGTCATTTTACATTCCGAATCGTTTTATGGCCCTGAGGAAACCCTAAGATGACTGGAATATTTTTCCAGGATTTGTCATTCAAGATACAAGATAATTAAGATTTGGACCACAAAATGCAAAATCTCTAGATAACAATGATGCCCTACTACCAGCAGAGAGAAATTTTCATATCTTAAACTATTGAGTATTTATGTGAAGAATCTTAGGGCAAGAACCATTAAAAACATTTGGACCGAAAATCGGGCAGTCCAGCTTTTATAGAAGACTACCCTCATAAATAATTCCGAAAGGGATGTGCATGCCGAGGAGGCGTAAAATGGATTTTTGAGGCAACTCATAAATAAGGTCTCTCATCTTACATTCCGCAGACTTCCTAAGAGCTCCAGAGCAGTAATCTTAATAGCACGCTTCTCAACCTGCTATACATGAGCGCAAAGTCCCTGAACTCTTAGAGATCCTCGCGATTTGCCGTTAAGTTCTACACCAAAGAGGTAACCAGTCTTATCCATTCTCTTTTTCTTTTGGAAGAACCGAGTTTTTAACTCTTTTTCTTCTTCATAGGGTAACTTTGATATGGCTGGAAACAATTGTTCTTCATTAGGAGATGAATGAAGTTCCCCCGATATGGTCCATGCTTTGAAGGCAAACCCAAAACTCACATATTGTGAATGGTGGAGGATCTTAGACTCAAGCATATTACGTTTAGGCTTCTTATAAAATGATGTTGAATCTCCAAATTTCAATTCACCTGACAGATGCCGTGTTTTGGAGTGCATACATTCACTCTGCTAAACAAAGTCGCTGTGAGAACCAAGGCAATTCCACTCGGTTTCTACTACCGAGAAAAATACCTTCGATGCAAATATTGTTGGAGGCACTTGCATAGCCATGTAAACCAAGGATCTATTCGACCCATCAGTTAGTGGAAACTTTCCCAATGGTAACCATACCAGGTACCTGTTGCTATGTTAAATAACTTTTAACATGTGGACTAGGCAATGTACACACATCAATTTGTGTTCACGGATTTTGATGTCCTCGAGACCGACACGATCATAAAGGATCGTGGATTACATGAATAAGGAACCGGGTTTTAAGGATGTTTTATTGAGGGCAATAACTAAGTGGCAGATTACTCGAACAACAAGGAACCGTGATGAGGATGTTTTATTCAAGGTGTGATGTCAAGATTACTTTTAAGAACCCTTCTACAAAGCTCTAGATTACATGGCGCTTCTGCGTAAGGTTAGATGATGCGTAACATGCTATTTGGCAAGATTAAATAGGTGTCATGGATTGCCATGATTATGCATGACGTTATCTCCTGCCTAGGCACCTCCGGAATGCTTACTTCGCCCTAAGCATGCCATTATATGAAGTGTCTTTCCCAGACATTGTGGTATGTGTTCACATATCCAAATTAATTTTATTGCTTTCGCTTTACATCGTGGACACAAGGCAAGACTTTTCATTAAATTATTCCGTCATTGGTGCTTCCGACCATTGGGATCCTAACGACCTGCCTAGGTATTGTTTTATGGCTCATACCGCTTTCTCCGGGAGTATGCGCAAAGGTATAGTTGCTCTTCAGAAGATAATTGCCTATGTCATACCGCGATATCGGGCTGTGTAAAAGGTTGGAGCATATTAGGCACCCAAGGTTGTTTATTTTGTTCTAGATAAAACATGTACATGAGTTGCGTATTACATTGGCAAATTAGGGTTATGTTTTTTTTTTCCCACAGTCGAGAAGCCATTACACGAGATTTCTACTTATCCGGGCTTGTGTGGATGGGAAACAAATGTGTTGGCCGATTTTGTATCAAGGTATGTGATCCTCTAGTTTTGATCAGGCAAGGGTTTTAATTTAAATGTGTTCGAACAACTCGTATGTTTCTTTTGTCCGCCTCATTATGTGCGCTCATATTTCCATTTTGATTATTCTTCTTAGTAAAAGAGAGAAAAGGCAAAGCAAGACTCATATATGCCCTTCGACAAAGAAAAGCAACTGTAAATGCCGGGAGATGGTCATGTTTAAACCAGCTCCACATTTCATGATGCCGGAACAAGCCCTCGAGTTATTTTGACCAGTGGGTATGTCATTACAAAGCAGAAAGCAACTGGGTCAGTGATGGGTAAGATAGAAGGTAGAAAATAATGCATTCGGGGATTACAATACCACCAAAGAATAAAATTTATAAGTTTCGCAATATCTAGGGTTGCGTAACGTCGAAAGCAGGAACTATAAAATGTCGATATTAATGTGTGTCAACCAATTCTTGAAGGTTTCATTTTCACAAGCATGAATATGTCATTTGGAAGGTTAAAGCAGAGCATGGATGCAAAGTGCTGTTTCGTTGGAAGGTCCTTGAGACGTAGTCCATGAGGTGGCCTCCCAAAAACGACACGGCCCCGTATTTAGGTGGGATGAGAATGATGAATAAGGGGTGTTACTTTGGGAGTCCGGGTGCTGAAGGTCGCACAAAGTTAGTTATGGAAACCGAGACCTCGCTGTGCCCGCAGCTCTGGCGTTCAATGCTCCTACTTCCCATTTGTCAGATCTCGCAGCGTAGCAGCGCTAAGTATGAATTCAAGATATATAAAAAGCAAAATGCTCTTGTGACTCGAGTTGGTCCCCACAAGTATGGTTAGTACATTTGGCATTGGTTTTATGTGGAATCCATTTGCCATTATGGTTGGCAACTTCTAAGCTGTGTGGACATGGTTCTCAAGATGGTGATGCCCCCCGAATCGTATGGGTCTTCACGCCAACGGTAAGCCCTGATTTGGACAAGGGGATAATGGTTTGCAAACGTAACTGCTTTCTTCAAAAAGCTCGCTATATAACAGGACTCAAGCTTCAAGTTTTCGTAAAATAGCAATTTAGTAGAGAAGACTTAGAATTTTTTAAGTGATCGCAGATACGTAAGGCCGCATTCCCCGATGATTTAAAAGCAACACATTGTGAGCACAAGTGTGTAATTAAGAATGGAAAGGCCATTTGTAACAGTTGGCTTTGTGAGGTGTTAGAACTCCACAAGATTTGGCATGTAAGAGGATGTCTCGTGTGATTTTCCATTCTAAGATCGACTTGTTTTATATTGGTTCCAAATCTCATAATTTAGATGGATCATTTCCATAGTAGAATTTCTTCAAAAGTAAATCAAAGAATTGTCGTAATGCCCTCCGTGATCATTCCTTCTAAAATAACAAACTCCGGTATGCTATGATTAATACCGCAATGACATGAATATGATAAGACCGATATGCTATATTTCACTTCAAAGCTCATTTTTTACCCCAAAGCCCTGGCCACAAGGCCACCAATTACTGACCACTTCAATGGTTTGAAGTATGAAGACCGCAAGGTCATTAACCGGAATTTAAGGGATTTCTAGCTATCTTGTTGGTTGTCAATACGTCGAAGAGAGGTGGCGTATAAGCATCGTGCAATCGTGAACTATTGCTCCCTTTGTAGAGTGCAGCATTCTCTCTTCTACCCTAGCCCCTCAATTCTTTCTTTGATGCTCATTTTGTTCGGATTGTGCTATATATGTACATGTACTCTGTATCATTAAAAAACTATGTGGAGCCGCCATAATTGCCATCACTCTTTGATATCATTCTCGCCTCTCACCGGATTATGCTTAATTTACAAACTCATATGTGAGCCAAGCCTGCTGTGAGAAACATTTATGCGCGCTTAATACATCCAAAACCGCCACAACTTTGTGTCTAATATACTTTTTGTGTCTAATATGTGTGGCAATATGCATGGACGCTTGCAATTGTCCAAGAGAAATGCATAAGAATTTATTATTTTATATTGTATTGGTATAAAATTATATAAAGGAGCAAGAAATAAAAATGGAATACCATGCATTAGGTAAAGCAAAACAGATCTCCTCTTCTTTTATGAGCATGGAATCACTAATGATTATGGCAGTACAGATCTAATCAATCTACAAATCCATATGAATTGATATGCAGTCTTAAGTCTGGGTTCTGTTGATCCAAAAAATGTTAACAAAACAAGTGGCATGTTTCAGCATTGTAGTAAGCTGAGATTGGTGCCCCTACTACAACTAAAATTAAAAATCCCCAGATCTAGAGGTTGTTTTGGGTGTGATTCTTTTCCCCTGATTCACTACTTAACTGAATGAGGATCACCAGATTTCACGGGACTGGTCAACTGCATAATGTAGATAGGGAGGAGTGAAACAAAGCAAGTGTGGCCCCACAAGGATAGCTGAGCTCCAATCCGCCAAATAAGGGTTTTAAATGGTATGAAAGATTTACCGCAGAATTGACCGGGATCGGGAGAGGAGATTATTTTGGGTGAACTTGGTGGCTGGGATTCAAATTAGGATAAAGATATTCCTACTTCCCTCTGCCTCTGCCTTCTAAAAATGTTAAGAAATTAGTTAACATGTTATAATTGCAGGAACTTCTTCCCATTCTTGGATTGCTCAGGACAAATCATGTCGAGTTTTGGCAATGCCATCAATATTGCTAGGTCTAGATCTAGTAATGCCATCAAATATTGCTAGGTCTGATATCTAGACCCCTTAGAGGGGAGATTTGCCGGCATATGCTTAGGATATGCTGGTGACTGCTCCAAACTGGCTGTTGCCAGTAAACTGGCGGTCACCATACAGGGGTTTGGCCCGAGTTCAAAATCTTCAGCGATTATCTGGCACTGGACAGCTCTGAGCCAAAATCACTTTTATGTGATGGCTTGCATTCTGAGATTTGCTGTGTTATCCCAGGATATTGATGGGAGCGCCACAAATGTTGCACTTGATTGGTCAATTGCTCTTGGGTCACCTTTTACTTTCGTAACCACATAAGAGAATGAGTACAAAAGTGACATCTTTGGTGAACGAGGTATTTTTTAAATTCCAAATAACAATGTCTGCAAAAATACATGCAATGCCTTTTTTGAATCCTTCTATGGCTTCATTCATGTAGACTCAATTGTTGATTATGGTAGGTATTTTGCTCGGAGCTGTTCATGGGCTTGTAGAGGCTTTATTCAGGAGATATACATGATATGGTATGCCAGAAGATGCGGCATACAAAAATACTGTAGAAAGTGTCACTGGGCATCATTTCACGCATAATTTCTACAAAGGTTTTTGGTTTGACCTTGATCTCAGAGTCACAACGTCTAGTATAGTATTAGTTATTAACTTCTAGTTTGCGCAGGGCATGCTATCTATTTACAATTCTTTAAGTGAAGAAGGAAAAAAAGGAGTTTGAAGTCACGTATTCTGCATCTTATTACCCAAATATGGAGATTCTTTATGAAATTTATGAGGAAGTTGCCTCGGGAATGAAATATCGTGCATGGTGCTTGGCAAAGGCGACTTTTTATGTGAGTTATGGTTGCATTGAGTTATAACCAACTTGATGGAACCGTAGTTTACTTGTTTGTCATGCAGGGAAAAGAAGGTTTGCCGGCATTTCCACTCGAACAAATGATCAAACACACATGTGGAAGGTTGGTGAAAAGTACGTGCCGCAAGGCCACAAAGGGTGATTTGGGTCCATTGCACCCATTTACAAATTTGGGTTTATGTTTCCCTTATGATGGCACGGTATTGTTCAATCATCATCCGTATTATATCGAGCCTTTGTCATTCTAAACCCCTTTTGATATCTTATGTCTAGGATGGCCTAATGTTTGTAGATTGAAATCTTGAGAAATAAAGGACACTCATACTCGGGAGATTGTCAATGAAAGTGTTATTGAGGCAGTTGATTCACTCAATCCTTTTCATGCATGCTAGGTGGGGTTTCATTCATGGTGGATAACTGCTCTACCACAAAATTCGTCTAGGTTCAAGGAAATGGGCACCGCGTTTTGATTATATTTTGATGCAACGGTGTGTTAAGCGAATTTCCTCTTTGCTTGCAATTTCTTTTCCTCGAGGATGGTCTAGTGCATTGCTGATCTTTAATTCTATTTAATATTATGGCATGATCACGGGCATTTGTAGGCTGTAGATCTTTGGTGCAGCCATAAACAAGGAGCTCATTAATAGCTTCCTTAATGACCCAGTGCACAAAGCAATTGAGGTCTGTGCACAGCTGCAACCTAAGTAGACATAGCAGTGACAGCAACGGCCGATTATGTTAGACAAGAACTGCGGCAATAGGGAAAAGTAGAATAGACCATTTGTGGTTGATGCAGCTTCTGTCAACTGCTCCAAACTTAAAACATAGAAATTGCACTGCACCGCACCCCCTGCATCAATGCTCATATATGGCTACGATCTCTAAAGATGTCATATCTAGGTCTTGGAACTGTTGTTGATGCTTTAGAACATAAAAACAACAAATAACGCCTCTTCCTACAAAGTATGTAATGCTGCAGGCAAAAAGAATAATAAAAATCTCATGTCAAGAATCTCAAGTCATTAGCACCATGCTAGAAATAGGCTTGGTCCATGCACAATTCATAAACAAAGGAAAATAAAACAACACAAAACAAAACCCCCCTTTCAAACCATTAATAACCCCAAACACATCAAATGACCCAACAAGAACCATGAAACAAAACGACAGCAAGAAACATGAAAACACACTCTCGGGCCATCGAAGGGCAACCCTCCGTGCGCAGCACCTTGTTTAAGCATGGATAATACTAAACCAATGCTAAGTTAAATTTGTCCATGCAAATCGAAAATTATCTATCTATTTTGATTAATCTCACGTGAACTTCCCAACACATAAATACCTTGCTCAATGGAGACACATACATCATTTTGGGTTTTCGCGCGCACACACACGCATGCACGCATGCACACAACACCTTACTATGACATCACACACAATCATTACCAACACACATATTCCACCCCTTCCACACACAACCAACATCTAATTGTCCACTACAATCCCATTGCAATTGTGTTGACTATACATTGGGTCTATATTCTTCGATAACATAAAGTCTTACAAATGAGCCTAAAGTTTATGCATCCATTATGTCTATCCATTCTATCCGCATTATGCGTTCTATGATTCCTAACCATTCTATGCGCCTAAAGCTAACAAATACGATTACATGTACACTTTTTTATTCCATTGCATCTAATCGATTTCCACATTCACGGCTAATGCCCGGCATCGCCGGGCACGCGCTTCTAGTCCCTCGTAAAAGCATGTTGTGCTATTTCAAAACGTACATATTGACCTCACATTTTTGTACCCTTTTTTAGTAGGCTTGCGTGAACCCCCTTGTAACATTTCTTGGATTTCTAGCCTATGTATATGTCACGACATCTCAGTTAAAACTAATCTCTACTGTTGGATTTTAAATTTTCACATCATGTGGTTCAGGAAATTAGAAAGTCTCCCAAAAATCACAATCTTCTTCTCTCCTTGATCCATTGTTCCAAACATCCGTTGTTCTAGAGATCAAGCGTGCATGTGCTGAAACATCATTCTTTCTATGCTTGATGAGGCTAAGGCAGGTTTGGTTTTGTTGGAGTGAGAAAACGTGGCTTTGATTATGGAAGGATGCCTTTCTAAATGGTATGACACAATTCTTCCACATTGGATTCGACGCTGCTGCCATGCTTCTGGAGTAATCACGTCCATCCGCGGATTTTGTGAGACACATTTTCTGTTTCCAATCTTGTTCTTCTCCACAAATGGATGAGGAGGCACGATAGCATTTTGGTTTTTCTTCAGTTCTCATAAGAATGGACCAGACTTCTCGGAGGGGATTAATACAACTGCTGGAAATGGTAGTAGTACTTCTCATCTACCTGCATTCTTCATTGACAGCTAGAGAGTCTTTGATGCATTTTTTCACGTTCGTTTCATCAACCTTTGCTCATTTAATCAGCTTCCTAGTGTAATAGTTCTCTTGAAGATCCACGCAATCAAATATTGCTCAAAGAATTACTTCTGGTGTCAAGGAACATGGCATATTGTCTTCTACATGAATGCGGCAAGCAGAAGGATGCCATCTCTACTGGCAAGTTCAATCTCTGATGTCTCATTGTGGACTTGAAAATCTAGGCAATCATCTTCTACATATGTTTGGACTTTGGAGGGCCACTTGAAGTAGATCAAGCTTTTGCCAAAGTAGTAAAACGAAGTTCATACACATGGCCTGATTCTTTCTACAAATGCCAACACTTTGAACTTGACCAGTGCATGTTGCTAATGGATGTGGAGAGCAATAGACATATTTATATCGCCATGGTTAAAGCTTATATAATGACATCAACACTCCCAATAGACTAGTATATGAACAACTAAATAAGAGTCATGTTGAGGCACATAAGTTTGTTTTGCAAATTGAGTGTCCATGATGTAGTAAAATGGAGTGCACTAATTGGGGATACATTGTGCATGGTTATGGTGTCATCTGAGTGTCCAGGAAACGATTGTGGTATTCTGATATGCAACATAAAGTATGGATGCTTGATGCCTGGTCAAATTATAAAATGTGAGTTTGAGTTTGAGTTTGATGTTGTGTTGGAAATGCCATTGTTAATACATGTTTCAAATATAAGAGCCTGAATAAGGCACACATATTATTTAACAATCTCTAAAATCTTTGTTGGGCTAGCTAAGCCATAAATGTATACCATGCATTGAAAGGGATATCAGGCCGGCTAACATAACATTTACTACAATGTTTTCATTACACTTCTACAAAACATGATCTTTACCAGGTTTATGGAGATAATGGAATGTGTTACCAATAGTAATAGTTGTTGTAATGCTTGTAGTGGTAATTGGTTCTTATTGTGGTTGCACCATCTATTCCAAGCTTATACTCGTGCAGAGGGCTTGGATTTGTTGGTTTGAGTCCCCATTTTGTAACCAAGCATTGTATATAAGAAAAGTTGGATGCTAATGAACTGGCCAAATCAAGAGCTCTTGCATATGGCATATAGTTCAGAATCTATTTCAGTCCCAACCTACTATTTACAACAGACATTTGATCAACAAAAGGTTGACCACTCTGTTCCTTCCCAACAACTAACAAAAGAGCATAATTATCTCATGAAATGTATCCCAAATCAGCTGCGAAAAAAGGAAACTCAAGCCTCTTCGCTTGACTCTCACAGAAGCTCAAGGATGGGATATTCATCATGCGGCAATATATCTTTCCTCTTTGTTTCTGAACTATTTGCCTTGCCCTAGTCCTTTAAGTTCATGGGTTGGTGGTGCAAGGTTCCAGTTTTCAAACTGTACTTATGTATGCAAGTATATGAAGTTATTGAAGGCTATGTGCCATAACATTATGACATGAGGATCAGAAGTTTTGAAATTGATTTATTCACACCTTCAGACCCTCAGGTCCATGGCGAACCAAGTACAAAGAAATTATTTGTAAAAAAAAAACACATCTGTAAACAACACATCTCTTAGGCAAGATCTTCAACTTGCTCAAATAGATCCAATAACTGATTTCTCTCCTCTCAAAACTCACGTATGTATGCTCCACGATATCGTGGGGACAATTGTAATAAAGTATAGAAATTGGGCGCAATAATACTGTGTTGCTCCCCAAGCAGTGGCGAAAAAGAATCACATGTCGACAAAGCATGATATTCATCTTCCGACCACCAAAGCAAAGATTTGCGGAACCCGGAGCTCCACGGGCACTTTGGGCCTTTCCATTCTGCCAATCTCTATTTGTAAATGATGCGAGCTTAATCGGGGCTGCGCGAGATGAGCCGCCTTGTTTTGCCCCCGGTAGCTCTTTTCAAATAGTCTTGTTACGTATAGCAAAGCATGGGATTTACGTCACTCCTGTAAAACTCCCGCTTCACGCCAATCTCCTCACCATCCCTTAGCCATAGCTTGAGTAAAGCCTGCTCAGTGACCAGTTCCTGCAGCCCAATTTCTGTATCCGGTAAGGAATCAACATGTATGCCCCAGCATTCAGCCCATTTTATTAGTTGCGTATACCAACCATTTTCCTGTTTTTGAGACTCTACTAATGCTTACAGGTATCCTATTTGTATCCATGATTTGAATCCGTTTCAAGTACGTTAGAGTTTAAGACAGAGCCTCCACCTCTAATGGGTACAAACCGGCCTCGGCCAAGAAAGATCTCGTATGGAGTCTCAGTGTTCACCCCCAAGTTCTTCTAGAAGGAATCTATTCTGAAATTGTTCTAATTCCTTCCACCTTGCCCGAGCTAGACCAGGAGCCCAAATTGGGCATGCATACAAAGCCACAGTTTGCACCATGACCTTAAACATCAATTTTCTGAGATGCCATTTTTGTACCTGCATTCTTCTCCAAAGACTCATTACACTATGCAAAGCCCGATAGCTTCCAGCAATCCTCTTCCTAATTGCCTCATTCCAATGGTAATTATTAGTAAATTCGATCCCAAGATACTTGTATTGATGTACTTGCTCCAGTATCTCACCACCCAGAGTCATTTGTATTTGTTCTCGTATCCAACTACCATGACCTTGGTCTTATTCTTGTTTACTAACATCCCTGTATATTTACAGAAAATTTCCAGCCGGGTCAATAGTTCTTGCAGCCCTTCTCTTGTCCTTGATATGAGCAAGACATCATTTGCAAAGAGTAGCAATTGGATAAGGTATCTGCCTACTTCAACCCCAACCATTTCTAAAGCCAACTAGTCTTCTAGTCTGTCTATGAAAAGCCCAAAGAGGGTGGGAGAAAGCGGGCATCCCTGCTTTACCCCGATGTTACTCTTTACTTGTTCTGGACCTGCCATGGGAAAGGAAAGTTCCACCAGCACCCGTTCATATATTCTAGAAACTGCTTTTCTCATTCCAACTGGGCATCCCAGCTCCTCAAGCCGTTCTCCTAACTTTTCATGAGGTACCCTGTCGAATGCTTTAGTAAAATCGACAAAGCTAGCATAAAGCGCCTTATTAGGCCCTTTGGAGCCCTGTTCTATGACCCTTAACGTCAACAAGTGATCGATAGTAGAATGGTCTCTCCGGAAGCCTGCTTGTCCAAGAGCTCTAACCCCTTCTCTATCTTCCCATAATGAGAGTTTCCTTTCAACGCTCCAAATAATTTAGCCATAATGCTACTCACCATGATTGTACGATAGTTTCGTACGCAATTGGGATCACCAGCTTTTAGGAGATCCATTACTCTGCTTAAACACCATTGATCTGGAAACCCCTCATTTAGTGACATGTTGAACATCTCTGCCACCTTTGCATGCACCACTGACCCTCCCCATTTCAGCAATTCTATGGCAAACCCTTCAGAATCTCTCGCTTTGCCGTTTGACAGCTTCTCTAGGGGCCACATCTATATCTATTGCTTCAAACACATGGGATACCTCAGCTGATGGCACATCCAGTTTTGGGGCATCTGGAGCATGATATAACTCCTGTGCATAAAGAAGAAGATCCTCTCTACTGAATTTCCCTGCGGGAGGTGCAAATGGCTTCATTCTGGCCCAAAGTTTTCGTGCATCATGATGAAGTTCATACTCTAGTTTTTCTTGCAATTCATGCACCCAAGCTACCTCCTTCCTTTCAACGCTCCAAATAATTTAGCCATAATGCTACTCACCATGATTGTACGATAGTTTCGTACGCAATTGGGATCACCAGCTTTTAGGAGATCCATTACTCTGCTTAAACACCATTGATCTGGAAACCCCTATGTTGAACATCTCTGCCACCTTTGCATGCACCACTGACCCTCCCCATTTCAGCAATTCTATGGCAAACCCTTCAGAATCTCTCGCTTTGCCGTTTGACAGCTTCTCTAGGGGCCACATCTATATCTATTGCTTCAAACACATGGGATACCTCAGCTGATGGCACGTCCAGTTTTGGGGCATCTGGAGCATGATATAACTCCTGTGCATAAAGAAGAAGATCCTCTCTACTGAATTTCCCTGCGGGAGGTGCAAATGGCTTCATTCTGGCCCAAAGTTTTCGTGCATCATGATGAAGTTCATACTCTAGTTTTTCTTGCAATTCATGCACCCAAGCTACCTCCTTCCGTTTGAAAAATTTTTTGTATGCCTGCTTGGCTTCTTGCCTGGGTAGCTTAGTATAGTATTCATTTTTTACCAGCCTGCACTCATCATCCCACCACGCAGCATTCTTATGAGATCCTCCCTTTGTTAGGCCAAAAACCTGAGAAGCCACATCCATCACAGTTTTCAAGAAACACTTGCTTTTAAAAAAATGCGGGTTGCCTTGCCATTCTCGTTCGTCAAAACCTTTGCTCCAATTCCCTTTTATAATCTTTTTTTTTCTTTTCATGCCTCGGTTTGACCTTCCTCCCCGGGTATACCGGGCTTCTCCAACTACTTGAGCGCTTAGAGTAAATCTAAGCGAGAAGCATGGTCGATTCCAAACCGTCTTCCACCCGAAAGCTCTCCACCAACTCACTTGCAGCCGGATCACCTATCAGGTAGTCTGCAACACTAGCATTTTGTCAAGTGAACTCTGCTGAGGCAGGGAATTTGGGAATTCCATTATACAATACCAGACCGTGTGCCTCATAGAGTTGCAGCAATTTTAAGCCTGTTTCATTAACTATAGAATCTTTTGAATACCTCCTCCAACCTGCTGTTTCAACCTCTACAGGTGGGAGCTCTTGCAGACGGACATCCTCCACCCCGTTCACAAACATGTTGGCTTGTCGCTCTGCACTTCTGCCATTGAAATCTCCAGCGAGAAAGACCATCCCTTTTTCCTTAAATGCATTGATGTCTCTGGCCAGGTGTAAGAATGGATCCTCTCTTGAAAATTCTTCATGTAAATAAGTACTACTAGATGCAGGTGCAAAGTATGGAGTAGCAATGTACACCAGCCTTTTGCCCTTGAGTTCCAACCAAATGTATTGGTTGTGTGATTCTCTCCTTGACCACAAAAATGTTTCTCACATACCTTCAAACCCCCTTTCAGGACCTGCTCCCTTAGTGTTCCAAGCCGACTCTAATAGAGTGAATTCATGTAGATGCCCCAGCCTTGCTGTTTCATGTTCCCAAGTTTCCAAAAGCACCACAATATCTGCCTCTTTCCACATAGAATGAGTTGACACCTCCTTCCTATTCTTAAAGCCATGAACATTCCATACCACACACCTGAGGGCGCGTCCCTAGCAGCTATGGACATCACCATCCTTTTCATATTAGAATGCATATATATCATAATAGATGAAACCATGGCATGTGGATGCAAAGATAATAATCTACATGATTCATTCAATCCATGTAGAGACGTTATGAATACGTCTAAGTGCCGTATATACGGCGTATAAGATCCTATACCGGAGGAAGGCTGAGGAGAAGAAGAGGGAGTGGAGGAGGCACCATAATTGGCCAGAAGCCCTAACTTGGAAAAAACGCCATATCCGTCGTCCCCAAAGGTAAGCCCCTATCTCATGGTCTTTGCTGGAAGGTGCCGCCCTAATCAGCGGCCATGGCGCCTGGATTTGACGGACTGCCAGAAATTTGACAAGTAGAGGTCTTTAAGTCCGGTGATCTTTGAGGAATTTGAGGTTTGAGTTCGATAATTTCTTGGAATAGGAGTGGTGGTTGAGGAAGATTTTTACCATGAGTCAGCCGCAGAAGAAGAAGAATTTCAAGATCGAGCCTTTCAAGCATAAGGTCACAATGGACCCGCAGTATCCCCAGAAGACTTGGAAGATTCTCGAGGACGCGATTCACGAGATCTATAACCACAATGCAAGCGGTCTCAGCTTTGAGGAGCTATACAGGCAGGATTTTTATTGAGTTAATGATTGTTGTGGAGTAAAGCATGTCTTGGTTGTCATGAATGCTTGTTTTCTTGGAAGTTCTTTTTATAGAATTGGGTTTTTATTTGCCCATTCTGTTTGTTTCTAGGTTTTTATGCATAACTCATTTCGTGGATGTTATGCACTTTCCCTTTGCTACATGGGTTGCAGCTCTTAGGCAAGAACATTTCTTTTTTAATGCAGGAATGCGTATAACATGGTGCTTCACAAATATGGGGATAAATTGTATAATGGTCTAGTTAGCACAATGACTCAACACCTTCGGGACATGGGTAGATCCATTGAAGCTGCTCAAGGGAGCTCTTTTTTGGAAGAGCTTAATAGCAAGTGGGCAGATCATAACAAAGCCTTGCAAATGATTAGGGATATTTTGATGTACATGGACAGAACGTATGTATCCAACTATGGGAAGGTTCCTGTTCATGAGTTGGGGTTGAATCTATGGCGTGATAACATAGTCAAGTATCCCAAAATTAGAGATCGCCTACAGGCAACCTTTTGCTTGATCTTGTACATAGAGAACGACAGGAGAGGTTATAAATCGGGGACTGATGCGTAACATAACAAAGATGCTCAGTGACCTTGGGGTGAACGTGTACCAGGAGGAGTTTGAGAAACCATTTCTTGATGCTGCAGCTGAGTTTTACCAGGTTGAATCACAACAGTTCATAGAAAGTAGTGATTGCGCCGACTATTTGAAAAAGCAGAGAGGTGTCTGAATGAAGAAGTTGAGAGAGTTGCACATTATTTAGATCCCAAAAGTGAGCAGAAGATCACAGCTTGTGTTGAGAGAGAGATGATAGGAAACCATATGAAGCGGCTTGTTGATATGGAGAATTCGGGCCTTGTGTCCATGCTGACCGATGATAAATATGATGACTTGGCACGGATGTATGGCTTGTTTTCATTGCGTGTACCAGGAGGGCTTTTCACAGTTCGTGATGTAATGTCAGCACATTTACGTGACACAGGAAGACAGTTGGTACTTGATCCTGAACGTCTTAAGGATCCAGTAGAGTTTGTGCAACGTCTGCTGGATGAGAAGGACAAGTATGACAAAATCATTCAGCAGTCATTTAGCAATGACAAGACTTTTCAAAATGCTCTTAATTCTGCATTTGAGTATTTTGTCAATCTTAATGTGAGATCACCTGAATTCATCTCACTTTTGTAGATGATAAGCTTTAGGAAGGTCTGAAAGGTGTAAGCGAGGAAGATGTTGAGACTGTGCTTGATAAGGTCATGATGTTGTTCCGCTACCTGCAGGAGAAGGATATTTTTGAAAAGTATTATAAACAGCATTTAGCAAAACGTTTGCTGTCGGGGAGAACGGTTTCAGATGATGCAGAACGGAGTCTTATTCTAAAGTTGAAAACAGAATGTGGGTATCAGTTTACCTCAAAGTTGGAAGGCATGTTCACCGATATGAAAACATCAAGAGACACCATGCAAGGGTTCAATTCAATGCTTTCTGGTGGTGACGCAGGTGAGGGCCCAACGTTATCGGTGCAGGTGCTTACCACAGGATCTTGGCCAACTCAATCTGGGGCAAGGTGCAATCTGCCATCAGAGATCTTGGCAATGTGTGATAGATTTAAAGCTTACTACTTGTCAACTCACACAGGACGACGTCTTACATGGCAAACCAACATGGGTACAGCAGATTTGAAGGCCACTTTCGAAACAGCCAAAAGCATCTAACTTAATGTATCCACATATCAGATGTGTATCCTCATGCTATTTAACATGGCAGACAAGTTGACATACAAGGAAATTGAGCAAGCTACTGATATTCCAGCACAGGATCTTAAGAGGAATCTACAATCCTTGGCATGTGTGAAAGGAAAAAATGTCTTGCGAAAGGAGCCAATGAGCAAGGAGATAAGTGAGGAGGATGTCTTCTTGTTCAATGACAAGTTTTCAAGCAAGTTTTACAAGGTAAAGATCAGTACTGTAGTGGCTCAAAAGGAAAGTGAACCTGAGAAACAGGAAACTCGCCAGAAGGTAGAAGAAGATAGGAAACCTCAAATAGAGGCAGCAATCGTAAGAATTATGAAATCAAGACGCATTCTGGATCATAACAACATTGTTAGTGAGGTAACGAAACAGCTACAAGGACGTTTTCTGCCTAATCCTGCAGTTATCAAGAAGCGCATTGAGTCTCTTATTGAAAGGGAGTTTTTAGAGAGGGATAAGACTGACAGGAAACTGTATCGATATCTTGCATGAATTTTACATGTTAGAAGTCAAAATAATGGCTTTTGTTAGTATAGATTACAACGGGCCTGTGGCTAGACCCAGCCTATTAACGGCTGTCAAAATCCCAGGATTCTTTCACCTAGTACTGAAATTTGTATCTATTAAAAGAAGGTGCTGTTGCATGCATTGGTATGTTCTCCTAGGCTGAAAGAGCGTATTTTTGTTCCGGAGGATTTGCTTTTTTTTGGGTACTTTGTTCAATGTCAATTATCATGTTCTTTAGCCAAAGGACACTTCCAAGACTCCTCTCAAACTGCTGCTATTATCTCCTTTGGATTTGTATGCACTAGGACAGCTGATTGACGTCAATTTTGATGACTGCTGCTATTATCTCCAGTGTATTTGTATGTACTAAGGCAGCTGATTGACATCAGTAAATCTTGATGTGCCTTGTTTAGTGTTTAACTCTTGTGTTTCACCAGTTCCATCTATTACATTTTAATATGTGGTTGTACTCTGCAATGTCAACAATTAACTATGACCTATGCCAATACATATATAATTGCTATACTTCTTAATCTCAATGCCGAATCATTGTTCTTAATCTTAACAGTCATAAGTCATATGCTGTCAAATCATTGTTCTTAATCTCAACATATACAACACATTGTTCTTATTCTTCACATATACAAGAAATTTATGTTTACTGGTTTGAAGTGTGTATCTGTTCAAAACATTGTGAAAGATATCCCTAAAACACATGGGATTTCAACATACATTTGTATCTTGTGTTTTGGTGGCATTTTGGCCATAAGTTACACCGGGATTTTCTTAAGATTTTTCTAGTTTCCCTAAGATCTTTTCAATATTCTCTAGAAATACCCTCAAAATCCTTGTTAAGTTCTATACTCCAAGAATCTTAAAAATTCCCTCAAATTCTTTCAAGATTCTTGGGGTCCTTCCGATTCCTTCAGATCCGATTGCATTCCATCATTCTTCTCTTAGATTCTGTAAAATTCCCTTAGATACCATCAATATTCGCTAAATTCTTTGTGCGATAGAACCATCGTTTTGAAACCGCTCGACGAGCTAGTGTCTGGCTCTACCCGATGTTCAAAGTCCCTTAAGATTTTCCTAGATTTCATCAATTCAATTAGATTCCTCAAGATGCATTTACTTTGAGCCCTCGTACTCATACATCCATGTATTCAATTTTAATTTATACACAACTCTAAGGCCAACCATGGAATATTTTTCATTTTTCATTGCAAAACCTTGTAGACGTTTGGTATTTTGAAATTAGAGATCCCAATAGAATGGCCCAGATTGTTTGATCCTCAGGATATGCCAAGTTATTCCCCTGACCAACGATCGGGATAGTAATAAGGCAAGATCTAGCAATAGTATGTGCATGTTTTTTTCGGTGGTTTTTTTGAAGATGTTTTTGCCCTTCACTTCATCTAAGTCAAATAACTACATGTTCAGACCACTTGTACCATCATAGACCAAGTATAATACATATGAAAAACTAGCAATAGGGTAGGCTTGTCAGAGAAGGTGAGGATGAAAGATGTTAGAGAACACCCAACTCAACCTAGCTCAACCAATCCAACTCATTCTCCAAACTTGCTTACCTCTAGTTTTTTTTATTATTAATAATAAAAAATCATGAAAGTGCCCGCCCCAATTGCTCCCCCGCTTTTGGTGAAAATGAATGCGTCTTCAAGATAAGCTTGGTACAAGAAGGGTAGGAGGTGAAAACCTGTGATCCCTCATAGACCACGAGCTGTTGATTGTAATGATTACATAGTCTACATGTATGTGTCCCCCCTTTTTTTCTAGAGTAAGAGTTGTTTTTTCTATTAATTAAGAAAACTCAAATACATAAGCAACCATAGTTGCTATAAAGTGAGCATGAAAACAGCTTGACAACAGTAGTAAAAATATTTTGTACAGAAACATTTTGAAGGTCAAACCCAGCGATGTGATAGATGTCCAAGTCGAAAAATGATTTATCTGAATTAGTTTTAAGTTCTTATGGATTTGATCACCAAAACATTGTAGTATATGTACTTCTACAACTGAGCATGTCATCATGAGCGTCTCTTAAGGCAACTTTGTAGTCTTCCATAACCTGTGCAAAATACCATCTAAACAAAATAACAAGCTAGGATGAAACTTAAGACTGAGCAATGCCATTATGACTGGAAAAATGGTATGGCAATAGGAACAATTTAGGGGCAGTAGTGGAAAAAAGATGGAAGTTGTGATGCAGGAAGATACTCTAGGAGGTTGAAGCAACGAAATCTGCATGAGTATTGGCTTCAAAGACAGAGTTGAAAAAATTGTTAAATGAGTCAGCGCTTCCAAAGGTGTATGTGTTTTCGGCACAATTGTTCATGAAGAACAATCTAGTAACATAGCAGTAACAATGTACCATAGCAGTCTGCAATTTATTTGTGATTGCAGTACATCTGTCTATATCTGAGCAACTGCCTTTCTGTGATGCAAAAATGAACCAGAAAAGGTAGTTGACCTGGATGACCTCTCTACAAAATATATGTGTCCAATTCCCAAATCTGATACTGTCATAGTCATTTCTGTTATCTGTCTCTTTGAACCTCCAGTATGTGCATGGCAGAAATCCCTTTGGAAGAGTTGTCTCATCATACAATACTCATCAGCAGTAGTGTCAAACTTAAGTTTGCCATGCCCTTTTAGAAATTCAAGATACCCTAGGTCTATCAGAAAAGAACAAATTAGAATCAACTACACGTAAATTAGACGCATACAAATTAAATAGATTCTTGTATTCTCCACAAGTATCCCATTTTCTGTCATAATTGTCAACTGTGCTTCTCTGGGCATTTGGTCTAGTGGTAACACACTAGTTCCTTAGCAATGTGGTCTCGAGTTTGAGATCGCCCAGAATCGCACTCGGTACTGTTGGGAGTCAAATCCCAACAGACGCAATGTAAGGGGGCCCAACCAAGCAATGTAGTGTGGTGTGTGGTCACATGTCCAGTTGGATGCTGCCTAGTGGCGTGACGTTAAAACTACTATCTATCTATCTTATCTGTGGTCTTCAAAATCAAACTGGAAATGCAATTTAATCCAGAAAAATGAAAAGTTTTTCTTTCCATAAAGCACCCTATTTCTGGACTTCCATATATTCCATAATGCTATGAACACAATTTAATTCTTGAATTTATCATTATTCTGGAACAAGGAGAGCAAATCATTATTGTGAGGAATATCAAACTTATCATGTATCCAATCCCAAAAACTAGTTAATTTATCACAAAAGAAAATGTGGCTCATACTTTCATCAGATAATTAGTTTAGAGGGCAAGATGCAGAAATGTTGTCATTTCTTATGGATAAAAATGCTAGATTATTCAAAATTCCCTCAGCCAGCATCCAGATAAAATAACCAATCTTAGAATTACAGTAACAATTCCTTACATTAAGAAATAAGGCATCAGATTGTTCTTTTGAAATGGACCATTTTGACATAACTTGTTAGAAGTATTGTTGTTGTTTAAAGCTTTATATGCAGTGTTGACTTTGTATATGTTCTTGCCATTCAAATATGGAAACCATATGGAATGGATCCACAGACCCATGCAGCTGACACTCAAGCAGGAAGTATAGACACAGACTGAAAGACAACGAAAAAAAGAAGAGCAGAGAATTGAAAATACACTTCTAGAGTAGACACGCGGAAACCTTCATACAGAGTGTTAAAACAGAGATGGGGAATTGGGCATGGGAGGACCATAAAACAGATGAGAATGGGGACATGCTCAATGATTTATTGGTGAAAACGGCAACAGACATCTTCGGGAAGCGGACAAGGCTCAGAAAGAACCAGGCATTCAAGGCTTCAGTGTGGTATGACGAGGAATGTAGGGAGCAGAAAAAGAGAATCAGGGACCAAAAAGGCACATATACATATCAGATAGAAAGGGCGGCATACCTGAGATTGCTAAAAACAAAAAGAAACAGAAATCTGTTGCAACACCAATGGGGGCTGGCCGAGATGTTAAAAAAACAACGATTTTGGAAAGGACTCAGAAAGAAGGGAGAGAGAAGCAAAAAGTCAAAGAATACACAAACAAGGTGCACGAGGGATTCACTGGGAACAGTACCTTGAGAAACTATATAGGACAGGGGCAACACCAATGCCAATGCCTATACCCACTCCACATGGGACAAATAGACCGTAGGAGTTGATGATTGCCTTGCACAGAATGTCCAACAACAAAGCACCAGACCTCTATGGACTGACAGTCGAGCTACTGAAATGTGTAGATACAGTAATTGGGGAACAGGTAACTGGGATATTTAATGGCGTAATCCACAAAGGGTTGCCGAACAGATGGACATATAACAGAGTGATACCTTTGCATAAGGGAGGGGGCAAGGGAGACCCTGGGAACTATAGGACGATAATGGTGAGCTCTATCTTTGCCAAGTGGTTCGGGAAGGTGCTGGACAATAAGCTGAAACACTGGGTAGAAACAGAAAAACTAAGAGCACAAGGGCAAGCAGGTTTTAGACCAGGACACTCAACCATAGACCATTTGATAACACTTCGGATCCTAATAGAACAATGCAAAGTGCATGGAAAGAAGATAATATGCTGCTTTTTATACTTTAAGAAAGCATTTGATACAGTTCCTCGGGAAAAGCTGTTGCAAAGACTAGTAGATATGAGAGCCCCAGATGACATGGTAGGATCGATAGCACGACTGTACCAGAGGATATACACAAAAATGGAACAGGATGGACATGCGATAGACTATGATACAGGAGTTAAACAGGGATGCCCTCTGTCCCCGACACTATTCGGTATATATATAGATGCACTGCAGGGGTTCATTACAGAACACCAAGGGGATCCAGATGTCCCAACACTGGGGGACACTAAGGGACCTATCATGCTATATGCAGATGATTTAAGCATGATGGCCACAAAGAGCAAGGGGATGCGCAGGTTACTAGGGCTACTAGAAGCCAAGGCTAACAGTAAATCTAGCAAAAACCAAAATAGTCACATTCGGCACTAGAAACAGACACATACCATTCAAATACATGGGGACAGAATTAGAAGAATAGGCGGAATACAGGTACTTAGGGTATGATGCATACGGCACAGGCAACTGGGCCAGGGGGGCCGACGCCAGATTCCAAGCAGCCATTGGGAGCTATTTTAGTATGAAAAATTTCTATAATAGAAGCAGAATAGTTGACTTGGAGTGTTTTTAGTACAATAGTTGCATCAACACAGCTATATGGATCAGAGGCATGGGGACCCAGACTATCAGACAAGAAATGGGACAAGCAAGAAGGGAGGCAATGGCACAGACAAGAATTTAGAGTACGTACACGGGCGAACACACCTCTAGCAACTATGATATATGAGATAGGCCAGAAACCAATGGAGGTGAGAGCATGGAAAGGACCGTCAGATACTTGATGAAAGATAACAAGGGTGGTCATGCTGAGAAGCTGTCAACCATCGCAATAAGCGAATCGGCAAAGTCGCATATCATCACAGGCAACGGATGGTTCAGGGCTGCGGCAGTTTGGACGAGACAGATGGGGCTAAACCTGAGTGATCTGGTAAATGAAGGGAAATGGGATGAGGAATGGGTCGAGATAGCAATGAAAGCATGGTTAGAGAAACATAGTGGCCTCAAAACACTATGGCTAACAGCAGTCTTCAACCCCAAGCGCCACATAGGACAACCGATGTATAGAGACAGTCTGATAGGAAAAACAAAAAGGGACACACTGGCAAGATTTAGAATGGGGAGTCATGATCTAAGAATTGAAAAGGACAGGTGGAGGAAAGTGGAAAGAGAAAAGCGTATCTGCAGAATCTGTAACACAGGGAAAGTGGAAGACGAGAGCCACATGCTCAACGAATGCACGGTGTATGGAGATATCAACAATAGATATGGGGATATAAGATGGGGGCAACCGGTCCACATCCTAATGGCAAGTGGGGACACAATAAAAGAACTGACAGATGCGATCAGGGATATGACAGTCAAGCATCGGGAGGCTCACGAAGAAAGAGGGCTTCTATTATGAACCTCCTGAAAGGTGGGACATTATGGCCCGAAAAGAGCTCAGCTGAAAGCTGATGATAGCGACGTACCACCGCACGGCCATGAGGCCGATTATAAGCAAGGTGCTGGTATCAAAAGAAAACAAGTAAAGTCCTCAGAAAGGGCTACATTGCATCAACATGTTGCGCTAGTAGCACCCTATGGGAGCTCGCCCATGCTACATCAATCCAGGGGCCTTAGGGCACTAGGGACAATAATTCTAATTCTAATATCAATCCAAACAGTCACTTTGAGCAGGGCCAAGATTACAAAGATTATTGCTGAAGATACTTGAGAAGCAATCTTATCAATAGAGGCGCCATTGATCTTAGCTCAATGTCTAGTCCAAGAAAGCAATTTATTATTCTGGAAAAGGTCTCTTATGTATAAAATGCCTAAATCACACCATTTCTTGTAAATCCTGGGGTGTTTAATAGCTAGAACACAAAGTGATGATCTTTTAGTAAAAGGCACCAAATATAGCTTTTTCTTGATTCTGTTTCGAATAGGATCCAAAAGCCTTTTAATATTTCGATTCAAGGATAATGGCATGCCTAGAAGCTTAGATGCTTACATGGTGGATTGTACAGTAATACCAAAAATTGAATCCTGATTGATATCGCCAATTATCACACTCTTTGCTTGATTTAGATGAATGTCGCATGATAGGCTTTGGCCTCATGATAGAATTAGAAAAGCTAGAGGAGGTTGTTATATCAAGAATGGTTTAGTTCCTACATAACAGACCCATCAAAGCCAGACCATTATACATAATCTTCTTGCAATATTTCATCCAATTTGGAAACTTATGGTGACTCCATGCATCTTACATGGCTGCTTCTAAGTTAAAGTTACTAGAATCAGTTATATGCCACAAGTCATACAACTTGGATTTGATGATTTTGAAATAAATCAATATTTAAAACGACCGCTCTAAAATTTCCAATTTAAAGCTACCAAACTTAAAGCCAATATATAGTTATCATTCAAAGCTTTGACACCACTAAAAGCTAAGCTACTAAGAAAAGCTTAATGCCATTGAGGAATTGAGAAATGTTTTGATCGTCAGCACCTAGGAAATAAATAATATCATCGGCATATTGGAGAACAATAAGGAAGTCTTGCGAATTTGGAAGTTGAAGGCCTTTGAGGTTGCCAACATTTTAGAAATGAAGAATTGCTCTAGTAAGCATGTCAGCAACAGTGAGGAAAAGATAAGGGGCAAGAGGACATCCTTGTCTCGCTCCTTGAGAAAGAGAGAAGAAACTAGATGGACATCCATTAACAAGAACTGAAGAGTTGGACCTTGAGTTCAAACCATGTATAAAAGCATGATTTCATTAATTGGAGAGAATAACGCAATTTTGAGAATTTCAAGCACACCTAACTTGCTCAAGCACCAATACTTTCACCTACTAGAAGAGCCGAAGACACATGAGGTCACATGATACAAATATCCATACAAATCATGCATTATACTTGTACGTGTACATGACTCTTATACAAGCTCAATAATAGCGCTACAGTCTACCCCAATAATTCACATCAATAATTTTACTTCACTATAAAAACAGCTCCATTCGGGGCTAGAGGTCATTCATCCCCCATGGATTATTTCGCCTTCTTCTGTTCACCACATCGAGGCGATCAAGTGCTCAATGAGCTACAATGATCTTGTCGGTTGCCACGTTAGGGGTATTCTTCTTGATCCCTACCTGCAACGCAAAGCCAATGGTGCTGAGATTCGTTGCCCCGGGCTAACTCGTGTTATGATCCATCTTATATGGCTTCCTGAGCGCAATAGCTATGAGATAAATAGGATCACCTCAGTTGAAGAGGAGTGAGTCACCTAATCAGTAATAAATTGATATTAGTGTACGCATCACCTATATAAGATGCAAGCATGTCTAATTGATATATGATATAATAGTTATGTACAAGAAAAGTTGTGTTGCTGAGTAGATGAATAATGCATATCTTACCTCAAGAATCCGCTGCATCGTCCTTAGCTTCATTAGCCACCAATTGTCCCCTTCATCTTCACCTTGAATAGCCTCAAGTGTCCCCTTCATCTTCAGCAGCAATAATTCTTGGAGCTGGATTCCTACACTTGTAGGGATCATTACTTGTGATGGCTTGTTCTTGACCAACCAACCATAGTCAATAGTTTTCAGATGTTGGTAACGTGGTGGGTCATTTGGATTTGGCCTCCACTTCTTCTCCCAACAATCTTTGTACTGCTGGCCATAGGTGGTTCCTTTCCTCACCACGGGCTCCCACCAAGACACAAGCACTTCCTCGTAATGTGGAAGAGTGGGATCCTGTATGGGCTCCTCTTCTGCATAGCCTAGCCATGTCGGACAAGCATCTCCAGGTCTAATAAGCAATAACATACCTTTCTTTACATCCTGGTATGGGTCAAAAACCTGGACCGGGTTTCTAGGCTTATCCTTTGCAGGTTCTACATAAGGCGGGGGTGCATCGTACTCATCAACCAAAGTGCTTTCTGGATCAACCAGGACATCTTGCCTTGTGATAGGTTAGAAGTCCTTGATTTCTATAATGCTTGTGGGAACCACACCTAGGACACGCATTAGATCTGACCAGTAGTCAATAACTTCATTCATGTAAGCATTAGACCACGAGTTCTCACCTGTCCTTGAGATATGGGCCCAGTGCATCATATATTTTGCAATAGATGCTCCAATGTCTTTTAAGCTACCATACGGCATCACCGTCTTTGGCGAGCCCCTAGGCATCATGGGCAAATCATTCTCGTCCGCTTTCCACATTCTAATACCTTTGTGAGGCAACCATTCTCGATGACCTGGCCTCATCTTGTAGTACATTAAAGGCCATCCATCCCTCATACAGAACTTGAAAAGCAGGGGTTCCAAGTGACCAATCAATCGATCTTTTTTATCTGGGATGTACCCTTTCACAAAAGACTTCCAATTCGGAACCTCGGTGACTAGGTATGGTGCTGGTGCTTTGGTGCTGCATTTCCGAAAAAGTTGCATAAGCTCTGGAATAGTCAACGCATCTGATCTGTGTAGCAGAGTCGAGTAATTACCGAATAGAGCATCAATATCATCGTGTGTATGACCCACCATCATGAACGCGAGCTGTATTTGCTCAAAAACACCCAGTGAAACAAGATAGGAAAGGTAAGAGAAAAGATATCTATTTTTATTCTGGCCAGCACAATTGTCTAATTGCAAGTAGAGCCTCCTGGGTAGCTGTTTATGCTGCACCGGGGGTGATGGTGGGGCCACAAAAGCAGTGCCTGTGTTGTTGACCTTCTTGGTCTTCAAAGCAGCAGTGTTCAATATTGTAGCACCCCATTCACATTCTAGAAGGGATGACTCCCTCAAATTGCCCCAGTTGTCCAAGGAGGCATCCTCCATAGTTTTCAATGTATGGTTCAATGAACCAATATGAAAATTAGAGTCATCTTTCCAAAGGTCAAGTGAGAAATGCCCCAAGGCACCTATGCCATGGCCATGCATGAGTGCACCAGTCAAACTTACATTCAAATGCTTTTGGCATAATTTTTGATATTTGAAAGAGCTGTTATCATAGTTTCCATACCAGATCCCGTTCTAAAAGCCGATTGCCATGTACTTTTGCAGGTCTCCACAAAATCTGGGTCTTTCAAATATCTGGTATTTAATTTGAATACTGTTTTAGAAGTTCTAAACTGATACTTCTTAGTAGATATTACTTGTGGATTATGATCGGATATAGCATTCTTTAATTGGTTGGACCTTTGGAGGTTTGGGAGGATGGAGAAAGCCACGTCATTCATATAGCATCTATCATGTCTTGCATACGTCCTCCCTGTTCCCAGCCATCCATTACACCATGTAAATCCCTTATCTCCGCCCATATCCTCTACCAATTTACACCACTGAAGTTTCTCAAATCCGTGTACAATTTCTGAAGACACCCCTTGTCTATCCTCAAGTGCCTCCACCATATTGAAATCCCCTGCCATAAGCCACGCTACCTGACTTCCAAAGCTTTTCAATCTATGTCTGAGAGTGGCCCATAAAGCACCTCTACCCCTGGGGTTGTTATGGGCAAAAATATTCACCAATCCCCATATTCTACCTTCGTGTTGCCATAGAATTATAGCCCATCTACCAAACTTGTCTACCTGTGAATCACATATTTTTGCGTCCTTCTTCCAGGCGATCAGAGTGCCTGCACTAGACATATCTTTTACTGCAGCGATACCCACGTATTCTTTACCTATTGTGTTGAACAATGCGTGTATCTCCCCCTGTTTACACTTATGCTCCTGCAGGCATATTATGTCTGGATTTATCTCCTTGATTGCATTTGATAATCTGCTTTTCTTGTATTCCGAGGATTTTACTTCCCTGATATTCCAGCTAAGGATCTTATAATTCATGGGGCAATGTTTGGAGACCTTTTCTTCCTTTTCATGTTACCCGTCCCATCTGTATCGATTACTTCTGCCTTTTTATTTGTTTTCCTGTTACACTATGATTGTGAGTGCATGCTCTGGAGAACGGTGTGAAAGAGCTCTCCATGACCAGTAAATGAGCAGTCATGTGAGCCTTCCTGTCCATCTGCAGCTCTCTTCTCTCTCTTGGATCTCTTGTCTTGGCTAGTTTCTCTTTTATTACAATACAGCTATTACATTGAAGGCAATCCTTTTGGCTATTGCAACCTCTTTGTGGTGCTCCTTCCATACATTCAAGAACGACGACGGAGATATGTGCTTCCCAGTCATCTCCATTACGCCTTGGTCAACCTCATGAAGAATATCTTTTTTCGTCAAGACAGAGGGCAGTCGCTTCACATTCTCCCTTGCACCTTCTGTGGTTACTTTTGATCTATGGGGCATGACCTCTGCATTCTCATCTATGTACATAGACAATATGGCATCTCCAGCCAGGGTATGAGATCTGGTTTTCTTGAGTCCAGTGTTACCATGTTCAGCTATCCTATGCCCCCCCATAAACAATTTCCGCCATTTGTAGAATGTGGACAGTGGTATACCATAAGCTGTATACCATGCTTTCAAGCATACTTGTTTGTTGTTTATCATCAGTTTCTGCACCTGACCATTCTCTGAGCAAAGGTCTAGCATGTTATAAGTGAAGTGGTATATTCCAATAGAACGTCCTAATGCAGGTGATCTCACACGTTGTAAAATTTGCACAACATGCAGCAAATTGACGACTTGAAATCCTGAATCGCAACTGCAGTGATTTTCCTTGCTGCTTTACTTGGCAGAGCAGGCTTTCGTGCTGTTCGATTGACCATTCTATATGGTCTTCTTTTAACAGACTCTCCTTCGAATTTCAGGGCGTATGGCTCCACTTCCATGAAGTCCTCTCTCACTGCCTTAATGAGCTTGGAGACAGAAACATTATCCACTGTGACCAAGTCGTTGTGCCATCTCACTAAGTCATACAGTTGCGGTACCTCGGCACACGCCTGGCATCTCATAGACGTTCTTTCTGGTATTGGATACAACCTCATAATTGTGACACCCAAGAACTCTTCTCCCAGCTTCATGTCGGCAACTGCATGATTAGGATCCGTGAAAATGATCACACCCAATGCATACGGCTTACCACAACACTCATGCAACAATGAACAAGTCTTCTCCATGAGTTCCTCCCTTGAAATACCTTCATGTCGAGGGCATGCCTCAGGCTCTGCATCTTCCTCTTGAATGCACAACCAATTTATGCGTTTAACCTGTGCTGGTGGTGTGACGGCATTATCTTCTGCAGTTTCTGGGTCTGAGATGTCATTGCTGGGCCAAAGAATAAATGACTCCTTTGACTCTTCAAGTGTATCAATCTCAGGTTCAGGATAGGGAAACGGCAAATGTCCATTGAAAATACATTCTAGTGACACGACCTTGAATCCCTCAGGCAGGGGCAAATTATGGTGAGTAGTAAAGCTGTATATTTTGCCCTCGGCAACTTTAATGCCATTGTATGACATGCACTTTAGCTCCATCCTGTAACAATAACATGAGAAAGTAGTGTTACAAATCGCGGCCGCGATCCTCTGGACCAAATCTTAAGTCTGGAACACCTGAAAGGGGCATTCCAGATATGAATACATATTACCTTGAATGTGCTTGACAGGATCACCGCCGCGATTTTGTTGAGGTGACCAATGGTAAGCCTTTGAATTGCTGTTTCAGGATAAAACATCAATGACCAATGGTAAGCCTTTGAATTGTTGTTTCAGGATAAAACATCAATGATTCATAATATCCCGCTTCCTAGAGAAACCAAATAAATGCCCCCCTAACAAATGATGTGGCAATTACAGTGTTTAGCCAAGTTTAGCATCAGACTAGCAAACTACCCAATGTGTGCTTCAGACTAATTTCCAGATTTAATAGAGAACTCCACAGATATGCATACCAAATAACCAGATATTTGCAAATTTTGGCATCTTAACTACCCACAAATCGTTTACATGTCAAATGCATCTTAACAACTCAACATGCATCTTGATAACTCAACATGCATCTTAACAGCTCAACATGCATCTTAACAACTCAACATGCATCTTGACAGCATGCATCTTAACGTGCATCTTAACAACATGCATCTAAACATGCAATTGAAGTGGCAAATAGAAAATTGAATCGAACAAGAAATATACAGAAAGCTGACTTGGCTTACCTCGTGGACCGTTCAAATTGAGCGAAAACTTCTTTATTCTGTGGTCGCCTGCGCCCACATACACAGCGGCCAGAAAACAACGAACAGCGCCCACAATCGGGAACGGAGTGCCTAGAAAATTGGAATGAAGCGCCTCTGAATTGGTTTCTCACTGGGTTCTGAATGCAAATTCAAAATGTATGAATTTGAATTCGAAAATGCATGAATTTGAATTCGGAAATGCAGTTACTGTCCTCCCTGCATGAGTAATTATGGTTACGATTTCGCGTACGTTGACTGTCGCTGTCCTGCCATCAATAGCGGACCCGTCAATTTTATCCCATCCTTACGCCCCTTTGTTTCCGCGTCGGACATTTATGCGCTGTCATTAATAAAATGCGGTCATTAATCCCCCTAATAATGCGCGAGTCATTATCAATCCCTTTCATTAATTACCCAAAATGTTCACGGCCGTCATTAATGCAGCCGTCAATCATTACTACCCTTCATTAATGCCCGTAATTAATTTGCGCGCTCATTAATATGCCCGTCATAAATACACTTCCTATATATATCCTGTTTCTATAATCTTCGCGAAAGTTTCCAGCGCCTTCGCCCGGAATCCGCGCCTGCGACCAGGAATCAGCGCCATCATGTCTCGCCAGCTTGCCCTCCAACAAGGTATTTTCCGTGCTTTCTTTTAGCAGTGCTAAAGTCGAGCACTCCATTACTTAGTTTTAGGCTCGGCCACGCTCGACACGATCGCGACCATGATCCTTCTGAGCTTGGGCTGCCACTATTTTATGACAGACCTTGTTCGAAGGATCGCGGCCGCGATCTCCTTTAGCAATTTCAGGGTGCAGGTAAGAACTGTGCGTGTTTGTAAGAAACGCCGCAGTGCTTTTGTTTAGTTCTACATGGTGCCTTTTTAGAACTTTCTGGTTTATAGCTCTCGAACAAATCGCGGCCGCGTTTCCTTGTAGAAGAACTTTGTCAATAATGTAGCCAGCATATCTCCAAGTGCTTGGAGATATCGCGGCCGCGTTCCTGATTAGAATTATTTTTGTCAATAGTTTTACCTACATAACTCCAAGTGCTTGGAGATATCAGCGTCATGATTTTCTTTATCTCGTGAGGTAGTCTATGCCTCCGAATATCCGTGTTGATAACTTCTTTATTTCTGCAGCTCTGGAGTTGTTCCGTGGCCCCAACGTGGGAGCCCATTCACATAGTAACTCCTGGCCCTACCCGTAAGTGGTGCATAGAAATTGCGCAGGCTATACCGCAGACAAAAGGTGATTGAAGAAAAGATTTATGCCTATTTATAAGGAATGGCAGGGATATTGAATCTTCAGAACAAATGGGTATCGTCATAGCCATGTGGGAAGGGACGAAGAACAACGTCCAGGACGCCCTTATCTGCAGCGTGGAGGATACACAACAGTTGGCATTTGTTGAGTACATTTTACGCTGGCAAAGCTATGACCCGAATATGATGCTTGCAAGCAAGACGAACAAACCTGCCAGTGGTAAAGGGGCCCCAACTAGCGCAAAGGGCTTTGGCTGGACCCTCCCTTCCTATGATTCATTAGCGCTGTCAGGTATTAAAGGAAACATGGATATACTGGTAGGCTTCAGTAAATGCAGAAATGGCTTAGCCTCCGACAAGAAACCTCTGTCCTGTGCTATCAAGGCCACAAGAGACAACAAGATGCCACAGAGAATGGATACCAACTGGTTGCGAGCGACAGCAAAGAAAAGGACCGTGGTCCCACTAGCTACATTGGGCGAGTCATCTGCTGCTAAGTCCCCTGTTGAGCTCGAAGACCCCATTACATCTGCCAACCCCACTGCATCTGCCGTTGTCGATCCCACGACGCCCAAGATGATTATGCCATCACCTGCTGACCCTCCGTCCAAGAAAATCAAGCCATTCAAAATAAAATTGCCCTCATTCAATGTAGAGACCACATCCGCCTCCACAACTCCTTCGTCATCTGACCTTCATGCAGCATCATCTGCTCTGACATGGCCGACAACCACTAGGATTCCCGATGCTTTGAAATTTAACCCAGAAGAAGAGAAGAAACTTGCTGAGCAGACAACACTGAAACTGGAGCAATTCAAAAAGTTTTATCCTATGGGTGTAAACTGGTTTATGACGATCAACATTTTGATTGTGAATCTGCCCCGGCTAATATGAGACACAGACTGCGCTCCAATGACCATGTGCACACGTTGGTCAAGAGCTTCAAAACATGTCCAACTGAAGTTCTAACACCTGCAGACTTGGTGCCCTTTGATCCTATCACACAGTAAGTAGTTTCTTTGTTTGCCGTGTAGTTGACGGTAACACTTATTGTTTCATGCAGCAAACGAGTTACTTGGTCAAAGCCAGAGGACCTGGTGGGAAATTTTTTTTATATTATATCTGGAAACCACAGCATCTTTGCTGCGCAGGTTCTCCTTTCAATGGTAGGGGAGGTCGCTCAATGCCTAGAGTTTGCGAAAGCCTATGCGAAGAGGAGATCGAGGATCCTGAATGGAAATCTCACGGATAAAGAATACATCCAGCTCTCTATACAGTGTAACGAAATAATAGCTGATACTGTTTACAGGGAGCCTTTGATCGAAAAACTCCAACAATTGAGAAATCAGCACAAAGCTTTTGGCTGCCCACCACAAGGCCCAACAGGAACAGTAGTATCGTCGGCTTGGAAGATATTTATTTTGCTTTATTTTGCTACACTTTGTTTTATTTCGCTCTTATTGCTTGAGAAGATCGCGACCGCGATTCTAACCACCACTTTTTCAGGATTTTGTTGATGTTGCGACCACTACTTTGAAGGTTAAAGAATTAAAAGATGAGAAGCAATTTATTTTTATGCGGGAATCGACTTGGTCGAAGCTAACTGAAGTTGTTGCTCATTGGTCCGGACGTAAGCTGAAGGACGACCATGGAGAATTGCCAGATAAGCCCAGGAAAGAATTTTTTAATAAGACCTTTCTTAGGTATTGTGACGTTCCAAGTATTTATACGGTATACGCATAAATATACTGACACGTCACCCAGTAGAGGTACGCCACCATGGGGTATTTTAACCTAGGGGAATTAATTATTAAAGGTTAATTACCTATAATTAAGGAATTAATCTCTAATTGGATTAATTAGGATAATGGATGGATTAGGAAGGCGCCACTTGGCCAAACTCGATTGGCCAGCATGGGGATGCTAACTTGGGGCATCAACATTGAACCTTTGTCCCATTTGACCCCAAAATCGAGCCAGGAGGAGGAGCAACGCCCAAGTTGCTGAAGCTGTTGCTGAGTGCCCAAGTTTGCTAAACACCCAAGTCTTAGAAGATGGAGCCACCCCATGACAATGGATCAAGTCAAAACTCGGGTTAGTAGACAGTCTAGTTTGATATCTCTAAGGCTAGCGCTTTAGTCAAGTTCTCTGAGTCTTCTTTGGTTGTTCTAGCTTAGGATTAACTCTTCTTTGATAATTAGGACTACATTTCAATTATGGATTATGTTTATTATGGATGGATGAATCTATGAAAGTATTTACATTAGCCTTAAAAGCGGGGGATTAGGGGGTAGAGACCTCCATGCCTTTATGCTTTAGTATGCTCCTAGTAGCTCCTTTAATTCCCAATTTATGCGGCCTATGCACAAGAGACCACCGAGTCATGGATGCTATGGGATTGCTTAGCACCGGAAGGGACGCAGCAGGTGAAGTGGGGTGGGGGGTCTTGCACAAACAAAAAGGCTCCCAGGACTCCTACAATGGGCTAGGCCTAATAGCCTGGCCGTGGAGGGCCTGTATGGGTTTGACACTCCACACGGAGGTGTGACCCGCATGGGGCACCCGGTACTTTTAAGCGTGGGATTTAGGGGAGTAAGCCTCTGCACGGATGCGGGGTCGCCGATGCGCACGTATTCTCTAGCTCACCCATGGAACCGCCAGGATCCCGGAAGGGACACTTCCCGACCGCCTCATCGCACCAGGGCTTCATGAACCTTGGAGTAGGCTCGGCGGGTGATACCTTGAGTCCAAGGCTCGCATATTATAGTGATGCCATAGCATGATTCGACTCATCTACAAAGTGTGCACATGAGGGGGCGGATGGAGTGGACAACCCTAGCCAATGTTCTATGCCCGCCCAATGCCATGTCAAGATTCTGGCCTGGCGATCTCTTGAAACCTAGCCGTCGGTCGATCCTCAATCGGAGTCCGAGCCGGGGTAGAACCATGGGGTGTTTGCTCTAGTATTAAATGCATCTTCTTTGTTGTTGTCAGTTGGATGGATGTGCCACCCTTCGTGGTGGTATTTTATGATATGATTATGCTATGTGCTAACCTTGTATTCACACTTCCGCGACATAGGAGCCCCATTGAAGGCGTGGGCCGAATGACCCCTCTGTGTCCTTCACTCGAGCATCTTCCTATAGATGGCCCGAGTTAGACGGAGGGCCCTGCTCGTGGCGAGTTGGTCGCCATGGGAGGGGAAAGTCCCCGTATGTATACGTCTGAGTGCCGTATATGTTCAGGGAGCGTCACAGGTATCTTCGTGGGATGAATAACGATGAAGTGTCCTTATTGATGGACGAAATTTTGGAAGGCAAAACCTTTTTGAAGGTTCAGCCAGGTTATGCGGGCAGATTCGCTGTCGGACAGCGAGCCTAGATATTAGGACGCTATCTCTCATGCACCGCGAAGTGCTATCCTATTCAAACAGTGTGCTGGACAAAGAATATGCCACTTTCGAAGAGCTGTTGTCTCATTTTCCAGATTTGACCGAGGATAGGCTTTTGAGCATCTCAGATACGGATTTTGAATACATAAAGGCAAATTACAATAAAGAAAACGTCCAGGGTAATCTTCCTAGTGCCTTTTTAGAGGCAATCAGATCTATAATCGTGCCAGAGGAAGCGCTGCTACTGAAGACCAAAAGAAACTCAGTGCATCATGTAACTATGGCAGGCATTCCCGTCACAGCACCTGCAAAAGAAAATGCAACGATGGTCTTTATTGAATGTGCGCCTTTAGTACAATTTGGGAAGTAAAAAAATATCAGGACTTATTTAACAGGATTGCAGGAATCACAACGGCCAAAGTACATCATATTGTAATTTTTATGAGGTCGTTGCAACTTCCGAACTGCCTGTACAGCCAGAAACAAATCCAAGGTGGGTCTCATGTGTCAATTGAAGCTTATGAAGAGCAAGGATGGATCAACAAAAAAAATGTGAAAGAGTTTCAATATTACGTCACACATATGTTTGTCAATAGAAGTGGGGCTGGGGTAAAACCAATTTATCCAAAGTTGGAACTCCGACTAACACAGGTCACAAGCTGCCCGAAGAGCTTCCCAAATATGAAATAACAGGCAATGAGGAAGTGGACGCCAAAACCAAGCAGAAGTATTTACAATACTTCACTGACAAACCAAAGTATACTTGGGCAGGTATTGAAGGAGACTTTGTGCTTAAATCACAGGCAAAAACCTCTTATGTCTACCAGATGGTGAGAGAACTAGTGCCGATGAGCGGTGCGTGCTTGATTTCTTTTCCGCGGGGACAGCCTCAAGAGTAGCAATGATGCAAGGCAAACGCAGCGTAGCCTTTGAATTCGACGACAAGGTAGAGAAAATGCTTACCCCTAGCGTGGAAGAAAAAGTAGAGGAAAATAAATCAGATGTATTGTCTAACTCAGAGAAGCCGGATTTGAACTTCAAGAGACCAGAGATTTGATAGAGGGCACTGCGAAAACACTTGATGCACTGGATTCTCAATTCCAAAAGCTCGAGTCACTAAACCAGAGTCTGGATATTGTCATGCCCTTGTTGTCTGGCAAACAGTTTGAATATATGGGTGTTTCTGAATCTGAAAACATGGAGCAAGAAACGGGACAGCTCCATAAAAGATTAAAAACAGCAGATTCACAAGAATTTGCCATGAAATTGGACGACATGCATGGAACAACACACTTTGATGAATCTTATGAGGCAGGCCACGTGCATCAATTGGCCGTTGCAATGAACGTTGATATACCAGATACAACACTGAAATGGACCTCTCCCAGACTATTGCAAGAGGCGCTGAACATGTGGCCAGAATGGAGAAAGAGTTGGGAATTGCCCCAGACTCAGTACAAGAGACACAGTAAATACTGGGACTGTAAACTGTGATTTCAAATGCAAATGTAATGTTTCACTGTCATTCATAATTGTGAAGCTTATTTTCAAAAGGTTTATGTAATATAATCGTTTCAGTTTTTGAAATTTTGTCGGGTGTCTTTGTGATGAGAATATTAATTTATGAATCTGCAAGCGCAATAGTAGTAAAGGAAATCGCGGGCCGCGATTTCCTTGAGCTAATATCGGGAGGTTTTTCTATCGAATGCTCCAGCTGCCCACACCACGTTCATAGATTTCCCGCTATGCCCGAGCATTAAAGATCGCCACCGCAATCTTTCGGACCACTAGTGACAGTGACATGCCTAGTTTAATGTTGTCACTTAGCATGCTAATTATAGAAAAAATGCTCGATCTCGCGCTCAATTAAAGTTCCGCCCGATAGTGCATTTTGTATTAATACATTTTGGTGCACAAGGACATTAAATCCCTATTTACGCTGCGACCTATTTCGTGCTCGAATGAGAAAACAAATTTTCTCTAATTAATGAATTCATGCATATAAGCATTTTAAGTTTAGGATGAAATCCCATTTTAGTCAAAGGAAAATTCATGAAATCCCATCTAACAGTGTCGAAAGCCCTTTTGAAATCAAGTTTTAAAAGAATACAATCTGGTTTGATATTTTGTTCCAGTGAAGCCCTTCCATGGCCACAATATAATTATCCAGAATAAATTTGTTAGGAAGAAAGGCAGACTGGCTCACACTAATATTCCTTTGAAGATAAGATTTCACTCTGGAAGTTATAATCTTAGCACACAACTTGTCGTTCAAGATGATCGATCTCGAGTCTCCGAGTAGGCATTGATTGGGCCTCTTTTAGGGAATCCTGCTCCTGCTGCTCTCCTAGCTAGTAGCTTGCTGCTGTAAGGGAGCCCAGCAGAGTCTTCCAGTTTCGAGTGTATCAGATTGAGCCCATATAAGTAGCATTTGTAAGGGAAAAAGGCCTCCAGCCTTGAATAGATGTTGGATGATCTGTTTTAGAAACTAAAGCAATGAAACCACTAGATATAGAGGGGTGGAGATGGTTAGCATTCCAGAAACCATGAACAAGATCAATAATATCTTTTTTGAAAAGATCCCATAAGTGAATGTAAAATTCAAGGGGAAAGCCATAAGGACCAACCAGAATTAAAGCTTTTAAGAATCAGGAGAATTTCTTGTTCAAAAGATAAGCTCGCCAAACTATCATCTATAACATCAATGGGTTCAGGGAGGATATTCTCCAACAAGTCCCGAAATTCTGTTGTAGTTGAAATAGTTCCCAAACTAATAGGTTGCTCAGAAAATAGCTTCTTATAATTGTGATGGAATGTACGCTTGATATCAACATTATTAGTGATCATGGCCCTATTATCATCCTGGACCCGAGTCATGGTATTTATAAGAAGCCTATTTCAGCAACCCTGAAAAAAAATTTAGAACTGTTGTAATCCAGTTCCTTTTTGCACTTTATGGCAGCACTTTTAGCTTTCATTTCCTCAATACTTTTAAGCGTCTTTCAGCAACTTCCTCTCTTAGTTGAAGATTCGAATTATAAGGAACAACATGTAAAAGGGATCTAATTTCTCTCGTCTGCCTCAAAAGGAAGTTCTTTATAAATTTTTTGCCATCATGTTTAGCCTTAGACCAGTTTTTAATCCATTCTTTTGCTCTTTTTAATTTGTTGTAGAATAAATTCATGGGATTATTCTGAGAAGGGTGCGTACTGAGAACTCAAGTCACTGTCTATGGACAAGGTGTATAAAAATATTTAAATCCAGTGCAGAAGTTATTATTGTTCAGTAGAGAGTTATTGAATTTGTAAGGCATAAAGCCCTGTCTTTGAATATGGATCACTTGAGAAGTGTGAAGGAATTGAGGTTGGTGATCAGAGATGGAAGTCCCCTCATCAGCTTGCCACAAAACAGTTATTCTAGAAATCAGAAGAGGGGTTGGATAAATAAAACCTATCAAGAGCACAATAAATTCAATCACTATCTTTTTGTTTGTTTGACCAAGAATATGAAGAAGTAAAAGATGGAGTGCGCAGGATGGAGCAGTTTAAGATAAATGCTTCCCAATTTATTTTCTCTTGCATTGTCATATTAATTCTGTTCCACAACTTCAGGTTTCAAACTGGTGTATTTTTGAAATCACCTGCTATAGTCCACTCCTTATTAGTTTGAGCTGACAACCAGTTATTGATCTCTAACCAAACAAGTTGTCTATCCCTAGGAGTAGTAGGAGCATACATATTGATAATTCCAAAGAAGAAATCATAGAGAAGGAAACAACCTGCCATAGTTTAGAAGGGCTATTGTAGAAGTAATGATGATTGACATCCCTCCATATCATGGCAAGTCCACCACTTGCACCATTAGATTCAATCCAAATAGAAGAAGATTTTGGGTAATTCCAGTCTCCTAAACTTGCACAATCAAACTGAGGGAGCTTAAGCCCTTGCAACAGAATAATGTCAGCATTGTAACTTTTAACTTGTGCAATAGCACGTCTCCCTTTTAAGGGACCTTTTATTCCCCTTACATTCCAAGAGAGAATCCCTATAGGGATGAAGGAAGGAGATAAAGAATGCATGAAGAACCAAACTATCTTTTGTTTCTTTTACTAGCTTTTTTCCCTTTTTTAATCTTACCCTTAGAATTTCCAGCAGGAGTCTTTTCTAATGGTATGGTAGCTATTTTAGCTTTCTTCCTTGTTTTTAAAATACTATTAAGAACAGTAGGATCATTCTGAGGAAAAACTCATTTTCCCAAAATCTTTTTATCACTATCACTAAGATCAGCATAGTCACTTAAATCAGATACCCCCTCAGGAATAAATTCAAACATTTTATTAGCAAAATTTGAGAGAGTCATTAAGAATGGAAGTAGTTACTTGCCTGATGAGTGCATCATTTGAAGGTTCCTTAGTATGTTGTGATCAGTCGTCTCTACATGTACATACATGTGCAATTTCTAGCTAGAGTATCCAGAACAAATTCAATCTCTTAGATAGTATCTTGAGTGGCATCTTGATCAGCATATTCATCACACTGTGTAGGGTCATGACCATTGCCTTGTGCATCTGCCTCAGTATTTTCTACCTCACAAATCATAGTACTACCATATAAGCCACCTTGAAGAGTTGCTAGCTGTTCTTCAATTACTGGGGAAATAAGAGTAGATCAGATAAGATCCTCTTAAGAGTGGATAGGGTTTAAGTCGATCAAAGTTGGAAGGTCAAGCTTTTCATGAAAGGAATTATGTTTATAAGTATTGTCAATTGTGCACATTTGGACACTCAAGTCATGAGGGTTATTAGGGGAACCAAGGTAGATTTACTCAAAATTAAATTATCTCCTTGCTCATTATTAAGATTAGATAATCATAATACCTTGAACTGATTGGTGCATTTAATGGACTGCAAGTTATCTTCATTAGAAGCTACAGTTGGTTCAGTATGATCAACACTGTCTGGAACACAAGTAACAAGGTTAATAATAATAGCATTATTAACATTTTTACCAGTTACCATATCTTGAGATTGTACATAAACATTTGTCTTGTTTCTACCACTGTTGATAGTAGTGGATGCAGCCAGAGTTGTATGACATTTTTTTCCTTGATTTTCTTAGTTAATGGACCACTCTTACCTATACTCTTGATAGGATAATCCATAAGGGTATATGAGCACTGGCCCTTATTGCTAACTTCAGCATCTTGTATTATCTTATTCAGAGATTGATGCAGTTCAGTATTTGTTATATCTAATTGTTGGAAGGGTGCCTTTTCCTGTACTAATATTCTCAAGCCACCATTTTCATTGGATTTATATAATGGAAACAAATTTGTAATTTCCATTCTTCTCAACCAAACTAAAATTGTCCTGCTATTGCATTTTCCCTTGAGTCATATTAGATTTCCCTTCATATCCCTTTTCATTCTCTCTCCGGCCTACCGTGGACATTAAAATATACTTCCTTCCTTTCTTCCTTCCTTCTATTTTTCTGAATTCTTTTATATTCCACCTTATCATTCTTTGACTGAGTTGCCAGTGTACTAGACATAATCTGAACATCTATAATCAAGTCCTCTTTGTTGTTACTCAGTCCCATGCAATCAGAATATCAGAAGTGTCTTTGCAAACATTCATGGCATTGGGAAGGAAGACCAGACCACTTGAGAGAGAATTTAAATTCTTGTCCAAAAATATCCATGAAATGTCCATGATCTAGGAGGCTTAGAAGGAGATTATATGTAAGTTTCAATAGAATTAAATGTAATAGATATGTAAGTTTCAATGTAATATGAAAACACTCCTCATTCCAGTATATTGGATTAAGACCAAGAAGAGAGGTAAATGCAATACATAGGTTTTTCATTTTGTTCATATTCAGGTCTAGAAGCCATTTGAGGAAGGTAACCTGGTAATTTTCAAATGTAAGTGGGCCATAGTTTAAGAAAAAGTTTGCAGTCCGACTCGAGCATGATATATGGATAATTTAGCCAATATATGGGATTTATAAGTATGCCCTTGTGAAGGTTAAGGGAAAAAGCCCATAGTTTAACCCCACATTTGTTTAAATTGACAATGACAGCAGAATCAGACAAGGATTTTACTTTTGAATTAACAATTGGAAGATTGAGAGATATGCTGGTGTAAAGATCCATTTTATTGACATTTGGATGATGCGAAGTCTTCAGAACCCCATCCACGTGACTCTATATAGATAGCCAACTAAAAAGTTGTCCCAAACAGGCATTTTGAAAGAAGTAGGATCCACGTGTACTGTGTCTGGAAATAGTTGAAAAATTGCCAAATAACAGAGCCTATTTAGGATCTTTGTGGTAGGAGGCAAAACTTCTGAGGAGATGCAAACGATCTTCACGCCACATCGGAGAAGGAATATAAAATAGAGATTTTTTTAGGGTTTAAACAGGGATTAGAATCCATAATGAAAAGTTCAGGCGAAAACAACAAGAAACGTGGAAGTTGAGCTAGAAATGAAGGGGAATATGGAAAAAAAAGGAAAGGAGGGAGGTATGCTAGAAACTAGACCGAAAATGCCACTTATTAATCAGGTGACGACCTTCCATACTGTTACTCATAATTTATTTGTAAACCACCTACTCAGAATACAATTTAACTATAAACTTCTTATTATACCAACCACAATTCATTCTAAAAATCCTAGTGGCAAAGGAATTGTTGTTCCCAACAAATTTCGATAACCAGGAGTCAATGATTTCTCTCTCAAACTCAACATAACTTGGGACAAAGGTATATTCTTGCTGAAATACGTGATCAAGGAAGAATTGATTGGAAATAAAAGATGTCCAAAGCTCTAAGCACAAGAAATTCACAAGAAATTCTATCAACTTGCTTAATAATTGCAAAGATTCTTACATCCACTAAGCTAGAAGAGCAAGGAATTCAAAGATGCTGCCCTCTACACGGGCAACAAGCAATTCCCTTGAATTTCTGATCAAATCAACCCCAATTCCAAGTTTCCTTAAGAATTTTAGCCAAGAAACTCATTTGAATTGAAAAAAAGGGAAAGGACAAAAAAATCAAGAAAATAGGCGCTCTCCATCGTGTTCCTTGCCATTGTACCACATGTATGTGTCTTTCACTTTTATGTCCATTCCAAGAAGTAGATGGAACTTTCATAAATTCCCTTGATATTCTCGAGCTATGCCGACCAACTCTTCATATCAAGTTTGGCTAGACTTTTACAGAGAAGATCTAGTCCCTTTTGCAGGAAAGATAGACAGCTCCAGAAGTCCTATGAAACACATCTGAGCCCTACATATGGAATGATCTGTGTGGAAGGGAAGGATGTGCGCCCAATTCCTGCAATACCCAAGAGAAGTGCACTTGTGCGATGCATATAAACCATCCGAGTGTACTCAAAGGACCCTTATATTGCTTTTGCCATAATCGTGGTAACTGTCATCTATGGCACATGAGAGGTGTGAAGATGATAGAGAAGATGGAAAAAGGAAAAGGCGGTATTAAAAACTGAAAGTGAGACGGAGCCATCATTTGGAGATGGTGAGCCAACCCATGTGTTTAGGCTAGTCGACAGCATTCCTGTCAATGTTGAACACATTCCCCTGAACATTAACGATTACACCATTGATGTAGAATGTAGCAGTGTTTGTTCTTCTATAGATTGCTTATTGTAATGGAAAAGTTTATGCTAATTGCTTTCCTCCTTCTTGTTTCTGGATTCTTGCTTCTTCATTGGTGTTTGCCAATTTGCAAATGGGAGGGTGTGGTGGTGGTTATACATTTGCTCATTTCCTATGTTTTAGTCCTGGACAGTAAGAGTCCCATACATCTTTTTTTTTTGTCTCCATAGACGATAGAAATCGTCAATTCATTAATTCTTATTTTAAGTTTTTCAATGTAATGACTAAATTTGGGCATATTTTCTCCTTGCACCACTTAAAATAGCCACTTGAAGGCCATTCCACAACGAGAAAACCTTGGACGTGTTTTAAATTGTTTGAGAACCTGTCTTAACAGAAAGAAAAATCAACAGAGCCGTCAAGTTCTGAGAGATTTCGTGCCTGTACTATGGTCACGAAGCTCGTAGCTGGGGAAATGATCTATTGTAATTTTTATGGCTTCACGTTTCGGACGGTTTTCTCAGGTAGTCTAAGATATGCCCAAGAGAACAAATGCCTTTGAGCTCCAGATTATAACCTGTCTGTATATACGTTCTGTTCAGGCTATTCGGAATGCAGAAACGAGCGGAGGTAATTTACCAGAAGAATTTTTATTCTTTACATTTGCATCTTTTCTGGGTTGACAATCTGTTGTCTTGTGAAACATAACATTTCTAGATTCACAAGTTTTATGGATGATGGTTGGCTGTGTCAAGCCGTGGAAGCAACGAAATGCATGCAGCAGCAAGGTATTTCAATCAACTGGGATAATGTTTATGGCTTCCTTTAGGAATGTGAAAAAGAAAAAGATTTGAGATGTGGAAGGCAAGTCCAGGCACTTACGGATAGTGGACTTGATTGGATTCTCTTTTTGAAGACCATCTCTTTTGCATTTTCACGTATTATGATGGTTTAAATGAGACCAATCAGACCTTGAATAAGAACTTAAAACCGAGCCCTCACACCTAGGCTGCAACCAGTTTTGCAAATGCGAAGCTTCCATGGTCAAACAACCATTGATCTATTCTGGAAGTTGCAACTTTCAGGTGCGGACTTCAATAAATATATTCTAGTTGCTGCCCTTAAGCATGCACCTTGAATAAAATCCTTACAAAGGATAGGATCTTCCAAGATCATCGGGCAAGATCTTCAATCAGAAGTCATTGTAAAAAGTAGCTTGGTTGATATGTACTCCAAATGTAGGAGTCTAGAGGAAGCATGCAAAACATTTCATAATCTAACTATCGGGGATATAATATCATGGGGTATCGTGATTGCAAGATATCACAACGTGAAGAGAGTGTTTTGCCACTAGAATATTTTGAAAAGATGCAGCAAGAAGGCATAGAACCCAATCTGGTTATATGGGGAATTAGGATTTCACGATATGCCCAACATGGTCATAGCCATTTGGCTCTTTATTGCTTTGAAAGAATGCACCAAGAAAGTTTTGAATCAGGTATAGTAATCTTGTTGGATGTTTTAAAAGCATGTGGCAGCATAGGAGCAATTGAGCAGGGGAGATTACTACATGAACAGATACTTGACAAGGCGTTGCATTGTGATCTTTCTCTTGGAAGCTCCTTGGTTGATATGTATGCCAAGTGTGGAGGCCTAGAAGAAGCGCACATAATTTTCGACAGCTTGCCGAATCGAGACATTGTAACATGGGCTGCTATCATTGCAGCATTTGCCCAGCATGGAGAAGGTTTAATGTCTTTAGATTTGCATAAAAAAATGCAACAGGAAGGAATACACTCAGATGAATTCACGTTGTCAAGTGCTCTTAAAGCTTGTGCTAGCATAGGAGCAGTGATGGAAGGCAGGCTCATCCATGAAAGCATTCTTGGAAGTGGTTTCCAATATAATGCTGTGGTGAGAAGTGTCCTGGTGGATGTGTATGCTAAAGGTGGGAGGTTTGATGAGGCACTGAAAGTCTTGTTAGAACTACCCAATCGAGATGTGATATCATGGAGTGCATTGATTGCAGGATATGCCAACCATGGCGAAGGCTGCAAGGCTTTGGATTGCTTTGAGAAGATGCAACAGATTGGAATTGTACAGAATGAGGTAACATTTTTGGCTGCCTTGAAAGCATGTACTAGCCTAGGTGGCCTAGAGCAGGGTAGGATCATCCATGAAGAGATTATAGAAAGAGGATATCAGTCAGATGTGAGCTTAGGTAATACCGTGATAGATATGTATGCCAAATGTGGAAGTATAGAGGAAGCATATAAAAATTTTCAGAACTTGCTGCAAAGGGATGTTGTGTCATGGGGAGCAATGGTTGCAGCCTATGCCCAACATGGGGACTGCCTTTCTGCTCTGGAATGCTTTGAAGATATGAGATGTGGAGGCTTAAAGCCAAATGAAGTTACCTTTTTGAGCATATTGAAAGCATGTGCTCTCGAAGGAGCATTGGAGGAGAACCGGCTTATCCATGCGCAGATTATTGAAGCAGGAAAACAGGCAGACCCCATGATAGGCAATACCTTGGTTGATATGTATGCAAAATGTGGCAGTCTGCCAGAGGCATGTGATGTCTTCTCGACTTTACCCAATCGAACTGAAGTATCATGGTGTGCAATGATTGGGGGCTATGCCCAACACAATGAAGGCTTATTGGCTCTCAAATGCTTTCAGCATATGCAAGAAGAGGGCATAGAAGCTACTGAAGTCACATTTCTGACTGTTCTGAAGGCCTGTGCCATTATGGGAGCAATAGAGCAGGCCAGAACTATTCATCAACGGCTTCTTCAGCATGGGCTTCCGGTGAATATTGTAGTGGCAAGTTCACTGGTTGACATGTATATGAAATGTGGAAGCCTAGGGGATGCAAATGTAATCTTTGATGATCTTCAACACAGAGATGTTGTATTATGGAATGGAATGGTTGCAGCATATGCTATGCATGGAGAAAGTCGTCTAGCTATAGAATGCTTTAAAAGGATGCAATTAGAAAATATAGACCCAGATGAAGTAACATTCACTAGTATACTAATAGCATGCAGTCGTTCTGGGCTGGTGGATGAAGGTCGTTGGTATTTTCAATCTATGAAGCAAAATCATTGTATCGCACACAACAGCTCTCATTATAACTGCATTGTCGATCTTCTGGGCAGGTCTGGATACCTTCTCGAGGCAGAAGATCTACTCCAGGATGCCATGCAAACTTATATTGTTGGATGGACAAGTTTACTTGGTTCTTGTAGAATGCATGGGGACCTTGACGTGGGAGGTCGTTGTTTTGATAGGATTGTTAGCCTGAATTTCCACAGCACTTCTGGATATGTGCTCATGTCAAATATCTGTGCTGATATGTTGATGCTGGAGAATAGATGCAAAGTGTGAAGGTGCAACATGTGTTGGACATCTTGGAGAGTTCAGGAAGGTCTGAAGCTGTATCATAATGCTATTAAATTGCATTTTTTATAAATTGATAATTTTCTTATGCGTGTGTGCAGGACTGAATGAGTGGCACAAAACGGCAAGAGGCGAATTAAATGATGTTTGAGTATGGGTAAGAAATAGCAGTTCGTGCTTGATAAGAGATACGCCTACCTTGTTATTGGAGGATATTAATACAATTCTACTTTCTAGTGGCTGGAAGCATGGAGCTGAATAGCTTGTTGCAATGAGGATATGGCTCTCTTTCTAGTGTATAGCATCTGCAGCATCATGTATCTACATTAACCACTTGAATCTTTGGATACAGGTGTCGAGGTTTGTTTCGGAAGGATTTGGTCATCCCTAAACTTGTCATCTGCCAAGAAGCATGGGGTAAGAATGCAAGTAAAGTAATATGTGGAAAATCTTGAAAAATATTTCCTTTTCATTTGTTGCAGGTTGAATGGCATTCCCTCACAAGCTGATCCTGTAAAATCTCAGGAATGAAACCTTTGCAAGCCAGCAATGTGGCATTCTGTTGTTGACGCAAACACATGCAGGGCTTTTTGGCACTGACCAGGTAGAGCACTAGAGCACTGTAAGTAACCTCTTTCTCCGTATGGGTGAGGAACTTGACAACCAAGTGTTTAATGGAAGACTTTAACTCGGTGGCTTAAACCTACGTTATCCCACTTTGCCTATCCAAATGCCTAAAATTGGCAGTTGCATGATTACTTAAAGATTCATATGGAATAGAAAGCCGGTCCTAAATAATGTTATTTATTATGTAAAACAAGCCTCAAGTTCTTCAAGTATCTATACAATTCATGCCTCTTATTTTACCTCTTTCTTTATGAGACATTTTAAGAGTTTGTGAACATGGAAATCTTTCTAGAAGGTCTAATTGAAATTCAAAATCATTTCAGTAAAAGAATGCATTGTTTAAGAATACAAGAAATTTATTGCCGCGAACAATATTCTTTCTTGAACCCCTTTGTCCCCTAATGACTCACTTACTGGCTAGACTTCTGTCTTCTGTATGAGAGTGAATGTGTGTTTATTTGAGAACATGTGGGATTTGAGAACATGTGTGAGAACACATTGTTATCGATGAAGCAGATACAAGGGTTCTCCCAACCAGCCATACACTATGATATAGACACTGATATGTCCAAACACTTTTGCTCCTGACATACTTATTCCATTTTTCTTTTAGGGCAACTCAACCTATGGCTGGAAGGATATCTAAATGCTGAAAGTGTGCCTGCTTATGCGAGCCTATGTGAAGAAAAATCCAATATAGAACATGTGAGATTCTGAAGAGTCGCGCAACTATATGAAAATGCTTGACAAGTATTTTTATCATGAATGTTGTAAACTTCTTTGATAGCCAATAAAGAGTCATTTTTTTCATAAGCTATAGTTTTTCAAATTTACATATTTGAAAAATTTGTGAGTGAATGTTCTCGTGTGTTTAGAATTAGAGATGAGAGAGCTTCGACAGTCTTTGTTTATCTAAAGCCACATACACATTTGGAAGTATTGTTGAGTGGTATAACACTGTAATGATTAGTTGCATCGACATTGAAATTTTGAAAGTTGATAATGGTGCATGGATCAATTAATCCTCCCTTTCTCAAGATGATACATTCATGTGATTTTTGGTCATTAGCATTGTGCCAAGACATCCTTATATTTACAAGAAATTTATCGCGGCGGCCGCGAACATTTCTCTTTACCAACTTGATATCAGTTCTAAACCCACTACATTATCGCAGATGGATGCTCTAGTGAATTGTCCACCGTTAGATATGGGAATATTCTGAGGTATATGCCCTCTAGTGCGATCCCATGCGTACACGTCATTGCGCAATGGGGTCAAACGCTGATGTGGCTCTATTTTCAAGGGCCCCTTGACATCCATTGCCAGTAATTTAGATGTGATTTTGACCTCAACATAGCAACTGGCCCTGCTGGCTGCACTAAAGCAGGAACGGCTGAAGCTTCTAAAGACGTCTCCAATGGGGCTTGCGCCACAAGCTTCCCTGGAACAGTACCGGATTGGGCTTGCTGATCACCTGCAAAGGGGAAGCTGTATGTCCAAATGAAGATGGCTGTTGTAAAGTTCACAGAAGATATACTTTGGAAATGAACCACTAGAAACATTTATGCTGCCCTCGACTATTACCACATGCTTGTGCTTGAAAAAATACAGACGGGACTTCCTACTGTACAATAAGAAACACTGCACGCCAATTCTGTTAACAAAGATTAAGAGTTTACCTGATAGGATGAACTCAAGTCACAACTTAAGTCTGGCAAGTTAAGTGACAGAAATGAAGACAATGAACTAAAAAGAGAAGCAGCTGGAAATATTCCTTAAAACAAGACTTTCCTGTAAGTTGCTATTACTATTATCGTTGATGGGCAATTAGTAGGCAGCGAGGTTTCTCCCACAAGCTTCCCTGATACAGTGGCGAAGCAGCCCAACAGTCTGGCAGCCGTCAAATACGAGGCTTCTTGAGCACCTGCAAAGAAGATGGACAAACAAACCGGGGGATTTGAACCCCCTGCCACCGCAATTTCCCATCCTTTTTTTAACTCTCATGTCTGATCATGCACACAATGAGCAGCCAGAAGGAAGAGGAATTACCTAAGTTTCGTTGGCTTTGCATATGAAATTGCTAATCCACAAAGTGCATGAGTTCAGATAACAAGAGCTTAACAAGAAGAGCAACAAGAAGATACCAATGAAGAGCAACAAGAAGGCAGGCCATGTAAATGCGCCAAAGAAAGCGAAGTTATGTAGCGTAACCTCGTGGGAGCCCCAACCATACCATCCCTTCCACGCAAGATTCACCTGCCGCCTAGTCGCCTGCCTGTCTCCCTTTCCACTCCTGCCCTAGCCGCCTGGGCCCGTTGATGCAGCCCACTTTTTTTTTCCCCTTTCTTCAGGGCTGATAACATACCCGTTATCCACCCTCCTTTCACTTTCTAAAATAAGTTCGCTTAGAACTCGGTGGTGGTGGTCGACCCTAAAAAGAAAAAAACCTTCCCTAAAAACAGGGGTTCTAAAGATTCCTTGTTGCCCTATTTTCATACTCTTTTTAATACAATACAGCCCTTAAACCATGTAAACCTTATGTTATAAAAATACGCTTTCATGAACTAGCAAACCATATGGAGAGCATTTTAAGGTGAAGTTTCTCAATTCAAACTGTAGCAAAAAAGATGTAGTTGAAAAAACCAATCTTTACATCTTCTGTTAGGGTAACAACATAAAAGTGTCTGTCAATTGCACTAAGCTTGACCCATTACCAAATCAGAGTGTAAACAATTTGCTTTTTAATTCCACTAGGCTTGACCCATTACCAAACCAGAGTGTAAACAATTTTCTTTTTACATGTAATTTCTTAACCGACATTCATTTGTTCACACCATATGGAGAATGGGCAAAGCCATAATCTCAATGCAAACAGTTGCCGCCAAAGTTGGAGCTTGGATATGTGCATATATATTTCTTATAACCAGCAAGGTGACGGGTTTTCCTTTCATTTTGCTACCATTAGATGATCGTGGAGCTCAGAGAACGATGAATACACTGGATATGACAGTCATGTCATCCTTACGATATAGCACAAGAGAAAGGTGCTCATATCGTCAGGTATTACGTCGAAATTATTGACACAAATGGGATCTTCTAAACTCCATTTATTGTCATATCCTTGTCACTATGCTGACGTAGCCACAAAGTTATGACAAGAATGTGTCATGTTCATTTGTCACAAAGTTAGACACAAAGGCAATTTCTAGCAACACTGCAATGACGATGTGTCAAGATGGCATTGATATTGTTATGGACATTATAACAAGTTTATTACCAACATACTATCAAGTCATTTGGCATCATAGTAACACAATTGTAGTAAATGGTTGTGGGATATAATTCTTGACATTTCAACAAAATTGTGACAAGCTAATAACAAACATAATTGAATCTATTTCCTAGAATTGCGTCAAATTTAAAACTCAAAAACTGTTCAACTTTGCACTCCTATTAAGTCAAGTCTTGTGTGAAAGGAGACAATAAATTTTAAGGCTCAAGTTTGTCTACTTTGCATCATCTATTGAGTCAAGTCTTTGTGTCAAATCTCCTAATAAAAGAAACAAGGAAGTTATGACAAAAAAATAATCAATCACCTACGAACACAACCAAGATATTTTGCTAATAGCATCTCTCTCAAAATTGCCCTTATTTAGAGTAAACAGAACGCTTTTTTCCAAATTGCAAGAAGATAAAGTGTGGTACAGAAAGTTGAATGATTTTTTATTCATAATCATTATAAAGTTTTAACAATGCTCATAGGCAAAAATTACATGCTGAAAGAACTAAGTTTCAGAGACTATCATGAAGGTAATAGTTTAATCTTCTCCATCTCCACGGTCCTCTTCATGTTGTGGACTGCAACAGATGCCTTTATCGATGCCATTCTTCTCTCCGCTGCATTCTCCCTTGTTCTCCTGTTAGCCACATTTAAGACATATCAAACTTCTCAAATTTGAAGACAAGGAAATTAATATATGTACCGCATGTTTGGCCTGTCTACAATCTCCCTTAAAACACAATCATTTTAGCATGCCTATAATATCTTGATCAAGGATTGGCTGCTCACTATAATCATGCCACCTAAGTCATTAAAATTTCAAAACTTAAAAGATAACAAAACCACATGACTCCATGACTCCAAGCGTAATAAAACCAGACTAGTTAAAAATAAACTCTCTCTTACCTCTTTCTTCTCTTCCTCGTCAGATTCACTATCAACATAGCATACGGTTGGCTGCAAAATCTCAAGAATTAAAGGTCTAATAGTTAGAAGATGAATGGCTTGAGCAAATAAACGTACAGTCTTAATTTCATTCTCCATTTTTGACTTGGCCTTGAAGATAATCCCCGGGCTTTTTCCCTTGACATAATCAAGAGCCTTATGCTGAAAGAAAGAAACATATAAATTCAAAAACCTGCTCCACATCAGCAGTCTAACACTCTTTTCTTGCTTTATCCTCAGTCTAAAACATAGATTTCTAAAACATAAATCTCTATTTCTAAAACATAGATTTGTAACATAGTTTTTAATCAAAATGACTAACCTTTTTTGGGACGAAGCCTTTTGCTGCCATTCTCTTTTTAAAAGCTTCATATCCCCCTTTATCTAATATTTCTTAAATCATATCATCCGTCGGCATTGAGCCCCAATCTTGGAACTGCATTTTCAATAGAATCGGCCGGAAGAGAATCAATAGCAAATAACAAAATATGAGAAAGCAAGGACACAAATGGTAATGTAGAAGGCTGTCAGTCCTCTAAAGGTTCTCTAAACATTCAGCCATCTAACTGCTAGCAATTTGGGTGCTGTGGTCACTAGTGCTGGTTTAGGTAATGCTGATATAATTGGCTATGTGAATACTTTTTTAGGCAATGGCTGGAAGAATCGTGCAACACCATTGGCACGAAATAGAGCTCTCCTCTCTTCCCTAATCTCTTTCGTACTTAGGCTTGGGCTGGAATAGCTTTGGCCAGAGTAGATGCTGCTGCACCAAATGCTGCATATACATCAGTCAATGATCAGATCAGATTTAAGGATCATTGGATGACCCAACATAGGATCTCTGTTTCATTGTTTTTCCAAATAATTAGCAAGGAGCAATTATTAAAGCATCACATTAAGGAGGAATGATGAATGCATCACATTAAGGAGGAGATTTAGTGCATAAATATAAAGTATCACAACTGTAAATAGCTAGTGCTGGATAATGCAAATAAACTCTATAACTTGTTAATACAGATGATGTATTATCTTAAACAACATAGGTAATCGATTTGCTTGTTCTTTCAGGGGTACGTGGCCAAGTTAGTAAAGGCTGCATATAAGAACTGGGAAGCAGCTATTCCACATGAAGGGATAAATCCATGTCCTCTAGAAAACATCAGCCAGGCAATGACCATGGATGAACACATGATGGGATCTCAAGTGGCACAGAATAGCAGGGAGAACGACAATTCAGCAGGTGAGTTCTTACCTCATTTTTCGTTGACAGGCAGCTTGAAATCAACACGGAAAACTTAATTGCAGAAGAGGCTAGTGGAGAACCTGGGTTTGTCTGGGCTTATTCTCCGCTGGAGATGGAACCCAATATTCCTTCAGACGCAGGGGCATGTCTTTTCTTTATTCCATCGCCTTGCACACTGTCATGTTCAGGCTTGCTTCAGGAACCGTTCAGCCCATTAGAAGAAGAAAATGACTGGCCATTTGATGACCCATATGAAAAAGGATCACAGCATTTTGATGGGGAGGATTTAGAGTTGGATCTGCAACAAGTCTTACATGATAGAATTCCTTTTGCCATGATTTAAGGAGAAGCTCTGACATTCTAAGCAGCCTATGGGCTTGCAGCATATGTTGACATTGTAGGATGAACTACCTTAAAGAATGAGGAACTTTTTATGGCCAACAAGAGCATGACTGTCCTTGGAAAGATTTTAGCAGTACAAAAAACCAATCAATTTGCCAAGTCAGAGGTAGGAATGCATTGTCTAGCATTTAGAATAGGCAAGGATTACTAATGATTGCTGTTGCTTTTACAGATCAGAAAACCATGGGCTTGATCCTAATGTAGAGATAGCTCCACAGTAATCAACTTAGACTTTCCATGTATAATAACATCACAAGTGATGTTAAGTATCTCATAAATTGGGTCAGCAATGCTAACAAATCTGGAGCAGTTGGAGAAAATAGGACAATTGTAAAGAGAGGTGAAGATAGTTGGTACTACATGAATCCACTGTTAGATTCTACCTGTACCAGAAATATATCAATAGCCTACATACCTGATTTGGCTGCTTTCTTGCATAACAACTATCTTATTTGCCGTTGTGTGGGAAATGTTGGGGCTTTCATAAATGCAAGTGGATGCAAAAGTCTTGATTCTTACTGGATATCATATAGTGACGGGATATGGCTCAGCACTTATAGTGCCAAGTTGGATGCTTATTATTTTCTCAATTCCACCTTGACCACATCTTATAACTTCCCGGATTCTATTGACCAAGACAATGTTACTCAAATGGAGGCTATCAGAATATGTTTTGAGAGATGGTTAAGAAACAACATGACTTCAAGTATCAAGGATGCTTGTGCTAATTATAGCCTAATTAATAATGATACAGAAGTAGTAAAAAATTGGACAAGTCTGCAAATAAGATATCGGGTGAGTTTAACTTCAAGCAGTTTAACTTCAGAATGGACTTGCAAAAACTGAGTTATGTGGAATGGGTAACATATTTTCTGCTAATGGAATTGAGGCCATTCCTGCAAGGAGAACAATGCTGAAAAGTGCAGGCAATGAAGAGCATGGAAAGAGCAAGTTTATAGAAGTGACGAAGTGCCCTACCATACCATAAGAGAATTTAGCATATGAAACAATATATTTAAGTATCATAACTAACTCTGTCCCATATTGACCTGCCTGGTCTAGATCGAAGTCTAGTATGCATGATCCGATGTCCAAAGAACGTGCAACCTTACAATGCAAAGCGAAGAATTAGTTTTATTCCGTAGATAAATGTCTATCATGGCTCAACTAAAGAAAAGAAACCTAATATATTAAGTTTGTGACAATGGGTCGCATTATAGGCGTGACCACCCTAGATGCAATATATAGTCTTCTCTTATATTCTCGTTGTGAATAAAAATAGATTAACGATTGTATTTCCCAATTTCCTTAAAGAGGCAGAGGGAGCCCAAAATAAGAATTTGATCAGGGCATGACTTCTTGATTTTGTGAAGAAGGTCGTTCGGATCTTGCAAGCATATGTAGGGCAGAAGGGGAATCCGTGGCATAGCCCACCAAAATGTTTCCTAAAAAAATTGTAACCGGATAGAAACAATGATCCTAGCCACGATTTTGTTTACAGAGAACCCCTCGAGACCCACGATTTTGACAAAGTGTCCGTGACCGAGAGAAGCCACAATGTTGACAAAATTGTTCAAGCAGATTTTCTAACACCGACATCACGCTTTGATCTTTAAAAACCCTTGCTCTAACCTCGCTAAGAAAAAGAAGATGACGAGATGCAAGCTCTTGTTGCCTTATGCGGATCGACCATTTTAGCCCTACTAAAAACGAATTCTTTAGGAAGAAAAATATACTTGATTTTTTCTTGGCAAACAAAAAACGAGATCCGTTAGACATTTACCCGGAGAGAAGCAAAGAATAGTGTGATCTTGCGGCTTACGCGCCGCCCTACTACTGCCCGCTCTACAATTTACGCTCACCATCAAGAACCAAGAGCGGGTGGAGTTTTAGATTTCAAATGGTTGAATCCGGTAGTTCCGATTTTCAAAGGTTGGACGATACATCTATAATTTTATTACTTGCATTGGCACCCTTGCGTTGCCCCTAGGGCCTAGAGGGGTAAACCTTGGCATATTAGGTATATGTTAGTAATTAGCCCGAATATGCTAAAAATTGCTCCAACTTGGATGTGGGCAGTAAATTTTTGGACATCCCTTATGTTCTTTACCACGCTGGGTGGCCGCTAAAAACCTAACCGCATCGCCATGCTCAATCGAATAGGTGATGAGGAATGATACTGTGGTTTTGGATCTACTGGAGTTACCGTTATGGTTTTTTAAAATGATATAGTAGAAAAAAGGGTTCTTTGTTTTCCAAAAGCTTAAGTAGAACCCAATAACCTCTGCAATTAAATAGTAGCATTTAGGATGCTAGGAAACTAGTAAATTTTGGTTTTACCTCTGAGCTGTTGTGCTCCATTTTTTTAAATGAAATGAATGTTGAAAATGCTAATATTTAATGATGTATGGAAGTATTAGAAAAATGTTGTAGTGACTTAGATATAGCATTGTTTAAAAATTGTTGTAACAACCACTTAAATTGCAATACAAAGTTGACAAATGCTCCTCACAATTATGTCGAAATACTAGATGAAATTTTGGGTAACATTTTGTTAGAAGTCTTAATAGAAGGTTGCCAGAACTTAGGTATAATATTGTTTAAAAGTTGTTGCAATAACTTATTTAAATTGTGGTAAAAAGTTGACTCAAGGAGGTCATTGCTTTGATGAAATACTTGATGTTATGCACTAGACACAATCTTGACACAACATAAGCAGTTTGTGTCAAGCTAGTGCAATTCGACACAAAATTGTCACTACACCCATGGCTTGTCACAAAGGTTGACACTATACCCCCATCCTCTTGTAGTGCTAGAGGGATACAGTGACCAAGAGCTTGTCTAAGAAGGCGTGAGCCAGTAGAGTCATCCTCACCATTCAGGAGTCTCCAGATGAACTTTGAAATAAGCACTTTGCTCTGCAGTAAGAAGTCCATCGTACCCAGACCATCTGCCCATTTTGGAAGGATGCACTTCGACCAAGCCACCTTAACCACAGCACCTTCCTCAGTACTCGCCCAAATAAAGTTCCGAACTATTGCAATGAGCTCATGCACTTTGATCTGTAGGGCTAGCAGTAAGGATGCCATATAAACATGGGTACTACTAAGGATTGAACTAAAACCTTGACTAAAACTTTCCAAAAAATGAATCGCATGCCAAGATAGCCCGAAACCAATGTCCTACAGTCTAAGCCTACTGTTGAATGGCCTTACGAATAACAAAAACAATTGGGGGGTCTCGGGGGTTTAAAACCCATGTTCAATATGTTAATCTTGTATATCTTTATCTCTCAAGTTCTATAGAGCAAAAAGTGCCCCATTTATGAAAGAAGAAATAGCCATTATACCTTAAGAATAGTGCATGTGGTACTGAAGGTCATTTTGTGGTGACTTATATCATAAAACTATTGTACATAAAAATTGTTTTGAGTTCGGATATGACAATAAGTTCTTTTCTTTTTCTTTTTCTAAACAATAACTATTCTCAACCCATGATTAGCTTTAATAACAATTTTGTGATGGTTCTCCACTCATTATCAGTTGACCGAGTTATGGCAATGACTTGGGATGGCAATAGACAATGGCTAGGGTTGACCACTCCATCCGCCCCTCCTGTGCATACTATGCGTATGGATTAAATCAAGTTATGCCGTGACTGTAACCTACTGGATACACAATCTCTTGGTATCACCCAAAAAGACTACTCCGGATTGTATCTCTCCAGTCCCATGAGGTAGAAAGGGTTGCATCTCCCCTTCCGAGAGTGAAGTGGCTCAATAGGCGACTAGAGGATCGTGGCGATATACATCCTTCCCCGACTGAACTCCCCAAAACAAGAGCCAGGCCGACACCTGCAACTCTTGAAAGTCAGGGCGGCACCATTGACCCAGAAAGTGTCGGACCCATACCCCGCCCTCTCGAAGTGGCCGGCTATAAGCCTAGTCTGCTATGGGTCCTAAGTAGCCGCGCTCAGCAGGGACCCCCCTCTATCTTGTCACTACTTCTGTGCACATGCCGCATATAATAGGAACTAAAGGGTCTAAACTTACTAGTTCTCCACCCCCCTTTCTTCCCCTTCTCACATTTTAGTTTCTCAATTCTAACTTCTCGTTGAGTCCAATTGGTCATATCATCCTTAATGCAATGTCATTTCCACCCTATTATTTAACTATCTAAAGAACTTATAGAAATATCCTAAAGGTACAATACAATTCACATCATGTACTTGCTGGAGGTGAGTGCCAATTCCCAACTTTTTGACAAAGGGATATAAATTTTCATTTTACTTTCATCATGAGGTGTTCTTTCGAAAACTAAGGTAAAATAGCAATTAAATTAAAATAACCTTCAAATCTGGCTTAGAATCATGTTTGGTGGTCAGTGTATGCAGAATGTCAAGTGAGCCTTAGAGCCAAATACAACAACCGAGGATAAACGTATACAAAGTACTAAAAGCCTCTAAGGTACAAAAAATGTACAGTATGTAAAAAGATATATTTTTTTGTTGAAGGAGGCCAAACTACCTAAGCATAAGAGCGCACATCCAAATACTCCTCAAAGATCGATCGCCTCTTACAAGGGGCAAGTGAAGAACAATAGTACGGCTTAGCAATGTGATCTTCAGCTTCTTGGAGAACACGATTATCTGCCACATCCAAACCTTTGAAGATTACTAGTCTTCCAGGTAGTCCAAAGCAACCACCCTGTTGCAAAATGAAAAGCTTGGCTTTGTAACTCCATCCAAGTACTTGGGTAAATTGCCAAAAGCACTTGCCAACTTATTAGTGAACTTGAAAAAGAGAGAACAACCAATCCCATACCTATCTAAGGTAGTCATACATAAAAAACGCAATGCTCAATGGTCTCAGATTCACGCTTGCATACTGAACATTGATCTGATATTCTAGGGTTAAACTTGTGGGCAAGCACGTTAACCCGAAGACATATATGAAGAATCTGCCATCAAAGAACTGCCACTTTGAGATGAAGTAGCTTATCCCACGCCCAAGACCACATCTACTGACATTGAAGCGGAAGGAGTTGAAGGGGCACTTATTAGGAGGAAGAAGTATCAAGCAACAACTTAGACATAGAGTTCACAAATTTGCACTCCTTAACCTCTTTATGACAAACCCATATCAGAATATCTTCTTGGTGTGGCAGAATAGGCTATAGATAGTCAACAACTTTTTGCCAAAGAGCTCTATCCCATTGCCTCAACGAAAATTTTAACTGAAATGCCTTCAATTACAGCATCTGAGTCATGCCATGCTATAATTGTTAAGATTCCTGCCATTTTCCAAGGTCTTTGAATCAACAGGTACACTGCAAAGCAAAATGGTGCATTTCTGCTAGGGGAATCCACTAACAAGGTGCATCCAACTGAGCACAAACGGTTGGCTTGATATGAAATAATGTTTTGACTGTCTGAACAATCTCTTTGGAAATGGAGAAAAGTCGCATTACATTAAAGAGGGACACATTCCAATAGATGGGCCTCATGCAGTTAAAGTGGGACTCCATCAAGAATTTTGTAATTTTACTTTGGATCACTAATAAATTTTCACATCATGCAACAATTTTCCACAATCTTGATTCATGATATTTTCCACAATTTTTACAAACAAGGAGTTGGGAAAGTTAAGGGGTGAGAGCAAATGGGCATAAGTTGAGGAAGGAAAGGGGAGAGGAAAGGAGGGGAGGGAGTTGGGGAAAGGGAGTTGCGCATGGAATTTGAATCTGTGTGGCCCTTAAATTCTCACATTGGTCCCTCTTCTGGCCAAATCGACCTATAAGCTTGGATTCCCCCTTCAATATGATCTTGAAGAGACTTACCGAGGACATATTAGCCCTATTAAGGTCAGAATCTGCCATTTTTTACCTTAATTTTGGCATCTCTTGGTATTTCGACCAAATTTGTAATTTCCCCTTCTTGCAGATGGTGTCAATTTTAGGAGGTCGTTTTAAACTAAATTCGGCCTGATCAAGGATGTTTCCAAGCTTTGCGATTGCTAATGGAACCTATTGTGGACTATAATCTACTAATGTGAAGCAAAGTGAAGCGACATATAAGCGGGATAGAACCAGGGACAAAATCTCTCGCTTGTACGGCTCTATCTCGCCTGTCCGAGGAAGCTTTGCTTGAAGCTTTGGTCGAAGATTTTCCAAAATCCAAGAGGAAGAGAGAAGAGATAGGAAGCGGATCAAAAGCCATGCTTCTTTGCATGCTCACGGAACCTCGAATCAATGTAAACCTCCCGATTTTGCTATCCAAATGGTTGTTCCTCAAATCCTTTTTGTGCTTTTTTGCTTTTCTTTTAGACTTCCTTGAATTCATAACCCCTGCTCTAGTTTTTGTGATGCATGTACTAATCGATTAGCAACAAATCACCATAACTAAAACGCATTCTTCAAAAGTGGCTTCCATAAGTGGTACAAATGGGATCTCCGACTCAAAATGGGTTTCTTAGAGTTTAAAATAAAAAAAAAAAAGTTAAAAAAAAAAAAAAAAGTGTTTTCTTTTTGCTTTGAGCTATGTTTCTCGACTTCGCTGAATGGAAAGAGGCCCTCGGGAAAAAAAAAACCGGAGGGAGGTTTGTTGCTTTGAGCCACATTTCTCGACTTCACAGTCGAGAAAGGCCCTCACACCTTGAAGGATGGGGAAGAAGCATTTTTGAAGAATGGGGAACAAGCATTTTTACCTAGACATTGAAGAATGGATCTGGCAAGAGGGTGGCGAGGTTGGTTGGGCCCGGGCCCAGGGTGGCCCATGAAGCATCTCCTCATGAGGTTTTTAACGTCTTCATTTTGCTCAAAACCTACACAATTAATTGAAAGTGCTCCGGCCATTCTTCCCCTCGGGTGGTTAGGTGTGTGAAGGGAGTGTAACAATTGTGACAACCACGGTACCCATGGTCTCTTCATCCACTTTGAAACTATATTGTAATGCTATTATTTATTAATAAAAAAATTCATTGAATACTACCGCTTTGTTGTAAATTATTTCATTGGTTTTTGTGTATGTTTTTAGTTTCTCACTAAGCCATCTCGAGAAAATGAGGCCATTGTAACCCTTAAGTTTTTTTTTCCTTTGGAAAAAAGCCTTTTATTCAACCATAATGGAGCATAAAACGCCTTGCATGTCCTTTTGCCTTAAGAAAATAGGGTTCCCGAAAAAAGTGGAAATTATACGTGTCCCTCTTTAATGAGAGAGAGACCCCATGGAATAACAGATTTAAATGTGACTTTAGCAAAAGGAATATAGTGGGTAAGAGTGTGTGCAATAAGTCGTAACCCAGGAGAATCATCCTTATCTGCGAGAAGCCTCCAAATGAATTTTGAGATAATAACTTTTACTCTGCAAATGGATATCTATCATGCCCAAACATCCAGTAAACTTAGGTTTTATACACTTAGACCATACAATCTCTGTCACAACCCTACTTCATTTCCACCCGAAATAAAGGTTATGACAACACCCACAATCTCCTGAAACTTTGATTGGGAAGCAAGAATGGCAGAAATAGTCATGCATGTTGCTTAAGACATGCTTAGCAACTGTTACCCTTCCAGGCATAGAGTTTAGCAATATCCCACCGAAAAAGATGCTTCTGCAACCCCCGGATACCAAGAAGCTTGGTTAACTCCCCATGAGACTAACACCTTCCAGAGGTAGGCTTCATCATCTAACTTCATCATCTAGAGTCCACAATGCAGAACGCTTTTGCCAACCGACCAAACCTATAACAGACTGTAGATCCTGCAGAAGTACGTAGCTTCATCACATCTCTTGTGAATGGATACCAAACCCTAAAGCCAATAAACACTTCTCTAAGATACCCCAATCCATGATGTCATATGCCTTGGCAAAAGTTTCAGATAAACAATGCGATGGGCATTTAGGCTTGCCCAATACATGTTGTCATATGCCGCGGCAACATTATCAAGAATACACCCTCCAGGCAAGAATCCTGTTTGGGTTGAAGATATCGTCTGAGCAAGAACGTGCTGATTTATGGTGCTATAAACCAACTGTGCTGATGCTAGGTTTGTTTTTGAAAGCATCCTTTCAACATGAGCCCTGTACTTATGACCTTTTCTCCCCCAATTTAAGTTCATTTAGGATTGACAGCTTAGTTATACAAAGGGGGAGCATTTTTATTTTCCTTGTTTCAGATGTGTTATTGTTGTATGCATAAAGAAGTGTTGATTGGCATAAAGAAATGTTGACAACATACGGCTTCTTGATTGTTATTAGTAGATATTGCTATTAAAACAATAGACTACAAAGTCACCGCACTTACCCCAGCTACATAAACTTAGAAAAGCAAGGGTATTGTAATTGTTTAGAAAATTCAAATTGGATCTTCAAAAACCCAAGGCCTTGAAAGAACTTTAGAGCAATCTAAACTGAATTATAAACAATCTAGCGCAATCCCGTGCAATCTAACATACCTCGCATGCAACTTCAGTACATCCCTACCTTCTACTAGATCTCTATACCCATCTCTCAATACAAAATTCTTTATCACACACAAATACAAGAACCAACTTACAATCTACATCAATCCCTCTTTTCCCAATACATAATCCCTCTCTCACCCACTCTACAAATAACAACCAATACCACTCAACTTGCACCATCCAACCTTTATTTGTCCTAAACGACATTATGCCAACAAGATTTTAGTAGTTTAGTGGTCCAAATTTAGTGACTTAAGATGAATAACGTATTTGAACTTCAAGCAAAGGTTATGTAGTGATAAATTTCCATTCAGACCCATAGTTACTTTACATCTCATAACCAAACTTTTGAAATGTATTATGATGGTCAATGTCTATGTTAGGATGCTAGGAAACTAGTGGCATAAGCATCTCTTTGCATCATTTCTTATCACATGTCAAGCTTCCCGTCCAACCTTTATCCAAAGCCTGCCCTACTGCTAGATATTTTTATGTTTGTTTACAAAGATGATTGAATAGAGCACAAAGCCAGTATAGAGAGTGACACCTAAGGTCTAGAGACAAAGACTCCATGACAAATTTTCATGACAAATTTTTATGCCTATGTAAGTATTTAAAAGAATAAAAATCAATAGACTTACATTTGGCACCACGTTATGTTGCATTGTTTAATTTCTTTTTTCTCCAAGTTCCAAATAGTTTATTATGGTCTAAGGCACATTTGACCTTATGTGAAAAGGAAGGTCTAGATAGCACATAGATTTAGGACTACAAAAGGTCATTTTTCTCGTCATCAATGCCTACAAGTGCACTATGTCTTTGTGACAATTTACAAACTTTGGTTTTTGTCTTATAGAAGGACGGAGGCTTAAATTTCCAAATGTAAGAAGCCAACCAACACAAATAAATATTTGACATATAAATGTCTAAACATACAACAATGTCGCATTCACTATTGTAAACAGCCCTTATGCAAAGAAACAATAGCAGATATATATATGTCTTTATGACATGTTGATCAATGTCATAAGTACTTTATTAGCAGCCATGACTAACACTCTGAAATATTGTGACCATTTTGACACCTTGACGAAATATCTGACTAAAAGGTTGACTAATATTGTGACCAATCTTAATCCCTTGACTAATTACCTGACTATAGTGCTGACTTATTATCAGATTAAAAACTTGACTAATTTGCTGCCTATATGTTTGACTAATCACTTGACTAAATGTGTAACCATATGGTTTGCTAGTTCATGAAAGCGTATTTTTATAACATAAGGTTTACATGGTTTAAGGGCTGTATTGTATTAAAAAGAGTATGAAAATAGGGCAACAAGGAATCTTTAGAACCCCCGTTTTTTAGGGAAGGTTTTTCTTTTAGGGATTACGACCACCACCACTTAGGAGTTCTAAAAGCGAACTTATTTTAGAAAGTGAAAGGAGGGTGGATACTTGGATATGTTATCGACCTGAAGAAAGGGGAAAAAAAAAGTGGGGGCATCAAGCGAACCCGGGCCCGCTAGAGGCGGGAGTGGAAAGGGAGAGCGAGGCTGGTAAGCTAAGCGTGAGGCAGGCGAATCTGCGGCCGGAAGGGATGGTATGGGCGGGCTCCACGGGTTACGCTACATAACTTCGCTTTCTTTTAGGCGCATTTACATGGCTGCCTTCTTGTTGCTCTTCATTGGTATCTTCTTGTTGCTCTTTCTTGTTAAACTCTTGTTATCCCGAACTCATGCACTTTGTGGATTAGCAATTTCATATGCAAAAGCCAACGAAACTTAGGTAATTCCTCTTCCTTCAAATTGCTCATTGTGTGCATGATCGGACATGAGAGTTAAAAAGGATGGGAAATTAGGTGGCGGGGTTCAAATCCCCGGTTTGTTTGTCCATCTTCTTTGCGGTGCTCAAGAAGCCTGTATTTGGCGGCACGCCGATTGGTTTGCTTAAGCCATGCTGTGTCGAGGGAAGCTTGTGGGAGAAACCTCCATTTGCCTACTAATTGCCCATCAACGATAATAGTAATAGCAACTTACTGGGAAAGTCTTGTTTTAAGGAATATTTCCACCTGCTTCTCTTTTAGTTCATTGTCTTCATTTAAAACTTAACTTGCCGGACTTAAGTTGTGACTTGAGTTCATCCTATCGGGTAAACTCTTAATCTTTTGTTATGAGAATTGGCGTCGCGGTGTTTCTTATTATGCGGTAGGAAGTCACATGCACGTATTTTTCAAGCACAAGCATGTGGTAATAGTCGAGGCGGCATAAATGTTTCTAGTGATTCATTTCCAAAGTATATATCTTACGTGAACTTTACAACAGCCATCTTCATTTGGACATCACGGCTTCCCCTTGGGTGATCCGGAAGCCCAATCCCAGTCGTCTTGTTCGGGGAAGCTTGGCATGAAGCCCATTGGAGCGTCTTTAGAAGCCCGGCCGTTCACGCTTTTGAGTCGCGGCCAGGCCAGGGCAGTTGCTATGTTGAGGTCAAAATCACATCTAAATGCGGCAATGGATGTCAAGGGGCCCTTGAAAATAGAGCCACATGTTTGACCCCATTGCTTAAATAGCGTTAATGCGCATGGGATGCACTAGAGGGCATATACCTCGGGCATATTCCCATATCTAGCGGTGGACAATTCACTAGAGCATCCATCTGCGATAATGTTAATACCGACTCACACCTTGGCCAGTATTGTGACTAAATATCGACTAAATCTTGACTAACATTAGATAGGATAATACTTGTTAGTAAAATCGTCGGGAAAACAACTTGGGCGATGGCTTATCTTATGAAGATCTGTCCGGACGATTTGTCGACGTTTAGCGGTCATTCTCTTGTAGTGTAGAGTATGTTGGAATAAGAAGCAGCCTACCAGCTATGAACACCCTCACCATTTTTGTCGGAACTTCGGAAGTACCAAGAAAAATGCCTGCTTTTTAGCGTGGAAATTTTCCTATTGTTTCTAAATTGTGCCAATTTTCATTTTCCACCCGGTAGCTTACAAGGCTTCAAGTAATTTCCCAAACCAAAGTAAGATTCTATGATGAATATCCGACAATGTATACTTTTAAGTCTGAGATATTTGAGAGTGTAAAAATATGCCGGTTTGGAAGTGAGTACATATCACGATCTCAATTGACATGTGGTGGCGGTTCAAAGAATTACATTTCAAATGATAGGTCGAGCACAATGTATTGAATGCATGTCTTACATTGAGGATTCTCCATCTTGATGTAAAAGTTGTAGCAGGCCATGCATGAACATAGGAATCACTATCTTAGCAACCTGGCCCTCAAGTCTTATACACGAGATCAAATCTCGGCCTTGGTAGGCATAAAACACCTAGTTTGTTTTGCCAAAATGGCCATAACGTAAAGTCGTCGGTAATGGTGCAGCCCCATTTTGGGTGTGCTACGTAAGGTCCACTTGGACTCTTTGGAATGGAGCCATTGATTCATATCTCTTTACCCATTCTATGCACTTATAGGCTGCTAAGATTAGTTGTTTGTGCACTTATGAAAGGCCAACAACTTTGCTATTGTAATACAATCAATGGAGCCCATCTTTTTTCTTCAAAGTTTTGAGTTTGATTCGGGCTCCGCGTTTGAGTTTGTTCAAGCTACGGATTGAGAGGTAGATGGGGCGGCCGAATTGATGATCTGCGAGATTATGTACATGTTGCCGGTTAGTTATAGGTTATTCAAGATGGAAACCATACTCTCTAAGATGTCCTACTTTTGGGATGTTGTGGAAATTGTTATTTGACTTTAACGATGCGGCTCCCACAACAACTAAAGAAGCCCCATGCATTGCATGAATTGGCATTACATACTTGATGTTCTAGATGAGCATCTTCAATTCGAGCCCTCAATAGTCATCATGGTCTACTTATTTATTACGTTTGTCTAGTATCATCATTCGCAAAGGTTTTTCCTTGGAAACCTTTCAAGGCATGGGTTCTCTAATCCCTCGTGGTAATGGTTATATTTAGCCTATCTCGATGGGTCCCATGCCTCTTGGTGCAAGGTTGCCCATTAAAAACTATTCTATTCCACAAATAATTGCATCTTCTATTCCACAAAAAAAGAAATCGGTGTCATTACAATTCAAGCTCCATTCTCCATTCTTCTCTATAAAAGTTCTCTTGATCTTTGTAAATGTTATATCTTGTTCCTTGCTTTTTCGGGAGAAAAACAAAGAAATAAAAGGTAAGAGCTTCGGTTCTCTTCTTGCTAATCTTTTTACCTTGTATGTATTTTACGCTATTTACGTCTGATTATTTTAGATAAGCTAGCACTTTCGATATTAAGTTCATATTTAGTTTCTTCTTCCTTAATTTTAGTTCTTTTTGTTCATAATAGTTCATCATTTTGTAGGCATTCTATGCAATTTTTTAGCGATTTCATTTTTTTTAATAAGATGGGATTTATTTTTATTTTTTTATTTTATTTTTGCTATATTGCAATTGGGTCCTTGATATTGTTGATCAAACTTGTCTTTTAGACTCTTTGTTTGACTTCAAAAACTTCAACCTTTGCTGCCATTGAAGACATTTCTTTAAACATTTTATGCATTATATTAAGTTACTATTCAATTTGTTTGATAACTATCGCGACGATCCGAGACATCGGTTCGCCATTCCTAGAAATGGGGACGAGCATGCATGTCATGCATGCACGCGGCGGCGCATGCCCGTTTTGGGTTGGGGAGTTAAGCTATTTGGTGGCGTTTTACGCATCCACTCATCATCGGCTTCCTCTTCTCTCGGATTACCTTATTCTCTTTGAATTGTTTCCCGCGGGGGGAGGGGCTTCTTCACTGCTGGTTTAGCCAATTTTATCTTTCTTGCTATCCTTCTTGCGGCCTTTGGCCTCGTCCATGACCTCGTCCTTGATCCTGGTTTGTAAGGAAGTTCTCGGTAGTTCGGCTTTGTTGGTTTCTTAAAGCGATTACCATTCTAGAATCGCATCATCCGGAAGACATCCGGATCGCCATTCTAGAATGGACGCGAGCATGCATGTCATGCATGCATGCGGGCGCATGCGCCCGCTTGGGTTGGGAGTTCGCTATTTCAGGCGTTTACGCATCCCGCCTCATCGGCGCTTCCTCTTCTCTCAGCACCTTATTCTCTTTGACCCACCCTCCCCTTCTTTGTTTATTGTACAATTTACGTTTATCATGTTTTTCCACCGGCCGGGTGATGCTTTTCCACCAGCGGGGTGATGCTATTCTGGTATGTTTCTCGTTTGTTGTGTTGGTGATGTGCGTCTGCGGGTTGGTGAGCGGCATCCGTTTCGACTTCTCCATGCGGGGGTTTTGGAGGCGATTCTATGCCTTCACGTTTGTCTAAGCCCCTTGCGGGTTAAGGTATCACTAGGGTTTTTCCTCGAAAACCAAAAAAGTGAGGTTTTTAATCCGGTGATAAGCTTCGGCGGGTACAACCACTCATCTATTAGCATTGTATTTGTTTGGGGTCCAAATGATATAATTGGATTTTCCCTTTATTTTTCGTGGGTAGTTCATGTGTCGCGACCCACTTGTCACCATTGTAGAAAATCTCTTTGAGATGAATGAGAAGCCTATCTATCGAGGCTTTGTTGGTTTCTTGCGAGTCCCATTCTAGAATAGTTATTTTATTCAAAGATTTCAAGATTTCGCATGCAAATTTATCGCCATTTCATTAAGTTAGAAGTTTTACTTCTAAGTTAGCTAAAGCCATCTATCTTGGCAAAATTATGAATTTAAGGCAGTGAAAGGCGGTGAGCAAAAGCATGATTAATGCGAGACATTACACAGAACCTACAGACCAGGCAGGCCGTCCCGATAATAGGCCATCTAAGAGATTCCTAATTAAAAAAGTTACCTCCGGCATTGGTAAGAGTCAAAGAGGGATGGAAAAACAACATTTAGAACATCCCATTCTTTTGCAATTGAAGATGATCTTATGAGCATTAAATTTACGCTAGGCATTCACGGTATTCTACAAACCACTTTAAGGAACCATCTCTTTGGGTGTTATCAAAGACAAACAGGTGGTATTCCTAGAGGAGTGACTATTGAAGGGGAGAAAGCTTTAAAATGGACTTTTGATGTTGCTGATGAAGGCGGACCAATTACTTTAGAAATTATGAGACAAAGAGTAGCACAAATGACTATGAATAAAGTTAATTGTTTCAAGAATGGGCTAAAAGGTAAGAAATGGTGATGGCATAGATTTCAAAATAGATAACTTGAGATAATTATTAAGTCGACTCAATGTGTGGAAATTAGTAGGATGAAAGCCATGACCACGAAACCTCTAAAATTCTTACACTATCTTGAGAGCCATTTATGACAAACCTGAAACTTGACCCGTCTAGAATATGGAATGTTGATGAAACATGGGTGCAAGCAGAAACGTAAGGGGCATGGTATAGTAAAAGTAGGAAAGGAATGAAAAATGTTAGAGATCATCCCAAACAATGGAGAATGAATGGCGGTTTGTGTGTTTGTGTCAATGCCATTGAAAATAAGCTTTCAATTTGTGTATCTTAAGGGTAAGGGATGGTTGGAAATAACTTGTTGGTGGGTTGCGATCCAAGCAATATGAGCTTCGAGAAAAGGCGCTTGGATGACAATTTAAAAAAAACAATATCTGGTAGAATTTCATTAGACAAGCCTCATATCCTAATCATTGATGGTCATGGACGTGATACAATTTTGAGGTCAATAATATAGGATTACACATTCTGTACTTCTGCCACATAAGCCATTAGATGTTTCTTGTTTTGGTCCTTTTAAAGCCTCCCTTAAAATCACAGGAAAAACTCATGCATGCCCGGTATGGTATAGAGCCTACTAAAAGCGGATATAGCAACTTTAGTTTGGGCTTCAACCATTCCTACTTTTACATCATCCAATATCTACAATATCTCTGCGAGGGGCATTTTCTATAGAAAATGGGAATGATTGTGCAATATCCAATGATACATTTGCTTTTAAGAGCGATGATGATAGTTTGGAGAAACTCCTCCGAATCAATGGATAGATTTGGGAAGGTAGTAGGACTAGTCTGAATAAGAATAAATGTGCTATTGTCCCGAACACTTATTTGATCAAGTTATTCTTATTTATATGCACATGGCATCGTGATAATTCCCTCTTTGTTATAGAGGTTTTTTTGTCGCATGGCACGCGCCAACCGAAACCCCTCACGAGGTTTTTCTTTCCAATTTCTTTCAAGTTCTTTTCAAAGTTATATATTTTCGCCTGGCATACATGACCAGCCCCTTCTTGTTATATTGGTTTATTGTCGCGTGACACACATGACTAGCTGCTCTGAGGTTTTTCAAGTTTTTCCCGTTATGTTTATATTTCTTATTTTATGTGGTTTGTGTTGTTGTCATCGGCATTCCTTACAGGACACACATGCATAGCTTCACGACAAGAGTTCAAGCCATCCATGTGCTTATTGACAAAACTTATAGGTGCTTGCGTTTATATTTTCAGGATTAGAGAAATCAAGAGATATACATATTTCCTCTTCGCTCGATACCGGCCATTTGCTTCCTCATTGGGCACCCCAGGCAATATCTCGAGAACATTGGCGACATGTTCTCATTAGGATTTTCCCCAAAAACTTCGAAAAGGTGGGGTTTTTTCCCCCAATGAGAAGTTGCATGCCTTTCTCACCTTTGCCTAGCCCTCTCACAATATTATGTCATTTATATTTATATGGGTTGCTTCGAGATTGTGCCTATGTTAAATGACCCCCCTCGGTTCTAAATTAGAAACCCAATGTATCTTCTTTGTTGTGATGAATGAAAAGCCTATCTACCGGTGTGTCTTGGTGTATGCGTAGGTCAAGTCCTCATCCGCGAGAATGAATGTTTTGTAGATACTAATATTGCAGCAATATATGTTTAAGAAAACACGTGGCGGGAGGGGCAAGTGAGTATTAATTTACGATGAGATTGTAATTGCCTTTTTATATAGGGCGAAAAGGCGGGTTGATGCTATTTTGGATGTAAATGCCAATATTGGGAAGGCAAAGTAATAGGCCCAAAGCAAAATAATGAAATACTAGCTAGCTTCAAAGGTGTATTTGATGTTACATCTCGATATAGTAGTCTATGCAAGGATAGAAGAACAAAAAGTCAGGATGAGGGAGGTAAATCAAAGGAAAAAAATTGAAGAGAAGAAAAGAAAGAAAGAGGAAAGAGAAATAGTGAAAGAGAATGAGAGGGTAAGGAAGGAAGAGGCTAGAAAGGCAAGGAAAGAAAAAGAGATTAGCATTTGCAAAGCAAATTGGTGACAATAATTGAGGTAAGCGAGTTTCTCATATGGGAAAAATGATGCAAAAAAGTGTTGGACTTGGAATGCCCATAAGCAAAGATAAAAAATGAGACATTTGAAAATGTTCTTGATGTTAACTTTCTAGCCAATCTTTGGATTTGTTTGTGAGCATTCCTATAAATCACGGATGAAGTGTCAAATAGAGGCGAGAAACATGGCCCGGATCTTTGAGTCTAAGGAGAGTTTGAAACTTGTAAGGACAAGACCAAAATCTTTTTGATGATATGTATAGAAATGAAGCACTTTCACATCTAAAAATATTTGAGATTGTAAGCTCTATTATCATACCATATAAAGCGATAACATTTACTGTTCTTAAAAAATAGGGAAAGATTTTTTCCGGTTTGAGCAGAGCCGCACCTGCATCGCCGTCAGCTTCTATAGAATTTCCAAATCCAAATAAGTAAAAAATCCGGGCCCCGCCACGTGATAGGAGAGGATCGGTGCATATCTCTCAACGATTTCCAATCACGCGAATCTGCCGATATGTCTTCCCCTTTTCTTTTGCTCTTTGCTTTGCTTGCAGCATGAATTTATCCCCCTTTCGCCCTGTGCTAACAATTTCAAGCGATTCTTCCGCGATTTGTTGAGATCCATGATTAGGCCTGATCGCCCTGTGAGAGCCTAACAAAGGGAAAAGTCGATAGCCAATTTGATCACTATGGAATGATATGAATTTTTGCCGGATGCAATGCGGCAAGAGCTTCATTTGCTATCTTGATCGAAATTCCGTGAGAAAAAATGCTTGGTGCCCAATTGGGGTTTGGAGTGAGATGCCCTTCTCCGTCAAGAATTGATGGATTGGGTTCGGATCAAGGTCAAATTCGAGGATCAACCCCCGTTACGGTTGTTTTTTTCTGGCGGAGATCATGAACGCTCTCGGCCGCTGTAGCTTCCGTGAGCTTATTCATTGCTAGAAAGAAGGAGTTGGTGGAAATTGCGATTGTGGAGGCCGGGATCCGGGTTTTTTCACTTGAGCCGGGCGTAAACGAGCCGCTTTTAGAAGGCTTCGCTTCGTTGCGCCAAGAAGACCAGACCGGTAAAAGCCCTTGATTATTATGCCCACAACCTATGGCAGCATTCTACATGAGGAAGCTTGATACAAAACAAGCGTTTGTTGAAAACTCCCCCACCGCGGAAAGATCCATCTCCATTATGAGACCTGATACAAAATCGGTTCCTGCGGCATCCTCGTCCGAGCTCTTGATAGAGTGATGTGCCGCGGCTTAAAGCGGGGAAAAGAAGAAGAACGGCGTAGGTTTATGGCGGCAGCGAAACCCGTTAGTCGTCTTGTGCCGCCGTGGTTACCATGGCAGCGGTAATTACATGAAGCCGGTGGTGTAGCCAACTTTCGAAAACCCCTAGAGGCGTATTCCGCGAGCATCCCCAGTGCGGGGATTTTGGGATGCTTCCTAAATCTTGCAGATTTGATGTTTTCGTATTCTTGCGCGGGCTTTGATGTTTTACAGCGAAGGAATTGAAGACCAAAGATTTGAATTTATCCGGTTCATCTTCTCTCAAAATCATTTTCTTTCTTATGAGCGAAAAAAAACCAGATTATTAACAGGGAGCTTTGCCTTCCTTACAACTTGGTGGTGATTATCGGGGCTCCATTCCTTCTAGCTTTTTGTTTGGAAGAACAGAAGACAAATGATTTTGTCTCTCAACTGAAAAATAGATTATTCTATCTTTGTAAAATATATTTTCTGTGGTTTGTTCACGCTAAGATTCCACAACAGCGGTTTCTCGATTCGGATCTTTTTCTTGTTCTAACTATCATCCATCGCTTTGGTGTTTGAATGTGGATTGCTTTCGACATGTTTGTTTGATAGAATTCTTTTTATCATGTGTACATGAAGATGGGCATTTCCGCGGTATATCACCATTCTAAATTAACGAGGATATTGTTCTTTACTTTTTGTATACCATTGATTCCCTCACTCGTTGCGGGTCTCAAGGGGACAACGCTTTAGTTTACACCAATTATGCACATTGTTAACCAGAACCGTGTATGATATGCGTTATGTGATGAACCACCCAAAGGTGTGGCTAGATATGTAGCTTTTGAATCTCTTGATTTATGCAAGGCATGCTACACTTTCTAGCTTATATTCGGAGGCATGCATCCTCGGCTCTATATTGAAGAAGAAAATAATGAATGGGTATCGCCTATATTTTAGAAACCATTTAGAAACCCGGATGGCAAATGTCCATCCATTACTCGTGGATGGGCACGATGCACCGGTATGAATCGATCTTTATGCTCTTTTTATGAGGAACATGACCGCCATCATTTGAAATCTGATCTAAGCAAGCAGGAGGTCTCCTTCCACATTCCTCTACATAGATTGCAAGCCTACATAGATTGCTTGCATTCTTTGCATGGGACTCTAATTTTGGAGGTTTGCAATTGTAAAAGATTTATTTGCGGTTGCCAAAGATTCATTTTTATTGTTCATAATCCTCAAGGTTCATTTATAATTGTACATAGATTCATTCTTATTGTTAAGTAACCGTAGAAAATGTTTGTGTCTTTTGATTCGTTTTATTGTTCCATGAGGCATTAATAAATGCCGATAAAGTAAAAAATTTTCTTTAGTCACGTTGTCTCCAAAATCATTCCCCTAACATGTCCCTCTTTTATGAGGCATTAAACCCATTTACATTAAGGTTTTCTTCCACGTACAAAATTTTGCTTGGTCCGCATTATTACGGATCAGCAGTGAGGGCTAGAAACAAAGAAAAAGGGTCTTGACGGATAAAAATTGGGAAGAAGATGAATTGGGCACGCCTAAAAAGCAGTTTGGATGTTGGGAAGAAACAAATCCTTAGAGATGCCAATCCAAATTTGCTTTTGCATCGAAAATTGAGCATATCATCTTTGATTTAGCCCGAGGCGCCTTCGACAATCGGCCTCATTTTAGAACCATATGCCCCCGCACCGCCGATTCTGCCAGGGAGGCTAGCGAAATTGGTTTGTGAACTATCGGATTGATTTCTATTTCGCGAGCTTCTTCTTTGGCCTTGTGTTGTAGTAATTTTTCATCATTGACTATTCATCCTCGTGAAACGCGCTCCTATCAAGAACATCACGGAAATTCAATTCTTTGGGGCATAATTGTATCGTTTGCATCTATTTGAATGGGGATTTCTTTTTTAGATATAAAATCTACTTGGTCCCCAAGCATCATTTTGGGATTGAATAGCGGATGAAAAGCTCTGTTTAATTTTTTTTTCCAACTGGATCAACGTGAAGAGGCTAGAAATAACAAAGGGGGCTTTCTCGGCAGATAAGAATCGTGAAGAAGATGAATTGGGTGGTCAAATTATTACAAACAATGCTTACTTCCTCTTTTTCTCGCTTTATCTAAACTTTAGTGATGAAATTTGGAGCCCATTTCACAATAGAATTGCTATTTCACCTACGTAATTTTGGATCACTCTATTCAAATTCGACCCAATCTTGGTCCATGAGGAAATTCTGCGGCTGCGGCAGCAAATTGCACTAAGCATACAATTTCGGCACTTGCGGTTTCATACGATATAAACATATGAATATAGAATCTGGATTTGACTCCTTACTGAGCCAATGTAATTGCTTTCTTTTTCCAAAATTAAGGTCAGTCGGTTACGGGATTGTAATGGAAGAATTCATCACAAAATGGGCCTTGGCTTAAAAACTCTTGGCGAATCCGAGCAACAATTCCGCCAATGTTTTTTTCTGGCGTTAAACTTTTTTAACATTATTTACGCTTTCTGTTGTGAAAGAAAATTTCAAACATATACTCAAATATACTTGAAATGAGGGTATTTTTGCAAAACGTTGTCTTATAATGGCTTAACATTTCTAGAGTTGTTTTCAAAAACACTTGCTTTAGGCTAGATGGTTCTCTTTGCGACACAATATCTTATTCTCTTCTATCACATTTTAGTTAGTGGATCGAAAGACATTTTTTTTGAAATACTCCAACATAGGTAAATTCTTTTCGAACAAGTCAATCTTAGCATTCAAGAACACTTCTTGATCTATGCATCCCATTCATATTTCGACCAAGCGGTTAAAAGCGCTTTGCATTTCAAGCCAAATATTTTGATCTATGTCCATTTCTCTGGTCTTTTAATCTGCAGATGAGCCGCCTTTTAAGGAGCTTTTGGCGATGGAAGCCGATCTATAGATATATCGGCCACAAAACATATGATGATAAGATCCTTTAACTCTTCATTTCTGAATTCTCCTGATTTGATTTAGTCGACCAAGCTTTGCGACCATGTCATTCGTTTTCAAGGGAAGAAAGCGTTCGCGGCGGCCGTCTAGGGTCGCCGCGATAAGTTTCTTTGTATATATAAACTTAATTGTATCTTCTTCTTTCTTCTCTAATAACAAGTGAATAAAATTCTAATTAAATTAAAATGTATCTTTCGTTTCCATTACACATTCTACGTCATGTATTATAAACATGGATTAAGTTGTTCTCTTGACCTATTATTTGGGATAAGTTGTGATTTGAGAAATAACAAGTATTGTCTCTTAGATTTTTCAAAGGTGAACATCATAGCGATTTGTTGCACCGGGTTGTTGAATTGTGTGCACCATTGAGGTGAATTCATGCATCATTATGATCTGTATTGTCCACCAACATAGGTCTGCTATGCACCAAATAGAGCTGATATCACCCTAGGTAAGGATTTCTTCACCACGAGGAATCAAGGTGCACTAATTGCGGTCATGAAACAATTGAAGGAGGTTTGCTCCATTTAGTATGTGATATCACCATCATGGTGAAACGGCCTCCCTTTGATTCAAAAGCTGCTGAGAATTGGTTAAAAACAAATTCCTTGAAATTTTAATATCTGATGTAGTATATGCTAGAGCATAATTTGGATCTGAAATTTGAGTAATTGGTATTTTCTATTAAATTTAGAGTCTTATTTTCAATTAGGTGCACCAACAAAGCGAACCCTACATTAGAATAGAATAGAATAGAAATTATTGTCCCTTGTGCCCTAAAGCCCTTGGACTTATGTAGCATGGGCGAGCTCCCTAAAGGGCGCTACTAGCACATCACGCGGTTTATTGTAGCTTTTTTTATAGAGCTTCCTTGGTTTCTATTAGTACCAACACCCCGATTTGAATCGGCATCATGGCCGTGCGGTGGTGCGTCGTTATCAATCAGCTTTAAGCTGAGCATTTCTTGGGCGTCTATGACTCGCCTCTTGGGCAGTTCATATTACAAGCCCTTTTTCTTTGTGCACTTCCCGGTGTCTGATCATCATCTCTTGGATTGCGTCTGCCGGATCTCTCATTGTTTCTGCCCTTATCATCAGGGTGTGTACTGGCTAACCCCATCCTATGTTTTTGTATTTGTTTCTGAGGTCTCCGTACATTAGGCAATCATTGAGCAGGTGATTCTCATCCTCCACTTTCCCAGTGTCACAGATTCTACATATCTGGTTGTCCTTTTCTATTTTCCTCCATCTGTCTTTTTCAATTCTTAGATCGTGGCTCCCCATCCTAAATCTCGCTAGAGTGTCTCTCCTGGCCTTTCCTAGCAGATTGTCTCGGTACATTTGTTGTCCTATCTGCTATTCTGGATTGCAGACTGTCATAAGCCAAAGTATCTTGGGTTCTGTGTGTTTTTGCAGCCATGCTCACGTAGTTGTCCGCCCAGTCTTCATTCCATCTTCCCTCGTTTACTAGATCGCTCAGGTTCATTCCCATTTCCTCTCGTCCACATCGCCCATCATTAAACCATCCATCGCTTATGATTTTCTTGATTAAGCCACATTAAACACCTAGTATATTATAGGAATCACCATAAAAAACATCTTAAAAGCTCTCCTGACCCGGTTTGTTAAAGCTGGGATAACACCCTAGAACTCAAGTCTTATGCCCTAGTATAACAATCTCGGTATAATGGGGACCCTTGTTCTAGGATTTTATCCCTCTCATAACTAAAATATTGATTTAGCATGCATAGTATTAGATTCGGTCTAGTAATGGGAACCTTAAATTCTATTACCATGAGGTCGCGACTTTGGTCTTCACTAGCTTTGCTCATGTGGTGAACCTTATTTATATCATACATGACATGGCAGACATGTATCTCTCAATCTCTCTGAAGCAAAATTACTAGTTTTTTCAAAAAGAAAGTCAAAGGAGGAAGCAGATAAATTGATTGGAAGCACAGTTTCGACAGAGATGCGAAGAACAATGGATGTTTCCAAAAGGGATAGAAGAGTTTTTTATTTTTTTCTTGGAAAACTATATTTCCGTTTAATACAAAAAAACATATGTAATGAAACACTATGTATCACAATATCCACACATCAATACTGACCTATATATCAGTACTGAATATGCAAGTGTATCATATTTTTTGTTTCCTTTTTTTGGAAGGACAAAAAAAAGCTTATTAATGAAGAGTAAAAGCTACGCAATGTACATGTCTTATCTAGCTGTGTAAGCCATAGTCACCTCAAATGGGAACTTTTGGGGAATTTAGACCTAAAATTTAGAAGTGGAATGGGCTTAGGAGGGGAAGAGAATGGTGGGAACGAAAACGGCCAACATTCGATTTCTTTTTCTTTCTTTTTTTTCTTTTTTTTTTTTTTCTTTTTTTTTTAAGTTTTAAAAACAGATTTGGAGTTTTCTTTTCTTAAAGAACATCTTAGAACACGTTGCAAGTAAAAACATGTATAGCTACTTCGTCACAATAGTATTAGAACTTTAAACATCACTTTTCTTGCTTTTATTAGCTTTTATTATGCTCAATTCCTCACCAGCGTTGAATTAAATTAATCGATTGAAGAGTGAAACAAGGATTCTTACCTTCTCTACAACAATGAAGACTACAAAACTGTGGAAGATGAAGGTCGGGGACTCATTGGCAGCCGATGCGTATGAAGGAAATAAAATAGTTGAATAGAACAGAACAAAAGTCATTGGACATGGATAATTTAAAGAACTGAATATCTTGGATGCTGGATTCTATCAGCCAGAGTTTCTAAATTTTATGCTATTGTAGAGCAAATCAAAGATAGACAAGATAAATAGAAACTTAAAAAACTTACATGCCGAGCCTATTTTGGAGCATTTTTGTTACGAGCCTATCGAGTATTTGGAGCCTATTTCGATTTATTTGTGGAAAGCCTTTTTTAAACAATATTTGCGGCCATGTCTGCCGCAGTCGAGGTCCCATTTTATTTTAGGTTCTGTTACATCATAGGATAAACAACGAATGAATACAGAGCTTAAGATTAGATCATCAATATCTAGGCTACAGTTTCGGAAGAGCTTCTCCGCACAATTCATGATTTACGACGGAGTGGTTTCAATTCTACAGAGTTATTCAGGCAGAGACGAGAAGAATAAGAGGAGGTTCGCTCCTTCGTTGCAGATTTTTTGTTTGTCAGGTTGTGCTGACCATTGAAGAAATTGGAGGAAAATTGTTTATTGCCGGGAACATGGTTCCCAAATAATGGGAACTAGTTCCGGAACTCAGTTCCCGATAACAAGCCATATAGGAACATCCTCAAGAGTTCCTGGAATGCATGACCTCCAAGAATTCTTTCCAGAATGGGAAAGAATTTTGGAACTTAGTTCCCAGTAACTATGATGTAAGCACAAGGAGATGCCTTTGGAATTGAAGCAATCGCTTATTTACTCCGGGGTTATAAGAATTAACTTAAAAGACGGTGAATCCAAAACGATCTTTCACGTCTGACTCAAGGAGGAACAATTATAAGCCGTCAGTTATCTTAACCTAGGTTATAGAAATAACTCTATGAGCAGATAATTTAATGAAAAGTGTGGTGTCTCCAATGCTACCAGATTGGCCGTAGGAGCCAACCAGGCAAGGATAATCATATAGCAGAGTGTCAACTTATAACTTAGGGTGGTTTTCCATGAAGAAGGGAGGGGTCGCCCTTTATACTGTGAAGGGGGCTCGTGGGGTGTTTATCCCCTTTAATCGCAAAGCCACAAAAGCAGTTCTATAGCAAGCTCTAGAGCAAGTTTTATCACCGGTTAGGATGCCCATAGCAAGATTATCAAAAATCCGGAAACAAGATTATCATGATCGAGACAAGATTATTATGACCACAACAAGCTTATCATAATAGGAAGCTACCACACCGAGGAGAGGAGAAGGCGATTAAAGGCGGTAAGAAGGTTCCCGCCGTAATTATCTTTGATCACAAATCCTTAGGTTAAAGAGTCCGAATGGACAAACACGGATGCCAAACCTAGATTCACGATTACTCTATTTCCATGAATTCTATTTCCATGAACAACACTGACCGGGGTCCGCGGCAATCGGTGATAGACTTGGCGCTAAATCTAGCGATATAAATCCGGCCAGATGGAGGGGAACTTAGATGGGAACTTAGGTCCAAGCCTGAAGACTTCAAGAAATAGCTTGGCATTACTTGGAAGGAGGGTCTAGACTTGAACCCATCCAAGTGAGGCTCATGTGAACGCCGGAGTTTCTTTCGACCTTCAAGAAACCGGGGAGACTCTCATGGGAAAGTAACCTTAGGGAGGAAAGAATTCTAGAATTGATGACTCATGTTCGGTCATCTATTTATTGCCAACACCCGCTTCCTCAACTTAGATCTTAGAGAAACAAAGATCCAAAAAGGATGCATGTATTTGTGGGAGAAAACCTTCCATAAATAATTCATAACAAGTTGGGCTTTGCATATAGAATTGCTAATTGCTCCAACGAAGTCCACCTTATTAGACAGAGTCCTAATGAAATAGAAAACTCGAATATTTCTATCATCCAATTCCAAGCAGGCTGAACATCCCAATATTTTTATGTCGTGAAAGGGATAGAATGTTGTGAGTTGGTGGACGACTTCTTATCAAGGTAAAAGATAACAATTTTTCTTTTCTTTTTTTTTTTTGGATAAAGGTGGCAAGTTATGAAGGGGATAAACACCCCTGGGAGCCCCTTTGCCAGAGATAAACGGGCGAGCCCGCCTTTTAACCGGCAAGATTCCTCACCCATTCACTCGCACCCATGGCTCGATTATCATCTCCATAGCATGTGATTATCAGCTCCATAGCATAGATTATCATAGGTTCGCACCTTCCGTAGCTAAGTTATCGGCTCAGAAATTCAAATCCAATGCCGAAAACCAAACAAAGATTGATGCCGCATGTTTCCGGCGTGTTCTAAGTTTGCCTCTTCATCGCCGTTATGGCCTATCACAGGGCTGCAATCAACGGTGGGCAACGGTTGGATCCGAAAGCCTGCCGGTTAAGAAGGGGATAAACACCCCTGTGAGCCCCTTACAACAGATAAACAGGTGAGCCCTTCTACAGCAGATAAACAGGCGAGCCCGGAGGGGCGAGCCCGCTTATCTGTTTAGGGGCGCGTGGGGTGTTTATCCCCGGCAGGCAAAGTTTCTTCACCCATTCCTGCACCCACAGCTCGATTATCGTCTCCCATAGCTTGATTATCACCTCCCACAACTAGATTATCATAGGTTCGGCATTTTCTAGAGCTGGATTATCAGCTCCGAGGTTGAATCCGATGCTAAAAGCTGTCTGTTTCCACGTTTTCAGCTGTCTCTTCATCCCTGTGGGGTGGGTTGGGTGCCTGCTATGCCCTATCACAAGGCTTCAATCAACGGTGGACATCGCTTGGATTGAAAAGCCTGCTGGTTAAGGAAGGGAAAGGGCAAGGAAAAGGGGAGGAGATTATGGGGCAGAAAGGGCGACAAGGTAGAATCGTTCATTTATTTGTGCAGGTTGTTCGGTATGGATGTAATTTTCTTGCCTTATTCACACATCTCTATAAATATTAACAGCGCGCGCATCTTCCTCCCTTCTTTGCTGCAGTTAAGATTTTTTTTTTTTTTTTTTCTGTCCATCCTTCTGCTCCAAAATCCTTCATTCCGGCCATGAGAATCAGGAAGAATCGTCGCCCCACAGCCTCTTCTTTCTCAAATCCTCAGAACCTCTGCCCCTTACCTGCCAAATCCGTCCAATCTGCTCCCCTAGGGTTTCAATCCGTGCGAACCGACCAAAAATCCACTTCTTCTCTGCAAAATTTGGCCTCCGACAAGCTTTTTCTTCCGCCTTTTCCAAGATTCATGGCTGCCTTCCGATGCATGAAGATCACGCCGGAAAATCGACTAACAAACTTGACCTGCTGCTGGATTCTGCAAATTTTGATGTGAGTTTTGATTTCTTGCCCTTCTTTAATTTGTTTTTAGGTTCTTGATAATGAATTGTGTGTGTCGAATTCGTTCCGAAAATTGATAATGTTTGAAATAAAGCATGGCCTGTTAGTGAAAGTACTGCAGCACAAGAATTTCGTTTTATTTGCCCTCATTTAATCCCAAATATCTTGCTAAATCTGGAAGTACACATGCTGCATATGCTAAGAATTAGGTTTCTGATGTTAAAGAATGGTTTGATCATGCAATTGGGCCGGGGCCAAAAAGCTTAAGAAATCTTCGCTTGATCCTCCTGCAGGATGAAATAATTGGAAAGAGAGGCGTGAAGAGGAAATGCGGTTGGGAAAAGGACAGGTAACGATCATGCAAATTTGCTGAAGAATTTAATTGATGCTTGCACTTGGATCTTTGATCATATATGCAAAAACCGCGGTTAATCGTGTATTTTGGAATCTACCGCTGCAGCAAGAATGAAGCGGCAGAAGAGATTGGCAGCATAAAAGAAGGTGAGAAGGCTTGGGAAAAAACAAAGGGCATAACTATAAGGTTTGATCTGTATAACTGCAAAATAGGCAGGGAAAAGGGATGAAAAGTGAGGAATGTGTTTAACGCCATGGCCAAAACTTGGATTACTGCAGGGGCGAAGAAATCGAGGCCAAAAGCGGCGGGCAAGAGGGGGATCCATCCTGCCGGTCTGCTGGTGAAGGCGAGTTCCGGCGATTCAAAAGGGCAGAAAAGCTCGCTGGTTTGTGTACTTCAAGAAATGGTCCTGGAAGCCGGTTCGCAGGGCATCTCTGCGCGGGGAAGCAGGGGCCAAGCTTCTAGAACGAGGCCTTCTCGGGTTAGTTACAGACGAAACCTTGCCCCGATCTTTGCAGATTGCTCGAGCCATGAAGCAGAATCCAGGCCTCATGCGAACACATAACGGAAAATTCGTCCTCTGGAACGAACTCACCGCTCACGACTCAGATTCGAGCACAGAATCAGACTCACCCCAATTCAGAATCAAGATTTCCAGCCACAAATCGAAGAAAAGAGAGAGCATCTGATAAAATTTGGGAGTCTGAGACAGAACCCAGTTCAAATTTGAAGGAAAAAAGCAGCGGGAAGAAGGATTTGGAGGAGAATCGATGCAAAAGGATGGATGGAAAGGGGTGGCAGTGTTACAGATTGGCGCAGTCAGGGTATTCTTTGTGTGATTATCATCTGGATAAGTTTAGGGAGAACCATCTGAGGCAGAAAGCAAAGAGGAAGAATGGCAAAGGAGAAGGGTGTGCTTCTGCTTCACAAGGGAAGAAGCCTGTGAAAGCTCGATCCTTAATGTCCATCAAATAAATATGGTTTCTGTTTGAACATGCTTCTTGGCCCACCTCACTCCTTTTTGTTTGTTACCACCTTCTACACTTGCAACTTGGTACCACTATGTTGTTCGAGTATGTTGTTCATGGTGGTAAACTTGGAGAATCTAGTAGCATTATCAGGGGCAACTGGATTTTGTAGGCCGCTCGGTTTGGAAAGAATGCTAGACCAGTTTACCCTGAAGAATGCCACACTAGTTTACCTTGCATCGCACGACGGATATAGTAAGCTTGTTGGGAAGAGATTCCATGTTCGTCTGGTGGCTATAGCCCATCGGCAGACATGGAATCCTTGATCAGAAGCTTACCCTCACAATATCCTAATGGGGAGCGTCTAATTTTCATCAGTTCTTAATGGGATATAATGGGATAGGTGATCTGGAAGTAAGAAGTTGCACCACTGGAAATTTAAGCGACCCAATTGTGATATTGTCAAAGGGAAAAAATTAAAAGTTTAGCTATGTTTTTCGCTTGCTTGCAAAATGTGATTTTCAAACTTTGATTCTCCAATGCCGCCGCTTTATTCTTTATTCGCTGTTCTTTGCCGTTGCTTTATTCTTTGCCGTTGTTCTTTATTCTTTATTCTTTATTCTTGCCGCGGTTCTTTATTCTTTGCCGCCCTAAGGAGCCAAATGACCCTATAGAATCTAATTCTAAAGTATGGAAGTCAAAAGCATCAAGAATCTAAAAGTTACATTTTTGGGTTCCATCAATCTCATGCGACTGAGAGCATTAGGAGCAATCGCGACAACATCAATCCATGCAGCAATACTCAGGCACGTGTTACGAATCATCTCCAAAGCTTTCTCTAGTTCTTGAGGCGTTGGTGCCAGCTAAGGATCGGGTGGATGATAGATCTAGTAGTCAATGCAAGATTAATGGCTTTCTTAAGTCGAAATTAGATCATCTTCTAAGCTTAAGAACCCTTACCCAAAATCTAGACCCAATGAAGGAATCCTAATCATGTAAGCTTGTTGGGAAGAGATTCCATGTTCGTTCAGTGGCTATAGCCCATTAGCAAACAAGGAACCCCTCATCAGAAGCTTAGTAATTGGGGACCGTCTAATTTGCATCACTTCTTAATGGGATAGGCAACCTGGAAGTAAAAAGTTGCACCATTGGAAATTTAAGCGACCCTATTCTGTTATTGTCAAGGAAAAAAAATTAAAAGTTTAGTTATGTCTTTCGTTGCTTGCAAAAACATGGTTTCCAACCGAGTCGTCGTCGTCGTCGTCGTCGTCGCCGTCGCCGTCGTCGTCGCCGTCGTCGTCATCGTCGTCGTCGTCAATGCAAGATTGATGGCTTTCCTCTGTCATGGATGATTAGATTAGTTAAATTAGAACTGTTATTTGATTCGTTCTGTAGTGTGGTCATGGATGATATTTCTGTTCACATCTCTTTTTCTTGGGGAAAGGCGGTAGAGATATATGAGCATTGATGATAGCCTGGAGCAGGAAATTATTATGCTAACTGGTTGGAAAACATTTCAAAAGTAAGGAATTTCAAGGATTGCGAGATAGTACGAGTATGGAAAAGATAGAGAGGTTATAGAAGGCAATTTAGAATAATCAAGATGAAAATTGAGCCTAGAGCATGGTTCAGGAAAAATATGGTTGAGGAAAATGTGGTTCAGTAATAAAGGGAACAATAGAAAAGACAATAAGAACTATTTTGAAATCAACAAAGCATAGACCTTTTTGTATTAAAACGTACAACACATAATGGAATATTACAATCTTTGAGCAATACAATGATATCTTGAGAAATGGTAGATCAATATCTATGATATAATCCCTTAGCATAATCAATACTCAAATCCGACTTTGATCTGCTTGCAAAACATATTCAATTGCATTCAACACAAACCCGCAAATCCTTATGCTTCCTCTGCAATTGGAATCTACTTTCTAGTGCACCAATTTCAAATGTGATTGAAAATCTATCTAGCTACATTGAATAGAAGGTCCCAAATAAAAATTTGTCTATAGATGCCATTTTCCCTCACTTTTTGCCACTTCCAGAAAGTCGCTTTCTCCCCGTCAGATTGCTATGCCATCCTCTTTGGTGTCCATAATCCTAGCCATGTCGAAATGTATCTGAGTTCGATTTCGTATCACTTGTTAGGGTTTTGATGATGCCCATTGTGACATTTTTGTTAACAAAACTATTTACTGAAATAATAACCATTTTTTGCTCAAAATACAACTACGCACTAGCTCTGAAACTCTGCATTTGTAACGAGCCTAGTGTGTTAGCAGACAATTTGATTTGAGGTAAGAATTAATACAATTTAGTTATAATTAAGAGTGACCATTATGTACAGGATGTTTATACGGAAGATCTATAAATACTAAATTGTGAAGCATTTAGGGTTTAGGAGAGCGTAATTCATGAAGAGGGGCTTAGGGTGAAGGAGATTGGAGTTTGGAGCCAATAAATGCAAAGGAGTACCAAACCGATTGGGGGTTTGCATCTTAGATCAAGGGGCATGTAGAGGTTTTCTTTTGAATTATTTAGATTGGATTATTTAGATTGCTTTATTATAGCTGACAACATGAATTCTTATTTAAACTGGAATAAGAAAACTAGAACTGCTTCATCTACCAAGTAAGAATCCGTGCGCAGGAAGGAGTGAGTTCTCTGCAAATTATCGAAAGTTTCAATTAGAGGAATATGGATCATCTTGAGAGTGATAAATCTCTTGCATATAGAGAAATAACCCAAAAAGAATGGAGAAAATGATATTATATGTATGAACACACAAAATGAGAATGAATAGACCAAAGCTAGAAAAACTAACCCAAAAGAAGGGATGGGCTTATCGAAAATGATATTATAGTAAAGGATGAACCTTATGATTAAATGATTAATCGTCAAACTTATTAGACCAAACATGGATTCCCCGATAAAACTCATGGGAGATGGTTCTTATAGCGGGGCAATGCGAATGGCATGGAGAATAGATGTTCCTTAATAACTTGAAAACCCTAATAACTTGATTATTGTGAATAACAAAACGAACTCTAATGAGGAAAGAGATTATTACTGGAAAAAATGTATTTCCATACCTAACAATATTAATAATCTAAAATTTGAAGTTGGAATCTTTCTCTATGGGAAGAAAGAGGTTGGGAGAGTAAAAGAACGTACTGAGATATGGCATGGAATTGGGAATGAAGTTAAAAACTAGATTTGAATGTAGGAAAATCCATGATCACGGTTGTATTATTTGGGAATTGTTAGTTGAACTAAGGGTAAACATTGGGAATTTTCATGTTGCTATAATTGTCTATTTGCCATTGTTGATATGGGGGTTGTGATGTTAATTGTTGGGTGCATGATATGGTCTATATTAAACTGGCATTTTCTATTGTGATATATATGTGGAAATGTATAGGACTTGCATCTGGACTGTTATTGGCTTGGATTATGATCGTACATGATAATAATATGGAATGTAAGTATTGTGGCACTTGGAACATGTGGATTGAGAAATATTGCATAAGTTTGGTGTGTTATCTGTTATCTCTTGGATTCTTTATCGTAGTATCCCAAAGGTCGGAGTCCATTTAAATTGCGGTGGTTTTCTTTATTAGGACTCACTTTAGTTTGTGTTTTAATCCCAAATGGATATTGTTATCCCATTTAGCTTGATTCTTTATGGTGGCTGGCCATGGCGAAATTACTATATCCTCCGAAAATATTCTAAATAATGCTAACTAAAGGCTAGGACTCAAATTAATTCATAAACTAAACTGGAAGAATGATGTTAGCCAAACTGTCTAAATTCAATCTAAAAGTGAGGCTAAACAATACAAAGTTTCACCGTCTTATTGGTCCCAGCCAAAGAGCTCGAGGTTGCAGAGCTTTTTCCCATTATTTACTTTAGCTTTTTAAAATGTGGCATGTTAGAAATTATTCCATGGAGTAGACACCATGGCTTGATTATGGTGGCATGTTAGCATGGATTGCTTAAGTATGAACTATAAAAGTATTATTTGTGGCATATATGTACTAACTAGATTATTTCCTTGCAATGAAACTATCCGATAAGGAATTATGGTGTTGTAGTATGAGTTATTTACGTGAATGAATGAATAGTTCCTTAAGTACCCAAAACACAGACGCTCCCGCATCATATATCGACCCTCGGGGCGTATACATCTGAGGACTTTCCCTCCCATGGCGATCATCTCACCATGAGCGGGGCCCTCCTCTATTCGGCCCATCTATGAAATGAGGCCCCGAAGAAGGACCACCTAAGGGGTCATTCGCCCACGCCTTCAATGGGACTCCTACGTCGCCGGGCGTGAATACAAGGGTTTAGCACCAAGCCGCGAATATACATAAATAACCACCACGAAGGGTGGTATCCATCAATATACCAACGCATAGAATATGCATCTAATCCTAAAAAACACCCAAACCCCAAATTCTACCCCTCTCGGACTTCCATGAGGATCGACCCACCTACCGGCCTCAAGAGATCAGCAGACCCAGGTCTTGGCATGGCGCTGGGCGGCATAGAACATTGGCTAGGGTTGTCCACTCCATCCCCCCCGTGCACACTTTGCGATGGGTCAATTCACGCTTATGGCTTTGCTATAGCCTTCCGAGACGCAGAACTCGGGCATCACCCTCGAGCCTACTCCCAGTTCATGACCGGGTCCGATGAGGCGGTCCGGAGAAGGCCCCCTTCCGTAATCACGCTGGTTCCATGGGTGAGCTAGAGAATACGTGCCGCATCACCCCCCCGATCCGCATGCACTTACTCACCCTAAATCTACTCAAAGTGCAAGGTGCCCATACGGATCACACCTCTATACCTGTGGAGTGTCACCCATACCCGGCCCTCTACGCAGACCCGCCATCGCCTAGCCCAATTTGTGGGAGTCTCGTGAGCCTTGTATGCTCATGCAAGACCCCACCCCTCATGTCACCATTTGTGTTCCTTGTTCCAAAGCTAAGCCGCACCATAGCATCTTTTAGGACCCTGGGTTCTTGTGCACAGCCGCAACTAATGGGACTTTACAGTGGCGCTATCTAGGAGCATACCACCGACACCTGCCTCGCAGGCCTCTACCCCGCAATCCCCCGCGACCGTGGTCGACAAACAAAGAACTAACAATCCATCCTTTCGCAAAGTAAGAACCGCAATTGAATATAAAGAGAACTTGTTTGTACAATCAAGGTTAGTTTCTATGATTGATTTACAAAGAGAACAGAGAGAGAATTGACACAACCAAGTGTTAACTAGAATTTACATAGCCACCTACCACTCGGCCGACTCGTTTCCCATGGGGGCCTCCATCTTCCGGGAGTTGAAGTTTCAGCCGTGGCTTCACTGTAGTGGACGACCGGTATGGTGGTTCTCTGCAGTGATTGATGGCTGCCCCGGGCTCCCTTCCTTGGTCGATCTTCTTGAGTCAATCCCAGGATAGGGTCAAGTTGGTATCCAAACTTGGGCAATCCCCATGCCGCCTAATCGATTGGGGTGTGGTGCCTTCCCAATTGGTAATTATCCCAATTTCCTAGGTTATAGGTTATTAATATTAATGTTTAAATTAGCATAGCTAATTTAATCCTTTGTAAGGTAACCCCCCCTAGGTTGCAATTAAGTTCCCATACCCCATGGTAGCGTACCTTTAGGGAGTGACGTGTTTGTATTTGTACGTGTCCCGTATAGTAGACCGTATAAATCGTGGAACGCCACATTCTCCCTCCTTAAAAATAATGCATCCCCTCATTAGGATTAGCTAATTGAATACATATACGTAAAGCACTGAATTGGAGAATGAAGTTAAGAATATAACATTAATACGTTGAGATTATAGTAATTTGGATAGTAATACATTGAAGTTAAAATATCAAAGTACAAGCACGCTCGATACAACTTATGATCAAAGGAGTTTAGGACCGAGTCCGATTTTAAACATTCGACAACAAAAATTCATACATGTAGACAAAACCAATACGGACAAGTTGGGTCATCAAGAACCCTTTATACAAGGCGTGACGACTTGTTCATTGGCCCGCATTTACACAAGCATATACCCGTAGGTTAATAATATGATTAAGTTGTGGTTGAAGGGACCACCCCCGCAAATAAAAAGAAAAAGTATCTAGAAGGAATCTATCATGTGTACCACGGGCCGCAATTCATTGTGGCATGAAGAATGGTTCACCTCGTAGATAGCCTAATGAACGCAGCCATTTACTAGATGCCTTCCTAGCAATTCGCGGTCATGTCAACATCAACAATACACCACGCCCTAGAGAACACGGCGTGATCTCATCATCGGTTATTACTATCATATAATGGCGCGCTTCACCCTCTAAAACATGATTCTTGGTCAATCAAGCCTTCAAGCTTACCGAGCGGGTTGATAGCATCGTTGATGGTGCGGCCTTGAGATTCCCGCATGAAGTCCTGGATAGTGCTTCTCAAGGTCTATCTTCATCACCCGGTAGCATCTTCAACCGGTAAGTGCTTCCACTTGACCAAGTATTGCAACATTTGAGTCCTTCTCGTCTCCCTTTGTAAGCTCGATCAAGAAGAGCTTGGCACTATTTCCAAATGCTCTTTCACCATTTCTAGGAGGGTAGGGGTATCCAAACCCTCCTCCGGATCAGGGGTGTGTTGCTTCTCGGAAGACTCACGTGAAAGACCTTGTGGATCTTCAAGCTGGGTGGCAAGTCCAAGCGATATGCCTGTTCTCCCACACGCTCAAGAATCATGAACGCCCATCTGGGTGCCAACTTCTACGACAAGCTACCAATTTTAAGCTTGGCTTGTTTTACTTTGATCTTAAGCCAAACCGACTCACCCACTGAAGATTCGTGGGGTTCGTTGCTTATCCGCTAGACTCTTCTCGACGATCGCGTCGGCCAATAAGTAACCCCTAACTTCTTCCACCAAGGCCTCGTGCATTTCTAAAAGGAGTTGTTGAGAGACCTCCACTTTAGAAAACAGGATTATGCCATGTGTCCGGAGTAAGACATTGGTAGCCATAATTTATCATGAAAGGAGACATTCTAGAAGACTCCCCGCTTTGTAATTGTTGTAGGCTTAATTCCACCAAGTAAATATAATCCGCCCATTGTGATCAAGCACTCCATACATAGCTTCTAGCATATCTTCGATAATACGATTGACACGCTCGCTTGACCATCCGGTTCGAGGATGGTAGGTCAGACTCATGGCAAGCTTGGTCCGATGGTGGCGAAGAAATCCTTCCGAATGCACCGACAAATTTAGATCCCTATCCGATACAATTACTCTTTGGCATCCCGCAACCTGAAAATTTCCTTTGCAAAGAGCAAGGCGGTGTCGAAGGCGGTGTCCGTGGTGCGACATGGCGGAAGTGAGCCATCTTTGATAATTTGTCAATTACTGTTCATTAAGGCATCATACCCACGGAGAGCAATGGGAAGCCCCACAATGAAATCCATGGTTATGACTTCCACTGGCGTTGGGCACATCCAAAGGTTGCAACCCCAGAACTCTTAATTGCTCCGCCTTGGTTTGTCACAAACCCCATTAATCGCTTTGATGTACCTAGCAATATCCTTCTTCATGGAAGGCCAAAAATAGCCGGAGCGGATCTTAAAGTAAGTTTTCATAAAACCCGCATGTCCCGCTATAGGGCTGTTGTGTGTGTCATGGAGAATCGCCTTTTCAAGACCCAAAGTCATTGGAACACACAACTTATCTTTGTAATATAATAAATTGCCCTCCTTCTTATATGAACTAATGCCTCACGCTTCTATCTCCAGACGTGGCTTCTCTACCCAAACTTTCCCAAATATTACGTAATCTCGATCTGTGGGCCAAGGTCTGTTCTATCTCGCTTCCCAAACTCACCGGTGAGTGTGGAAATGGCATTACAATGGGTGCGGGTTATGAAGGGATGACGTGACAAAGCATCCGCAACCACATTGTGCTTTCCCGGCTTGTATACAATCTCAAGTCATATTCCTCGAGGAATTCCATCCATCTTCACCGACGAGATTCAGATTTGGTCGGGTGGATAGATAATAAATGAGACTCGATGATCCGTATCCACCTGAAATCTTCTACCAAGAAGGTAGTGTCTCCAAATACCGAGAGCACGCATAACCGCTAGCAACTCCTCGATCATGGTAGGATATCGCTGCTGCATCGCTCATCTTCTTTGAATCGTAAGCAACAACTCTCCCTCCTACATTAAGACTCCACCGGTTGCTATCTTACTCGCATCGGTGGCTACCGATTTATCCTTTTCCCATCGTGCAAGGTAAGGACCGGTGCGTATGTTAAAGCATCCTTGAGTTTCAAAAAACCGACTTGACTTTTGTTTTCCAATGTTCCATCCAATCCTTTACTTTCTCATGCCTTGTGAGATTAGTAAGAGGTGCGGCAATTGTTGCAAAAATCCTTAACAAATTTCCGATAATATCCTCGCGAGTCCCAAGAAACTCCTGACCTCAAACATTAGCCGAATGGGCCAATCCCCATCGCTTCTATCTTAGCCGGTCTGTAGCAATTCCTTCCTCACGAGATAATATGCCCCAAATAGTCTACCCTGAGTGGCTTAACTTGCATTTAGAGAACTTGGCAAAGAGTCGATGGCGCTTTAGCTTTTGCAAAGCTAATCAAGATGTTGTTCATGTTGTCGCAAGGTTTTACTATAGATGAGAATGTCATCAAAGAAAATGACAACAAAGTCATCCAAGTATTGGCGAAGATGTCATTCATCAACCGCATAAACGCTGTATGGGCTATCAATCCAAAAGGCATGATAGTTGAACTCATAATGCCCATATCCGGGTACCTAAAAGCGTACTTATGGATGTCCTCTTCCTTAATTCTTATCTCGATGGTACCCGGAGCTTAAATCAATCTTTGAGAAATATTTTGCTCCTTGTAACCGGGTCCATAAGATCATCCGCCTCTAGGCAAAGCATAGCGATTCTTGATGGTATGCTTATTGAGTTGCCTATAATCAATACACATCCTTAAGGAGCCATCCTTCTTCTTGACAAAAAGAATAGGAGCACCAAAGGGTGAAACACTGGGCCTAATAAACCCCACATTCAAGAACTCTTGTAGCCGCTTTTAAGCTCGCTAACTCCTGAGGACTCATTCTGCAGACGGGCTTTGCTGGTAGGCTTAGTACCCTGCTCAAGAGTTATCTCACATTCCACCCCTCTAAAAGGAGGAAGCTTGTGGATCTCATCCGGGAAAAAGATCGCTAAATTCTCGAAGAAGGGTAGCAATGTCCGATGGTAAAGCCGCCGACATTTGTCTGCCGCTTGGAGTCCGACTCCATGGAAGCAAGTTTAATGAGGCAAAGAAGTTCATTCCTCGCATAGCTTTTCCTAGTCGCTTTATCGACATTGATCGCATGGCGAGTGTAATGAATCACCTTTTATCGCCACACGTGCTCCATTAGCGCGTGAAGGTGACCTCCCCGCCGCAGCCTATGGGGCCCCGCAGACGCTTAAAAAACCCATTCCCACAATAAGATCATATTTGCCAATGTCCATTAACTCGGCACCCAAGGCAACCGGTGCACCGGGCAACCGCATTTTTAAGGTTAATACTGGCGCCATGAGTGTGTCGATCTACCGCTAGCTAATGTGACCGGGCTTAGGTTGGATTTCAACGCTTCCACCTGGCAAAGATTCGGGCCATTCTAGAGAAGCAAAATTATGTGTACTACCCGTGTCCATCAAAATTATGAAGGGCTTACCGCCTACTTGGCCTATTGTAGAAATAATGTATATCGACTTTCGGGCCAAGCTTTCTATAGCCGCAAGAATATGAGACGCACCATGAATGTACTCGGGAGCCTCGCCTTCCGCAGCAGTTGGACTCCAAATCTTCCCAATCCAGGTCTGCCATGGCCGCTGAGCGGAGCAAGGCACGCACCGCAATTCTCGCATGAAGTGTCCGTGCCTCATGCACCTGTAGCATGCCTTATCCCTACGAAATGTTTCTCCCGGCCTCTTTAGGAATGGACCAGAAGAGGCCCCAATTTTTACCAAAGATTGTTCTCATTATTCCATGGCAAAAAGCAACTTTCTTCTCCTCAAGGCCCATAAGAATTGTCTTTGAGAGGGCCCCGACTTGGCGAACAGGGTTTTGTAAGGTGTGGACGGTCGTGGGTTACGCGTAAGGAGCGTGTCATGGATCCGGGCTCCTTGGCGTATCTTCCCCAAGGCTTAATGCCTTAGCTTCCGCCTACATCGACTTTGGGTCGAATAGCCTTGACCATTCGCTTAATAGATGGGGCCAACCCTTCAATGTAGCCCCCATCGCTTCTTCTCATTCATTCCCTCGCACATACAACCCTCAAACGCATGAATTGCCGGCTGGGCCTGCCCGGACATGCCCTTCCTCGTTCCAACCTCAGAAGGTCCGGAATCGTTGGCATTTGTGCGCACGGCAGGCACGTAATGCATTTAAAAGCCTTAGCAAACTTCCCGAACTTGCATCTCGCCCTATCCGTGTTTTAGCTCGCGTAAACCCTTCCACCAAATACGGGCAGCTCCGGTAAGGTTCGTGGTGGCGACCTTCCCTCAGATCCTTCTCCGCTCATTCCATAGGACTTCCCCGAATTCCTTCATTTCGTCCAACCAAGATTCCGTGATTCAAGCCTCCTCTGATTTCCCATCAAACCGAGCCAACTTCTCCTGTTCTTCCATATACTAGTGATAGTCAGATCAACAGCTTTTCGGTATTCCTTATCCTTACGCCTTGAATGGTCACCGCCCGGATAGCGAGGAACCCAAGAACCCGGTGGTTGAATGTGAGGAAGCTGCGCTATCCTTAGAGGAACTTCGATGACGCTTAGCATGAGTCCTCCCTCCTGCATGTACAGGGCTAGCTCGGGAGGAGATGGTCAAGTGCGTGTGGACTCAATGGTCGCGAGGTAATTCCGGTCCGTCCCCCGAAGTATGTGGCGTGGATTGGTATGCAACACATAAGCCCTCAGAACTCACGAGTTGCCTTTTCATTAACATCAATTCCTCGTTCGTGGGTGATTTACCGGGTTGAGGGTGTTTGCCAAGCTGCGCAAGCACGCATAACCGCCTATAGAGTCATTCATGAATATATAAGCGTATTTACATTAATGTGCAATCCCTTTTAAGTTAATTGAACAAAAGTATATACAAACAAAGAAGACAATATTTGTATTTCATTCAAGTTGATTATAACAACGGGTTGATTGATACATGGATTGAGACAAAAGTAGGTATGATACAATGGGAACTTTTAAGTTCTACCGCACACAAATAAACCACAACAACGAAAAACATAACGAAGAGACCAAGCTTAGGGGTTGGCGAAAGGGGCACAGATCGTAGCTGTACTCTCCGCATGGGACGAAGTTTATAGCGCGCCCGTGCTTGACAATGATTGCTTGGTACTCCCATGTTGGGCTGATAATCGGAAGGTTAAAGAGCCTTCAGATCGCATAAAAAGAGTTGCCAAAGATGGTCGCTATGCCCTCGAAGGCTTCGCGGCTGGGTCATATTCCAATAGTCCCAGGTACGACACAGGGTCATCTTCAGATCCTCGAAAGCTCGATCCCTGAGGATGTTAACTATCTCTAGCCCTTTGTCAGGGTCATAGAGTTCCCCTGGTGGCGGTGGTTCTGGTTTCATAGCCTTCCTCCCACTCGATATTCACCATATCTCCCGCCATAGTCCCGGGTCCGCGGCCCGATCGCCTCTCCTAACCATGTCGGTGATTCTTTCCTCATACTCCCAAATGGTTTCCTCTCGCAACATAGTTGGAGTGAATAGAGAACATTTTGTAATTCCACTATACCCTAAACTTTAATGCTTTGGAAGAGGATGTCATAAAAAAACAATTTAGTTATACTCATCAAGAAAACTTTGTATTTAATAAGTAGATAAGGTACACATTTTTTCAATATGGTTTAAACAATTGCCAATCCAAAATCTCATAAAATACATGTATATATATATAACACCCTTAGTTCGTGAACTAGGCCCCCGCCTCTTTATCCTTAGCCCTAGGAGGTGGGGGAGGCGGTCGGTGTCGCAGCCAGAAGCTACCCCAGTGGTCCACTGTGGGTCCGCCGCAATGTGATGCAACCTCCGTGGATAGGCAACGCCAATGGGGCTGCCGGAGGAGCTTCATGCCCATCCAAGGCGCAATATCCCGGCCCAAGGCCGTAGGGCAAGATCCCGTCAGATTTAGTACATACGAAAACGCACGATAGGGAAGCTTCTTGGGTCGGGCGAAAGTGTAGAAAGTGCACCTGAGGGCCCCACCATGAAGCTTCCAGCCTCCGCCCCTAAGTCCCCGCTATGAAGAGAACCCCACCAGATTTGAAGGCCGACAAAAGAAACGGGTGAGGTGGTTACCGAAGCACCTTCCCTTTATGAGTTTCGTGATGCTGCCACTTCCTTATCCAAGTCCATGGGGACTTCTTCCTCCTTGAGCTCCCCGCTGTTCTCCTTCTTATGCGCAGGTTATGATATAAATCTTCACCCTCATCATCTGAGCGGAGGAACCTCAACCATATTGATGTTTGGGACGGAGGTCCCATAGCCGTGAAGGCATCCGTGCAAAGGCGGCCGTCGTTCCCGTCACAAAGTCGCGCTAAGACGAATAGAGTCTCCGCTGGCTTTAGGGTCTCCTCGACGGAACCGCAGGAGAAATGCACCTCCGGAGGAAGCTCAGAGAAGTGAAGTCGATGAAATCATCCATACAATACCCGCAAGCTCATAAAGTACATGGTCTTTGCGCTTTGCCTAACCGGCCACCATTGATACGCCCGATAATATCATCCAAGAGAAGGTATTCCCGCCCCTGGTGATAAATAACTGGAAGGCCGCCTAACCCTGACAAGCCTATAGATTGGTCACGGCGCGTGGTAGCTCCTCGCTAGCTCTTTCCAACGGCAAAGTCGCCCATCCCTATATGTCATCCCCCTCCTGAGGATTCCCGGCAGCTTGCCCTTCTCTCGGGCCGCAAGGTTTCATCCTCAACGATTGGTCCATGAGGATGGCGAGAGCGAAAGTAGCTTCCAGATATCGCTGCCCCCGGATCTTTGGACCACCGGTAGGTGTTTACCCCATCGGAGTTTCCCCTTCAAGACGCCATAGGCATGTGTGTCCCGCCAGCATCTGCCGAACTATCTCCCGCCCAAATACAAGTGGGGAGGATCCCTAGAGGAATACACAGAGGAAGCATTTCCTCCATGTAAAGTCAAGGAATCCGGCATAGTCCGGATGCCGCCGCATGTTGGCAAGGAGGTCTATGCGTTGGCATAGCAAAGGCTGGAAGAAGGTCGAAGGGAACCTCGTGGATCCCATTTCTCCCATCAAGGTACCAGCAAAGAAGGTGGCATGCAGCCATGGCGCTTAGAAGGGAGGAGAGAGGAAAAGAAGCGCTAAAATAACCCTACAACCCCTTTTTAAACCTCTTAATAAAGTCGACGTCAAGATTTTATTTTAAATTTAACATGGAAAAAAACATTAAACTTTTTAATTCAAAATAAAAGCTTTTTTATTAATTATCACAAAAAAAAATAGGTACAATTATGATCCCCGCTTAAGTAGGCTAAGGTTGCTCCCCGCATCCTACCAGGCAGGGCCAAATCCTTAGGCATTATGGTGACCCTCTTTGGCGGATAGCAAAGGTTGGCATCACCAAAAGTGCTACCAAGTAGGCTTCAGCCACCTCTTTGGAGCGCCAAATTGCAAAGGTCCGGAAACGGAGATCGGCCTTAAATTGTCAGGCGATCTCCTGCCAGCCTCTGAAAGGCAGCTTTCCCCGATCGAAGGTCCGTGGACTTGAAATTTGCGATCTCCCGCAATGCCACCTGCACCGGTCGGAACCGATGAGGCTTCCGGGCCGGGCCGAGGCCCCACGATGTTGGCACCGCCTTAGCCCCAAAGAACCGCCTATGAGTTATCCACTCTTCTTGCCTCCGGCCGGAGCTGGTCTTCTTCCCCAAAAGCCCCACAGCCTTTAACTTATCCTTATATTGACCACCGGCCTTATGGGCAACTCCCTTCCTCCTGAGCTTATCGGTCGGATGCGCGCCGGTTTTGGGTTCGAGCCACTCCCGGATGCACCTCCTCCTGTTGGTCCCGGCTGATCTTGTCGGTCCCGCTCCTCTTGCTCCAACTTCTCGCGCCTTCCCCGAACTCTCCTAGGTCTTCTTGATCCGAGCAAAAAGTTGGGTCATGCACGGGCGCTTAAGTTCCTTGCGGTACCTTTTGTGGCCGAAGACCCATATCTATCCAATAGTTGTCGATAGTCTATGCCGATGTCGGGATTTCTCCCATACAAAGTCATGGAACCCTCATGCCATTGGTATGGGGGGGAACCTCAATGGCTCTGCCATCGATGACGGCAAAGCCATCTCCTCGAGGTACCTGCATACTCCCTACCCCCGCCGCTGTGGGTCGCTCAATTATTTCCCTGGTCGCCTTCCCCCGCAAAACCCTAATCCCGGCCTCGAGTCCGCCCCCACATCTTCCTCCTCCGATGGCCTTCCCGCTCGAGGATAAAATTTGATGAGCATCATCACCATGTCGTGCTGCTCAACAAGGGTATATGGGAGTCAGCGAGGTTCAAATTTGATAAGGAATGGCTCGAAAGTGATAGACAGATATGGAATCCTATCAAGTTCTCAAACCTATTGACCAGCTCATCCAACAAGATGTCGATGAGGGCTGGGTCAAGAGCTATGTGCTTAGCAATCATGGCGAGATCTCCACGATGCTCATGGTGGTTGGATCTCGAGCGCTCTGGTGATGGCCATAGGGAATAGTGAGGCGCCGGGCAAATAAGAGGATGGCAAAGGGGGCGCTTCGAGATGCACAAGGCACAAGGGCGGAGGATCAAGGTCCGTCTGGTGCGGGCGATGGCGAGGGGCGCTCAAAGCGTTGAGGCGGCTAAGAAGCAAAAGCAAATGATGTAAAATGGTTTGCTAAACTGCCAATTAACTTTTAAAATTTCAAATTTTTTCCTTATTAACTTCAAAATTTTTATTATTAAAAAAAAATACGGGCGGAAATACGCCACATACATACGGTCGGAAAATGATGGCATTATACGGGTTTCGCCGACCGGGTGTCGTCGAAATGCAAGCGGGCGCGAGTTGACCTGGCGGGTCCGTCGCGCGACTGAAATCCGGCGGTCGGGCGCCCGGCAAAGATTTCGGCGCTTCTAACTTGGATCGCAAGTTACAAAAAAAGCAAGCGGCGCCCACCTCGCTTTTTGGGCCTGCCCTTGACTATTTTTCTCCGAGAGTTGATCGCTTTAGGTAATTCGAAAGCGCTTAATCCAATGGAGCCATCATCTTTGTCATTTGAGTTACCCATCGCACCGCTAGGCCTCCAATCTTGGCCCTCCACTTCAAAGCTACAATTTCTTAACTTAACCTAACACCAAACCAAACAACAAAGAGAACTAACGACACATTGACTTAGCCTCCTCCTAACTACCGTATACGAGTTAGTGTTTGGCGCTGCTATGATTTCAACAACCGAAATCACGGCTCGATACCACCGCGGACGCCCTTAATATATATACCTCGACGATACATACGGGGATTCTTTCCCTCCCATGGCGATCATCTCACCATGAGCGTGGCCCTCCGCCTATTTCGCCCATCTATGAAATGAGGCCCAAGAAGGACACCATAAAATCATTCGCCCACGCCTTCAATGGGACTCCTACGTCATGAAGCGTGAATACAAGGGTTAGCACACAAAGACGAATATACATAAATAACCACCACGAAGGGTGGCGATCCATCCAATATACCAACGCATAGAATATGCATCTAATCCTAAGAAAACACCCAAAACCCTGTGTTCTACCCTGCCTCGACTTCCATGAGGATCGATCACGGCCGGGCCTCAAGAGATCGCCAGACCGAGTCTTGGCATGGCGCTTGGGGCGTAGAACATTGGCTAGGGTTGTCCACTCCATCCGCCCCTCCCGCAACACTTTGCGTATGGGTCAATTCACGCCATGGCTTTGCTATAGCCTTCCTGAGACGCAAACTCAGGCATCACCCTCCTGAGCCTACCCGAGTTCATGACGCCTTGGTCCTGATGAGGTGCAAGGTGGGAAGGCCCCCTTCCGAATCACGGTGGTTCCATGGTGTGAGCTAGAACACGCGGTCACACAAATGACTCAAGATCCGTGCATTCTTTTACTCACCCTAAATCTACTCAAAGTGCAAGGTGCTCCATGGATCACACCTCTACACCTGTGGAGTGTCGGACCCATACCCGCCCTCACGCGGATCGGGCCTCAGCCCAGCCCATGCGGGGAGTCTCAGGGAGCCTTGTATGCTCATGCAAGACCCCACCCCTCATGTCACCACTGTTTCCTTGTCTGGTGCTGCCGCACCATAGCATCTAGGACCCGGTGGGTTCTTGTGCACGTGCCGCAACTAATGGGACTTTGCTGTAGCTTATCTAGGAGCATACTACATCAGACACCGAGTTCAGGCCCTACCCCCCCCCACCCCCGATTCGTGAGTCGATTAAACAAAGAACTAGCAATCCATCCTTTCGTAAGAACCAGAATTGAATATAAAGAGAACTTGTTTGTACAATCAAGGGTTAGTTTCTATGATTGATTTACAAAGAGAACAGAGAGACGGACACAACCAAGTGTTAACTAGAATTTACATAGCCACCTACCTGGAATTACGGCTGGACTCGCTTTCCATGGGGGCCTCCATCTTCGGGGAGTTGAAGTTTCAAATTGGCTTCACAGGACGACCGTATGGTGGTTCTCTGCGGTGCTTGATGGCCTCGGCTCCTGGCCTTCCTTGGTCGATCTTCTCGTGGAGTCAATCCCTGGATAGGGGGTCAAGTTGGCACCAAACTTGGCAATCCCCATGCTGCCCAATCGACAAGGGTGGGCGCCTCCCAATTAGTAATTATCCTTTCCTGGGTTATAGGTTATTAATATTAATGTGTTAAATTAGCATAGCTAATTTAATCCTTTTGTAAGGTAACCCCTAGGTTGCAATTAAGTTCCCATACCCCCATGGTAGCGTACCTTTAGGGAGTGACGTGCTTGTATTTGTACGTGTCCCGTATAGTAGACCGTGATAAATACATTGAACGCCATCATACTACTTAGTCATTGACTAACTCGTGATAATTGTAAGCCCCAAGCAAAGGCCCGATGGAGCCTAGTGCAAGAGCAGCAGAGAAACAACATTAGAGGCCCCGACTAGAGAAAAGATTCCATCCGAAGCTGAATTCGCATGAGGATGTGCTAAATTTCTTTCACCTAATTGGAGAAACTAAGATAGTGTGTATCAAAAAGAAGACCCACAAATAGAATAATATTTTTGGGATAGTCTCTAGTGTGGGATCTTCTCACAGCCTTTGTGGAACCTTCTTTAGAAGCTATTGAAGTCCACCTTTATGCGATGAAGAGATGATCTTCCAACTTTCGGAAGTTCAATGCTATAGATGCATTAATGAACGACTTCTCTAATCAAAAGAGCTCTTTGGTGGAAGACATTTTCTCATAATTAGAACTGTGGTTGATTGTTAAGTTTGAGTCTATATTGATATTTAGATATCTATCTAACATATATAATGTTCTTATAAAGTCATGTTACACCAGGAATTTGGAGCGGTCCGGCTCGCCAATCCGAGATCCGATGGCTCACGCCAATTTGGGGATTCTATCCTGATGGGAATTATATAAGTCTCATCCTAGACGCTGGTGGCTTAGATTGAACGGCTCATGTTGCTTCAGATCCTCGACTGTTGGTGCGAGATCCCACGCTCACGTTGCTCTAGGTATTTGGCATGCGCTACCCCCAGCCCTTGATTCCTTCAAGATCCTACCGACCACATCGCATGTTCGGGCCTTAAGGAGAGGTTTTAAAAAAGTTTTATGTTTTTGGGGATTTAAACCCTAATCATTGCCCCCAAGCCCCCACTAAACATTGATTTATTAAAGAAATTAATATTTTAAACACACTTAAGGGTAAGAATATAATTAAGACAAAGCATGAGAATGATCTAGCTAAAAGCTCTAGAATGTTGTAGAAAGTTCTAGAATGTAAGCCTTCAAAAATTCTTGAAAGTTCAAATATAAGTTCTAGAATGTATTAGAATGTATGAATCCTTCCAGAAGATTCTAGAATGTTCTGGAACATTCGTAAAAAGTTCTAGAATGAGGAATCTGACGAACTCCTTCCAAAAAAGTTCCAGAATGTTCCAGAAAGTTTCTAATGTTCCAAAGAGTTCTAGAATGTTCTAAGGGGAAGGGGTAAAGACCTAGTGGCTATTATCTAGATGATGCTTCTAGTTTAGACCCTTAGTTCCTATAATTATGCGGCCTGTGCATAGGAACCCACCCCGCTAAGGGGGCTATGGAATGACTTAGCACCATACAACGAGGCTAGTGGCAAAGCGGAGGGAGATCCCTGCAGCACGCTCTTTGAGGATCCATAGTGGCTAGGCTTATAGTCTGTCCACTGCAGGGCGGGTATGGGTCCACACTTCTGGATCAATGGTGCCGACCGACCATCGAGTTGCAAGTGTTGGCTGCTCTTGTTTGGGGAGTTCAATCGGGGGGCCAACATGTGTCGCGATGATCCTCCTAGCCACCCATGGAACCACTAGACCTCGGGAAGGGGAGATGGAACCCTTCCTACCTCATCGGATTTGGGAGATGCAACCCGAGTAGTCTCTTGATGAGGTGATACTATGAGACTCACGTATCCGGCATTATAGTCATGTCGAAATCTGATCTAGCCAATGCAGCAGTATGCAATGGGAGGGGTGGATAGAGTGGTCAACCTAGTCATTGCACCATCCTTGATGTGCAACTTATGCGTTAGGATGCCGAAGGGGTCGTGGTTGATGAACTCAATTGGAAAATCCCTTGAACATCTTCGTAAATGCCCAATGATGGCGTCTATACTAAATAATGTATGGAGTTGGTCCATTCATACTTAGAAGGATCTTAATGTTGTTCTCGCCGTGTTCTTCATTCCTTTCGAAATCAAGATGGCCCGGCATACAATAGGTGCACATTTGCCTCTCAAGAGTTTCCTTTCTTCCAAGATGTTGTCAATCAAGTCATCTTCTAGAACGATTCTTCGTATCTCAACCAAGTCACGGTCGAGCCCCTGGCTCATTGTTCATCCGCTCCCCATTACCGAAGTCATATCAACCAATTTAAGAAGATTTTGCTCGCCTTTTCCGACCCGCATGTTTTGGGTTCCTCTTGACACACTTCGAGATGACTTCTCGCTTTGTTGCACGCTTGATCACAAAAATCGCTAGCGGTAAAAGAATGCTAGGGTGTCTACATTTTGCCAAATGTAGAGTAAGAGATATATCACATTTCAAATACATAACTATTTTTTAGTATGTACATAATAGCACTATTAAGGAATCTTTTTTTTGAACTACTTGCCACGCTAACTAAAACGCAATCATGAACCAGATTTCATCCCCACCGCCTAACCACTCCAAGAAACGCCAAGACCGTTAGGAATTTTCCATGTCATTAGAAGAAAGTGTATATCATTATCGCCAACATGTGGGCACCGCGTGAAGGCAACCCATGGCAGACATGCTTCGAATCAATCAAACACTTGGTAAATGATTTTTGGTTAACCCACACCAAAACTTCTCCAAAGTACAGGATGTCGAAGAAACGGACACTTCCAATTTAGTTTGTGGGTATGCCCCAGGTCAGTTTTAAGCCTTTTTAATTCTCTTTGTTGCAAGCTCGATGGATAGAAGCTAGCTTCTGTGTACCTATGGATAAGTTTAGTAATCTATCTGCATTCCATGCGGGGACTGTTCGATATACATTGAAGTACATCCAACTATAATAATCATATTTTTTACACTTAGAGGCGGCAATCGACTAAATTATGTTTAACAGGAAAGTACTTGGATGTACTTCCAATTACATCAATGTGGCGTAAAGCGTAAAAATGTGTTGAAGACAAAGTTGTGTTTACGTAGTCTCGATTTACCTGAGTTCTCAAGTACATTTCTAGTACATTCTAAGCTTTCTTAAAACTCAAGATACTATTGAAATATGAATTAATACATAAAAGTATTTAAGGTACTTCCCTCCATAAGAAAAGTATTGAATACATACATCATGTCTGGAATAATCGTGTGTGACCTGGTTACATATTGAGTTTTATATGTAATATCCGGAATGCGTTTTGAGTACATTTTCTACATATTTATACATATCATGCCTTCCATATTATGTCGATGTTGTGTTATAGTAGTTGAATGTATATCAAATCATGGTCCGACCGCCATAGAACTAATGTAATGTCGCAACATCTTTGAATTAAGTAAGTAGTTTTGATTTATGTTTTTATTTCTTTTTTTCCTGCAGTGAATTATATGAGATGTTCAAAGATGAACATCTACCAGTGAAGTGATTAGTGGCGAATCGTTAAAAATTTGGCAAGCCACGCGGCGTGAGAAGGTTGAAAAGAGAAAAACACATCTTTGTTCGTGAAGCATGAACAAGCCGAGCTATCTGGGAAAGCATTTAGCATCTTAAGAAGCAAATTCATCCCAATTGTACATGTTCTTATGGTGTTTAATCGAAAATATTCAAATCTGTCCCAAGGAGAAAAGATCCAGAATGAGAACATTGAATGGCAAGTTTACAAATCGCGAATGAACCTTCAAAGTCGGGCACTTCAAGGAGATCAAGCTTGTTCTTGAAAGTGGAGTCCGTGCACATTGCTTGACAAGATGTTTCATCACCTCACAAAGTTCACTATTCACAACTTTTCAGCAAGTTGGCAAAGCAAACAATTCAAGAAATCGATTAAATTTGAGGGATGATTCTGCTTTTGTCGTAAGAATGGACTTTGCGTAGAACTATACTTTTGCGACCAATTAGGGACGTTTCGGTCCGGCATTGGAGCAATACCGGATTTATTTTGGTTAAAATAACGATGAAAGTCAACGACAAATTTGAAAAAAATTGTTCATTTTGTATGTTTCGGAGTGTTATGAAGCGACATGATGCTTTCTTTATTCGAGGCTGCACTCAAGGGAACATCATACTTGGATGATGCAAAAAGTTTATTACATCAAATACCATGTCATTATGCGATGGGTGTGCTACTCGGTTTAAGTATTCCTAAAGACCTTCTATTTGGATATTGGTCCCGGTCGGGTATAGAATTAGGATGTAGTGGAATTATTTTGGCTCGGACATGAAAAGGAGAACATGGCGGGCGGTGCTTTGGAGGAGAAAAAGGTTCGCCGGACGCAAAGGAAGAGAATGGTGTTCCAATTTTGGTTGCCAAGCTGGGTTGCTCGGACAAAGTACAAAGTAGACCCAATTCTGGAGGTCACGGGTGAAGGCGTTAGGGGACCCTTGTTCGAGACATTACATGGTATTCTAGCTACTACATTGTGTATACACTTTATTAATCTAGCTGACAATTTATGTATAGCAGGTCCATCATGTTTTGCAATGGTTGCTTGAATTCGGATAGAGGAATGTGAGAATCTCCGGCGTGGCATGGTGCGTGGAGGCTTGCAGGCAGGACCCTGGTTCGGCTGGTTGTGCGAAGAGCTGAGGTGATTTTTGCTGATGAGCAAGAACGCTATCAGAAACACTCAAATTGGAACTTGTGCATCTTTGTGCTCCAAGGAATCATGAAAATGTTCCATGGTTTACTCACATCGTGGAAATGCATATTCTTGAGGAGAGATGTGATTGACGACTATGAAATGGGGTAACTGGCGGTGGCGGGTTATAGTATGCAGGCCTGAAATATACAAGTGTTAATTGCAATTTGAATCGTAGTTAGACAAGTTCACCATCTGACCCAGGTCAAAGCATAAGTTGAAGCCATCATACATGATCACACGGAATTTGCATGACATGCTTATATCAAAACCTACGAGTTGGTGCATATGATAAGTTACGTAGAAGGAACTTTCATATTTACACCATCATCTTCTGGTAAATCAGAGACGGATTGATTCTTTCAAGTTTGTTGCATCAAGGGGTCCAAAACTATTCTCGAAGACATTGCATTATAAAGGATATCAACGCTTTTCTTTTGTTCACGCCGGAAACAAAAGCAGAAGTGCAACATGTGAATCGATGTGGAGACAAAACTCTTGTAGATATCTAGCGAGACTATACAACACAGTCACAGAGATATGAAATACTATATATAAGTCATTTGTTCCATGTTTAAATTTACATTACTTTTGTTCAAAATCTGGTCCTAGCGATGTGAAGCGATATATACTTTTGTTGTTTGATTATGTCACTTTCTTGCGACTTTTCCACCTGACTGCCTGGGCCATCTCATCCACTGTAGCCCTCTAAAACCATTTGCCTCCCAGACGGCTATTGTTAATCGTCGATTGGATTGTGTAAAGGTTACGCTTCCACATCTTGTTACGAGAGATTTTTTCTTTGTCCGCCCGGACCACTCTGTCGCGGTTGCAAAAGTGTCAAGGACTTGTGTGCCATATCTTTTCTTATATGAAGGTCAGATTGAAAGCATCTTGTACTCGAGTCTCTTGTGGTGTGTTACTCTCATTCACATCTAGAATACTTCGTATATAAACTCAATTGTGTTACGGATACAAGGTTTATCTTCAAAAGGTACGGCGGAAGGCAGCTCAAGCGATTTACTTCCATCAAAGAATCTTAAGTCCCTTATCTGAAAATGCGTCATTGGCAATTTTATCTACTACTCTTGTGAGTTCCAGACTATTGATGACCATAGTACTACTTCAAATACTCAAACTAAAAATTAGAAATTAAGTCTAGGTGGGGCCTTATAAACAGCAATTTCTTGCACTGTATCTCACTAGTTTCAACTAGTGATCATTTGCTGCAAGTCCTATGTGTTTGTTTTACTTAGGGTGTTGATGTCAAATACTATCAACCTTTTCTGGCTATGAAAACATGCAATTTGTATCAACTAATAAAAGTATATGGTGGTTTGAATAAAAGATTTTTATTCATTAGAATTTAAGAAAAATATATCTTTACGGTTAAATAGTGTTTAGCCGGTGACTTAATGGGGATATGAGCTTTCCTCGACCATATTTACCTAGTACAGTGGTCTAATGGTTTGAGGGTGCGATGTGAATGTAGTCTAACTCTTGAAATAATTACACTCCGGATGGGAACATTGACGATCCTCATACTTTGGCAGGAACGGTTCGGGTGACTTTTGCAAATGCTGACAACCATGCTGAATATTGAAACCGTTTGTTTGCAAATAGCGTGAGGGCACTCATTGAGTAGTTTTACCATGCGATTATTGTCTCTGAGACACTTAATTTGTAGCATAAATTCACATGATGCCCATCTTTCTTTGTGGACATATGAATCTTCTGGTGGTGAAGGATTTGTCCATCTTCAAGAGGTGGGACACTCGTGCAACTCGTGCTGGTGAGGGATGTGAGCTGCAAAGACCAAATCAACTCTTGGCCAACGAAGCTGAACAGATGAAAAAAGCTGCTAACATGATATCAATCTACTCTATTGCCCTTTATGCGGAGATCAAGAATACAAAAGGCCACCTCTTAAGTGCCAACCATGTCGAAAAATCATTATCCTCGGAAGAATTCAAAACTCTGAATATTGATGGTGTTCTTTACTCATAGTAAGGGTCATGTGAAGATGGCCAAAGTGATGTTCGACAACGCTTATGGAATCACCCATAAGCCGCCAGGCCATTTATCCAGCAAGGCTCCTTCTGACCTCTCTTCCGCTCGGAGGCTGCCATAGATTTATTTTCGCTTGCCTTGTAGTGTCTTTGCAAATTCCATATACAAATGAATAAGTTCAAAGTTCAATACCTAGGCCACGGCATGCATATCCACATACCCGGTTAGAAGAATACTCACTATCCATGTCGGCCATCTGCTCAAATAGACAACACTCCATTTCGGGCAAAGATCCGGAAAGATCACTTGCCTTTGCTTGACTTCATCATTAGATTGGTAAAACATCATATAGCCTGTATTCAGGACTGCAGTCTGGAGTTCAATACCAATACATTTACCACATTCATCTACATTAGTCTACTATTATCCATAATATTTTATAGTTTAACTTAGATACTAAATGTAAATAAAAAGTAAGATATGTAGATCAAAGTTATGCATGAGAGATCATTCATATTCGATATTGTTTTCCTACTCGAGATCATTTAGCTATTTTCTTTCCCTCACTTTCAAGTTCTTCTTGGGTCCATGGACAGAAAAACCTCTTCCCAGTTCTCATTGTCGTGCTTCAACTTCCTTTACTATGTTAGAAACAGAGTTGCCACAAAGTCCCAAGTATCCTCCTCTCTATATCTTCAACGGAAGATTTATTTCTAACGATTAGGACTGTAAACATGGATGTCATGGACTTCTCAAATGATGTACTGAAATGCTTTCCTTGTGCGTTTTCTCACTGGTTTTATTTTCCTCTTTAGGTGTCTTCTTGGGCGTGGACTTCTTCTTTGGGGTCTGCCTTTTTACTTTCGATATGGCATTTACTGCTCTCTCGATCTCTGAGTTCTGCGTCTGCCAATCTTACCATGGTGCGGCTTCCTCAACGGTAGAAAGATAGTGGTTTGCTTTTCCTTCAATCACTTTCTTTCTCGGCTTCTTTCTTTGCACTTCAATTTTTGGAACCCTCAGGACAAGATTGAGGTAGCTAATAACTGTTTGAAAATAATTTTCAAACAAGCGCGCACCGATCTGTAACGTGAACTTCTGTACTCGATTGTTTTTGGCGCTTTGAAGCTACGAAATAAATCGATTGGATAATAGATTCTCTAACTATTACATTGAAAATAATAAATTTACATATTTCTAGAATTGATCTCCTATGTTATAATGTTTGTAATGGACCCTAAGATGAGACCAATTTATCGTTCTTTTAGTAGTCTGAGTGGTTCACCGCAAATCCATCTTTCTTTCACCAAAAGCAAAACATCGAGGAAGCTCGTTGGCCAAGAGGAAAGCTGCGCTCGTTGGGCTTCAACTTTGCGATGATATGGCGGTTTTGCGGGGACGGCATATCTTCAAGGTGGCTATGCCTATAAGCGCTATGGGTGGAAACCCGCGACGGAAATCGCATTCTCTCCAGCCATCAAGGCTTGCCCTAGATTTTCGTTGTGTGCATCCCAAAACCGAGCATAATCGTATTCTCTCGGACCATCCTATCGGACCATCGCTTCATTTTTATTGCACTTCCAAAACCGGACCCGAGGAGAGATGTGCATGTAACTTTAAATCACCAAAGCGGACCCTTTATATATCTCGAGGAGCATACGGTTTTCTTAAGATTCCTATTTTCTAATAAGTTTTACAAGCTATGGAGTTCCACCGGTTGGAGGCGAGAATGTTCCTTGACCACAAAGAGACCATCCCGATTTATTCTGCAGCCGAAAAATGTAAGATTTGCATGATTATTATCCTATTTGCTTATAAATTTTGAGTTCCAATATAATCAGCGTGATAGGTTAAACATGATTGATTTGAGTTCAATTTTGTTTTAGACATATATAATTATTTTTAAATGACAAATGATGGGAATGACATTGTTACTCCGGTAATATTAGATGTCCAAGCAACATTTAGTTATTGCAAATTTTTGACCCTAGATGATGACTTGATTAACATATAAATGTGATATGGTTTTTGAATGTCGGTCTATGAGAAGAACTATGCAATATTAAAAGTTAAATGCGGATGTCTTTGGTCATTTGGAAAATACGGTGTATGGAGAACTCTAAGGATTGAACAAGAAGGAAATTCAGAAACGAAACTAGAAAGTTATGGAATGGAAGAGGAGTCATGACATTTCACCCCAAATCGTAAAACCTTGCCATGCATCAGAACAAAGCTGTTGTATATTTCCAAGGACAAAGGTATATAACAAGTGTGAGAAAAGCTTTAGTACTGTAATAATTTCCCAAAATAAAGGAGATTTTTTTTTTTTTGAAGAGCGTGTTTTACTTCATATTATACACTCAAATATTACGAAAGTACTTCGGAGTAAGAAATGTCACAAACATCAATCACTTTTAGATGATCACTCCATATTGGGTTTTAATACGGTCGGACCAGTTAGATGCGAGGCTGATTATACAACTATGCAATTTCTTGAAGCACCACACGAGGAAGAAATACGCTCATAAAGACCTTTCTTAGCCCGGCTTCCTTACACTCCATATTAGCCAGACTTTTGCCATGTGGTATCTTTTAGAAGCGATCCAGCGAGTTGGATAAATACGAAAGTCTCTTCTATCAAGGGCTCTCCAAAGAGAATCTCGGGACCTAAGACTACTCGGCCTACGCACACAAATATAAGCAGTGCTCCAATGTTTCTGATACCTTGCTCACACATTGGGCAAGGAAGTGGGCTTACTCATTAGCGATGAACACTCTCATTGTTAACTCTCAAGGCGTTGAATCACACATAAGAAGTAGAACATTTACCTTTGGAGGATTATATTTAGACCAAACAAGGTTTCGGATGGTTGCTTAAGCTTTGAGAGGAATATGCTGTCGCGAGAAGTTTTGTTAAAGTTCAAACTTGTGGTTTCTATATGGATTCGAGAAAATTTGAATATAATACTGGTCATTTCGGAGCTTGCAAAATGGCAAAATAATATTGTTGTTGGGTATGTAGCTCACTTGCAGTCATGTGCACTGGATGGTGTCACCGCAGGGTAAGTGTTCCTGGGATTGTTTGGTTAAGGTTAGCTGGTTTCAGTCTATTCCTTCTTGGGTATGTTTGATATTATACTCTGGTTTGAACAAGAGTTTGAAACACTTTGTTGAAATCTTTGACTTTCACACCTCCTCGGATTCGTGAGAACAACACAGAGGCTTCTTTCAATGCATGTGCGGCATCATTGAAATCGGTGTTACTCTTTGGGGTTGGGTATGGGAGGCGAGGGTCAGCATGTAACTTCCAGAAATCACCCAAACAGTCTGGGTTTTCCTTGGATTCCCTGTCGTTTCAGCTATGGGTTCTGAATAGAATGTTACGGCTAAGCCCCAAGAGACCATCCAGGTTGAATGAAAAATAAGATTTGTGATTCTATTATCCTATTTGCTTTTAATTTTAGGAGTTCTAAAGATCAGTATTAGGGTTAAACGCTGGTTGTTTGATTCTGATTTTTGTTTGAGGGCTATATAATTGTTGCAAATGACAGCGATGGGGCATTGTTACTCCAGCAATAATAGATGTACGGCTGGCATTTTAGTTATACCAGTACTAGGCACTTGATGAAGCCGGTGCATATATACAAATATTTGATATGGTTTTGAAGATATGGGTCTATGAAGGCCATTAAAGTTAATTGGGATGTGGATTTGCTCTTGGAAATGTAAATTGTGGAACTTTGAGTTGAACGAGAAGGTGCTATGGAATGGAAGGGTTATGACATTTCTAGGTAGTGAGCCTTGCCGGCCATCGAACATTGTATATTTCAAGGACAAGGGTATATAACAGGTGGCGAGCTTTGGTATACAACATTTCAAAATAAGTTGCAACATGCTTTGAGAGGAATATGCTCGTGCCGGTGTCTCTCAATTAAGATCTAACCTTTTGGGTGCCTTCTTTTCTCTGGGATCCAGCTCTATGGGTGTAAGATTCTATAGTGGTGTACAAACCAGCATCCAGGACATGTGCTTTATGTCTTTAAACCGCTTAATGCAGCAATCGTGTGACGTCAGCGAATTAAAAGCGGAATGGCATGCACCAAGAATAGTATATGATTCAGATACGGATCGATTGACTAGGATACCAAAGACGAAGAACTTCATTTGGCCGGGGAGGATGGTTTGGAGTTCCTTTGGTGGTTGGTAGGTCGAATTAGGGTGATTAGAGATTGCCGTACCAATTCTCCTGGTCTGCTCATTTTCGTTGAACTCAGTTTAGTTTTCAGTTTGGGTTATGGTCAGTGCGTGGGGCGTCGTCTAGGTGATTTCAATGGAGAAGCCCTGATTCAACTAGAAGGTTTTCTTGCAGTTCAGTGAAATAGAAGTCAGGAAGGCAGGCAGGAAGAGGCTTGATCCTCCTTCAATACCAAGATTGTGGTCTGTTTTGAGTGAGCAGATTAATTGTCGAAGAATTTGGAAGATTATTTCAATGAAATTTACAAATACTCGAATGTGGACAAAGGGAGATTATGGATTTAACCCGAGAAGATTAAACATCTTCACTCGATGTTGATGTGATCCAAAAGAAAATGCCCATATGAGGGACTGATTTTAAGATATGAAAGGGAACTTTTCAAGCTCAAAATATGATGATGATGAATCTTGTTCTTTCAAGCAAAAAGGAGTACTGCGCAAATGCATCTTCAAACAAAGGTGAATCAATTCGGCAATATGAGAGGCTTCTATCAATCCAAGAAAAATGTGGCAAAACATTCGAGGCAGCGTGTGTATCACGGTGGGCGGTCACAGTCAGTATTTGAGGAGAAAAATGATGCACTTTCGGATGAAGCAATAGGTGGGTCAAGGAGGATGAGAATACTAGGATCTCACCATACAAAAACATGTGAGAAAACATGTTAGTGAAAGCAATTGAAAAGATTAGCCATCATTCATTTTGTTGGAGGTGACAGCACAAGTAAGCACATTCGCCTCTTTTTCGTATTTTTGCATGATATTGTTCTTTGAATCGTGGTAGTATGATCGATTCTGGGTTTGCTTATCTTCAGTTCAAGAAAGATACGAGGATCAATATATGCCGTGAGCAGGAAGCTTAAACCAAGCTATATTAGGAGATTGCAAGAAGAGACTTAACTGGCGCGATTACCACATGCCTTGATTTTGTCATGCGGTTAATAACATGAAGTCGATCGATGGTGTACTGGATTGCAAATGCATCTGGCGAGATATGGTCGAGGTCAACATGCAATGCTAAGGACAATATTTTCCAAATCTACAAGTGAGATTGGAGGTATGCCCCAAAGTGAAACGGATGGATAGCAGCCATGTTTGATCACGGACCTGCAAATGTCTGGTCTCAAGGTAAGTTATTAACATAGCTCCATATATGTTGCAACTTTTCATTTCTAACATTATCTAGATAACATATGTCATATATGTTTAACTTTCGTTTCTATGATATCTAGCTTCAATATTCTCTTACAGTACTTTCTCTAATCCACTTTATCGAGTTAAGTGTCCAAAGGAAACAAGTAAATCATTAGAACACCTAGTGGATTGGAAAGTTTTGAAAAAGTTAGTGTTGAGTTTGTGTTAGAAGGATCACATCATTTATACTAATTTACATTTGAAGTTCAGCACTTGCGACAAGAAATTTGTTTCTAAACCCTAGGAAACCAACTAAGAGTTACAGGGATTGGCCCTGGTGGTACCTTTTAGTTCGGGAACGTACAAGAAAAACAATGTGACGTTGTGCCCACACCAACTTCTAAGGCTCAGCGGCAAACAAATAATTCGGACAATGTTTGGCAAAGTTTTGGAAGAAGACACAATAGTTTTTACGTAATTGACTTTCGCGAGAAAACCTGGTTTCAAAGTTGACCAAGGCCTTGATCATGTCATTTGGCATGACCGAGGTATCCATTTAGTTCATATCACTTACGGTTCCCGGAAACAAGGTGGATGGCAATGACGAAAGAAAGATATGAAAACAAAAGATGATAGCAATTATAAAGGTGTCACTTCTATATTTCGGATAGAGAGTCTCATGCTTGAACAGCACAACATTGCCTCTTAAAACATGGCACCCTTGGTTGAGTTAAATGGTATTCAATATTCCAAGCATTACTACGTGTATGGTGGGATGGGTTTGTTCATCTCAGTTTAAGTGCAAGACCATTCTGGCCCCTTGGGTAGATGAGTACGAGGAGATCTTGGGAAGGGTGTTTGGAATTTCTTCATGGAAAGGTGAGCATGATGGCCAAGGAGGCGATGATAAAGATTTCCTGAGAACAGTATAATGGGAGAAAACTCCAGGCGTCGCTGCCGGATGTAGATTGATTTTAAATGAATTCTTTACCGCGACTCATCGATTCAGGTATACGGTGTCTTGCCGAGCACTTAGACTGTGTTTATAATTATTGTGCTGCGTAATTTTTATGTATGTTTGGTGATACTTTACTAGTTTTATACATGTTGGAAGGCCATTTTGTGTACAAATATAACATTTAGACTTTTATTGGAATATTTTGTGGGTTAACAACACTTGATTAATTTGCGGTACTTTTGAAATCAGCCCTCACTTGTATAGATAGATCGGTATGGGACCCTCAGGGACAACTGAGTTCATTTGCATCAGGGCCTTTTGATAGAAATCAACTGAGCTTGCGCAGACCTTTGTCGTGACCAAGGAAATGGGACTCTGTGGCACTAAATCTCGTATAGAGGTTGGAGACAAATGGTTGGTCCCAAAGCGAGCTGGAAGTTCGACAATGAGGGTTGTCATGCGAGCGAGGCACGATAGTGAAGATGATGGTGACCATGATCAGCTCTAAGTAGGGACAATTTTGCGATGGTCACGAAGAAACCCAATTGTGGAACTTTTATGTCACGAAATGTATTGAGACAAAACACATTACTGGAAGTGATTATGAGATGGCTGGGACAATGTTTTGGAATTGGTGAGAGATCATACTTTCGGCTACTGGAAACAATTGGAAGGAGGAATTAAGTTTTCAACTGCGGATGCAGCTACCTCGTTGCAAATTGACATGACTTTTGTGGTGGAAGACAGCTTTGCAGCCTTAGTACATGGATTAGGACATGCCAACAAATAATAGCGACTGCCTTCAAGTTGTTAGGTTTCCAATCATCAATTGTGCAGAAGATAAAACATATTCATTGATAACTTAATAAGTATATCCAGGAAGGATATATCAAAATGTAAAAATTGAGAAATATGGAACAACAAATGGTAAGTTGACTGTTACAATTTGTTTCACTAACATTACAAATTATTCCCGGGTGTTTACAAAGCTGAGGAGTTGTTGATATGAACTTGCTATCACGCACGATTAGTCTGATACTTCCACAAGTATTAATAGAGATCCCGAAACCTGTGAGGCTGTTAACATTCTTTGCATCAACCTCTCGAAATTTCCACGACCTCCCATATCAAAGAAATCCACAAAATTGTGCTCTCTTCAATATTCGGTTATCATCATCCATTGCAAGTTGATACAACAATGGAAGCCAGTCCACAACAAACTTGAAGTTGACTTAAATTCTTTAATCCTCATGCTAACATAATATGATTGTATAAGACGGAAACGAGAATGTCTTATGGCGGGTGTAAACCAAAATACATCTTCGGTGTGAGGGAAGCTGGCGTTACACCTTTTCCAAAGGTTTTATGGTATTTGGTTTGTCCAGCAATATGCAGAGTAATGTGAAGGCATTTGTCACAAAACTCTTGTCCAAATAAAACAAACACATTGCATAAGTAATGGACACAACTTACGTAACACCTCCTTTGTATTGAAACCGGTCATAGATGACCATATAGCAGTCATAGTAAACACTTACCTTGTTTTGGGAGATGCGTAACACCGGTTGAATAAAACTATCTTGTTTTATTACTCTAAAATGTGTGGGCGAGAATTATTTCAAGTTTTCGGACTTTGAATATGTTATAAACGAAACTTACCATTGAGGTCCATAATCAATAGCTTTCTACTCACCATGATATCCCTACTTTATGTCTTTGCTTTTACTTGTTTGAACCTATTTGGCTCCAACTTGCGGCAAAACTGCTGGCTCAACACTTGTTTCAAATGTCTTGGCGGTACGTATCAACCACAATGTTGAACCATTGTTGGTACATTATACTTACCCTCACGGCCCATATTTTTGTGGAACAAAGGCGGCTCAACACTTGTTTCAAATGTCTCAACTATATTTGGCTCAACTATGGTTGGTTGAACTATAGTTTCAACTCCTAACCCACTAACCTTTAACATTCACTTTATTGATGATGTTTGATTTTCTCTTTTCATTATCAAATTTGTTTGAATTTAGTCTTGACCTACATTAAGTAAAACAGATTTCAAACAACCATTACAAAGCAATTTAAATTTTTTTTATTAATAACACTCAAATGGCTACAATGAACACTCAAATACCTTCTAATGGCTACAACAACGCCTTTCATTGATGGCGAATTATCTCCAATTGTCCACACTGTGGAATCAAGGCGGCTAATTTTTCATGTAACGGACTCTTGATTGAGACAGAATCATTTTTGTCATTGAGCATCAAAAGTATAGCTTGAAATAGAATACCTTCTTTTGGAGTTGGACTGAATATACTACTTCAGCGGCAGCGGTGGCGGCTGATTGACTGTCATTGATGATGCTTTCCCAAGTAGCGGCATTATTAAGTGCTACAAGTGCTTCATCACGTTGTTTCTTTGCAACTCTAAACTTGTATTCTCATGTTACTAATGCATCTTTCAGATTCCTTCTTGCTTGAATGGATAGAGATCCT